>JABWTJ010000888.1:87630-138224 GCA_016801875.1 Solanum sitiens | reverse complement strand
TGATGAACTACTCTATGATGCTTTGAAGTCCTTGTTGTGGTGAAAGTGTTCTAAGTGTCATTCGAGGACGAATGTTCTCAAGTGGGGGATATTGTAAGACCCCAAAATTAGATAGGGTGTCTAGAGCCTAACATGTTGGTATTATGTTTCTAAGGTCCTATAATGACTTATAATATTGTTTATAGGCATTGTATAAAGTTTGAGGTGATTTGGAAGTCAAACGCAAAGGGTCGGCCGAAACGTTCGACGACCAAGTCACCTAAATGCCTAGTATGTGGTTCTATGTGATTATGTGTAATGCATTAGCTTATTAAGTCTTAAAATTTTTTATAATGATGTGAAATGATAGTATATGAAGTTTCATGAATTTTGGAGGTCAAACGACCAAGAACGTCCAAGGCGTTCGAAAGATAGACCTTAAGACCTTCAACGTGTGTCTTGGTTGGGCTTGGCCTGTTTGGACGAGTTACAGGTGGTTGTTTTGAGTGAAAATTTTGTGGAATGTCTACAACTTGTTAAGGTTTGTATTTACATTGGAAACATCCGGGTACGACCTATAAATGGCCCCGTAAAAGGGCCCACAAGAAGGACCCAAGGCTGCTCAAGACACTGCCTTGGCAGTGTCAATCGATGGACCAAACGACGGTTCGTTGGTCAACCAACGGCCCATTGGTCAGACCTCATCGATAGCACTTGCCTTGGGCAGGTCTCAAGCCAATATTTGTCTAAGTACCAATCTACGGAGACCTAGGCACGGTCCGTCGACTAACCAACGCCCCGTAGGTGGCTCCGTCGATGGTGGCCTGTAACTTACTGCCTGCGCCTATTTCATTAAAGGGGTGAATGGAAAATTCACCACACGTGCTAACATAACCCTACATGATTTATTTAACTGATTTTTGGTGTATATAAGTCATTCAAAACGTGATCAACCCATTCCCAAAACCCCATACACACGTAAGAACCTTTCTCTCCAAAATCCTCTCCCTAGAAACCACCATTGTTGGTGAAGCTAAAGAGCTGCTTGGAGCTTAGATTTTTGTGGATGAATCATCAGGTTTTAGAGGTCTTCATGAAGATTAAGGTATGGTTCTCTTCATCTCTAGTTATCTTTTTATCTAGAGAGACATTCTCAAAGATTACAAAGAAGACAAATATTATCAAACATGTGTTCTTCAATCTGCCACGGGTTTTTTCTAAAAAGTGTTTGAATGATTGAATCATGATAAATTGAAGTTAATACAGTTGTTTTAACGTCATTTTTATTCCAATTGCATGATGAACCCATGCTCCTTCACTCAAACGTTTTAGCCTTGCATGGGCTTTGTCATCATAAATTGCTATCGATTAAATTGTGATGTTCTTACGTTGAAGTGATTGTATATACTGTTATTTACAAGAATTTATGTTGAATCAATATTGAAGGATCCATGAGGATCAATTCATGAAGATTTGAGCATGTTTAACCTAGTTTCCATGGTTCACTATAACATTGGCTTCTAAATGATTTAATGTGGATTTTGTTTATGTTAGGTTGGTTGTATCTACTGTTTTAGGTTAGTATCATGATTACATTATGGATATGAATCATGTATGATTGAAGTAAATATCGCTTATGTGAATTGACCTAGTCTTTCTAACCTATCAATTGATAATAATATGTATATGATGATATCTTGAATTGTGGATAGATGAAGCATGATTCCTTTGATGTAGTGATATATTTAGCTACTGCCTAGTATGTACATTATTGTTAAAATATGATTGATGATCAAGGACTTAGAGAATCAATAGTGTTGGTTAATTTCCTCTCTATACTCTAGTGAAATTATCAAGTCTAATGCTTATGTTGTAGCTTAATCTTGAACTGCTTTAAGCATGATTTCATTATGATTAAATTTATGATTAGATACTATCATAGAGTGATATTATTGGTGAAATATGATATATAATCCATGTAATGAAATCGGCTAATTGTCTATGTTCTTCTACCTTCTCGTATGCTAAGGTGTTGTGCTAGTTTGTAGTATGGACTTGTAGTAGCTTATGCATGACTTCGTATATGATTATTATGTTTTAGCTACTGCCTTATACTTGAAATATTGATGAAGGAGTAGTAAAGGTCAATGATGGCCAAAGGCTAAAGGATTGGTAAGAATTGCTATATTCTTCTACTTCTCTATTCTTCTATAATAATGTTGATGAAGCCTTGTATATCATTGTGTGGTATGGTCAAGTTATGGTGGTTATGTTTACTTTATGTCGTTATATATGTGTTTACTATGGCCTTGAAGACAATTTGATGAATATATGAAGGAGTGGTTATGATGACTACCTTATGTGTAACTTGTGCCTAGTCTTCTATTTGAGTTGTGAATCTAGGTTATGTTACTATCGTTATGAGCATGTGAATGGTTGTGTAATATCATGTGTAGGTTATGCTATGTCTTAGGTGATAATGGTTGATGATCCCTACCCATGTACCCCTATGTGAATGTGTGAATAGTTAATGATAGGAGTCTTAAAGTATTCTATGAACTTAATTTGTCTCCTATGCTATTGTGTGTTGTGTGGTCTAAGATTGAAGAGGGTTGTGGTCTAAGAGGGTGGCTACCTCGATATGTTGTTGATAGCCATTATGTGATCATGTAACCAATGTACACACACTCACAATTTATGCATGCTTATAGGTAGTAAAGATTCATAGTGTCTAATGAAAAGTAGTTCTCATATTCACTAGTGTCTACTACTATGCATGTTAAGATGACGTTTATGAAAGTATGATATGTGTTTCCTTAACTACGATGACTTGTTGGATGTACTAGGGTGGGCAAGGGTATGGGACTTTGTCTATGCATTGCACATGTGTACCTTGATAGGATAGTTCTAGTTTTGGTTTCTATATTTATGAATATGATGTATGAACATGTGTGACTTAATGTGTTATGTGAAAGGTTTGCTCACATATATTTATACATACACACATGAAAGATGGTCTAGTCAATATAGGATCCTTGAAAGGCCTACTCAAGTGTATCCTTAACTAGATGGTGCTTTACATATGCTATGTCATGTGAAAGGATTTCTCACATGATTTAGGTTGATGAACTCTCATCTATGACCTATGAGTTAAGCATATGAGGGATGATTATCCTAAACCTATGTTTTATAAAGAAATGATAATCAAGGTTTTTGATAAAGGAAACTTAGCTTAGCACCGAGAGAACTTGCATATGAGTGTGTCCCTTTCCAATATAGGAAGGAAGGTCTACCATAAATCTCATGAGTTGGATTACCACAATACCTCAATTGGTATAAAGAGGGTTTCCATAAGTGAATAACTATAATGCCCCATTAGGCATAAAGAGGGTTTTCACATGTACCTCCAAGTTCCATAACTAGGTTGCCACCATAGGATACTAGCTAGTGGATCCACCTAGAAAGCTATGGCACATTTGGTTCTACTTTGGCCGGTAGACCACCTTCTTTCGATGTGGAGTTTCATGACACCGGATTCCATGTTTAGCATCACATGGTCTATGTCGGTTAAGGCTATAGTTTCCCTAAGCTAAAATGGACAATGGAAGTAAATGACTAGGACACTAACTCGAATGATTTAAGATAGGTTACTTAGGATAGGTGGAAGTAATGAACCCATCTAGACATTGCACAAGTAGCTCCTTAGGAAGTTCTAAGAAGGTGTTCTAATGCATGTCGCCATATATGTGTTCTTCATGTATAAAATTGTAGTATTTGTCTACTTGTTATGAAGAAGTGCATGATATGAGTCTTTATGCATAATGTTGATCTTATTGACTATATGATGAAGGTCTTACTTGACATAAATGAAGTGGTCTTCTCTGTAAGACCCCATAATGAGATGGGGTTTCTAGAGCCTAAAATATTCGTCTTAAAGTTCTAAGGTCATAAAATGACTTATCATATGGTATAGAGGCAGTGTGCAAAGTTTAAAGTGATTTGGAAGTCAAACGTCAAGGGTAGACCAAAACGTTCGACGACTAAGTCACCTAAATACCTAGTATGTCGTTCTATGTGATTATGTGTGATGCATGATATTAATAAGTCTTTAAATGGTTTATAATGATGTTTAAAGATAGTATATGAAGTTTTGAGAAGTTTGGAGGTCAAACGACCAAGAACGTTCAAGGCGTTTGGAAGATAGCCCTTAAGACGTTGATCGTGTGTCATGCTGGGGCCAAGGCTGTTTGGACATCTTCTAGGTGTTTGTTTTGTATGAAATATGTGTGGAAGTATATAATATGTTAAGGTTTATAATCGCATTGGAAACGTCCGGGTACGACTGATAAAGGGCCCCACAAGAGTCCCCAAAAGAAGGACCCAAAGTTGCCTAAGACACTGCCTGGGCAGTGTCCATTGACGGACCCAACGACGGATCGTTGGGCCACCAACGGCCCTTAGAGCAGGTATCGTCGACGGGAACTAGCCTTGGTCAGGTCTTAATCCAAGAATTTGGCTAAGAACACAACGAAGGACGCCAGGCACGGCACGTCAAGGCCTCGACGCCCCGTCAATGCCATCGTCGTGGGTGCACTGTCAACTGGCAGCTGCGTGCTGTAAATTAAAGGGGTGAATGGGAAATTCACCCCACATCCTAAAATGATTATTATGGGTTTATTTAAGTAACTTTGGGTGTATATAAGTCATCAAAAACGTGATCAACCCATTATAAAATTAACTCACATGTTTTAAGCCTTTCCCTCTCAAAAATGTTCTCTCTAAATCCACCATTGTTGGTGAAGCTCAAGAGCTGCTTGGAGATCGATTTTATATGGATGAATCATTAAGTTTTAGAGTTTCTCATGTAGATAAAGGTATGGTGATCCTTCATCTAAGTAACCGTTCACTTGGAGAATTCTTCTCAACATTTTCAAAGAAAGTTTATGATCAAAGTTCTTCTTCTTCAATCTAGCCATGAGTTCTTTCTCAAAACGTTTTAACGATTAAATCATGATGAATTGAAGTTAATACATTGATTTGAACATGATTTCATTCCAATTGCATGATGAACCCATGTTCCTTCAAAAATTGGTTTAGCTCTTGCATGGGCTTTGTGATTATGGCTTGTTCTTGATTAAATGGTGATTCTCTTACGTTGAATTGCTTGTGTTTAATATTATTTACGTTAATTGATGGTGAATTGATGATGATCAGTCCATGATGATAAATATATGAATATTTGAACATGAATAGCCTATGTTTCTACATGTTGCCTTGAAGTCGATTGTGAGATCGGTTGTGTAGAATGTTGATTATGTATGAACTACTGTAGTTAATGTTTTAGGATGATATAATGGATGAATTTTGTAGGTATAAATCCCTAATGATCAAATTAAGAAAGGCTTGCATGAATGGATGTAGATTCCTTTAGGCTATGAAGTCAAAAAGCTAAGTGTGATAGATCTTGAATTGTGGTTAGATGAAGCATGATTTCGTGTTGATTTCTTATCTAATTAGCTACTTCCTAATGAGTGTATTGTTGATAAAATATGAATTATGATCAAAGCTTTAGAGAGTTCATAGTATTGGTAAAGTCTTCTATACTCTAGCAAATCGATAAGCCTAAATGCCTATGTTGTTACCTTAATCTTGAAGGTAAGTAATTATGATTTAAATATGGTTAAATGTAGGTTTATCTACTGCATTAGACTTATAATATGTATGAAATATGATATAAAATCAATGCAAGGAAAATTAGCTAATGATCTATGTTGTTCTACTTTCCTAGTATGTTGTTATGTTGTATTATGTTATAGTTTAATCTTGTAGCGACTTGTACATTGTTTCTTATATGTTTAAAGTACATTTAGCTACTCTATATATATGAATTATTAATATACAAAGTATTGATCAATTAGTATCAAAGGTTGAGGAGTTGGTAAGAATGCTTATTTTCCTCTACTCTTCTACTTCTCTATTCTTCTATAATAATGTTGATGAAGCCTTGTATGGCATTGTATGGTATGGTCCACTTATGGTGGCGGTGTTTACTTTATTGTCATTATATATGTGTTGACCATGGCCTTGAAGGCAAATTGATGGACTTATGAACATGTGCTTAAGATGATACTATGAGAAGCTTATGCCTACTTTCCTATTCTAGTTGTGATCTAGGTTTTATAGCTATTATACAAGCATGTGTATATTCATGTAAGGGTAGGGTATAGGTGCCGCTATTGATGTGTTAAAAGGGTTAACAATCCTTTACCTATGCACCCCTATATGAATGCATGAATAGTACAAGTTAGGAGTCTTAAGTGTATTATGAAGTTGGCTTGTCTCCTATGTTATTGAGTGTTGTGTGGCCTACGCTTGATGAAGTATTATGATCTAAGATGGTGGCTGACTGAAGGTGTTGTTGATAGCCATTATGTGATCATGTTGACCAATGTACATACACTCACACTTCATGCATGTTTAAAAGTAGTAAAGGTTCATGGTGTCTAAATGAAAAGGTAGTTGTCATATTCACTATTGTCTACTACTATGCATGTTAAGTTTATGTATATGACGGTATGATATAGTAAATGAGAGAGGCCTTAAAAGGTGTGCCTAAGAATACTCTAAACTAGATAGATGCTTGAATATGCTATAAGCATATGAGGAAGGAATATTCTAAAGCTTATGTTTTATAAATAAATATAATAAAGGCTTTTTAATAAAAGGGAACTTAGCTTAGCACCGAGTGAACTTGACAATGGGAGATTATGACTTGTCCATAAAAGGAAAGATTCATCCTAAACTTGCCCATGTGATGTTAACTCCCTTGTTTACGGGATATGTCATCTAAGGGATTCCAATGAGGAGCGGCCCACTTTACCACGTGGTATGAATAGGGATTTCTACCTCTTAGTTCTTGAACTATATTCCCACCATAGGATACTAGCTAGTGGATTCCACCTAAAAAGCTATGTTTATAATGAGTTCTACCTTGGCCGGTAGACCACCATCCATCGGTGTAAGGTTTGATAACACCGGATTCCATGTTTAGCATCACATGGTCTATGTCGGTTGGGGTTATAGTTCCCTAAAGGTAAAATGGACAATGGAAGAAATTGAATAGGATCCTAACTAGGAGGACTTAAGGTAAGTTACTTAGAATAGATGGAAGTAATGAACCCATCTAGACATTGCACAAGTGACTCCTTAGGAAGTCTTAGGAAGGTGTCCTAATGCATATGATTATGTAGGTGTCCTTTATGTATGACATTGTAGTCTTGGTTTAACTATGCTATATTGTACTATACTTCTATGATGGTATGTGTTGTCTTGTGTAGAAAATATGTACCTTTCCTTGTGGCCTTAAGGTGATGCATTGCACCAAGTATCACTAAAGGGTTACTTGGGAAGTTAAAGAATTGAAAGGAAGAGTTCTCTGTTAAGAGATTTGAGTTCACTATAAAGTGACCTCAAATGGGACTTAAATTCTGTAATTGCTTTTCTATGATGTTTGGCCTTTGATTGTGTTTCTATGAAGTATGTGAATGATATAAATACTATTGATGAAGGTTTTATGATGATTTACTCAAAATGTCATGAAGTATGATTTCAAAGAAAATGTCCCTTTTAAATGCATGTTTTTGCATGGTTACCATACTTAGTACATTCTTGTGCTAATCCCATTCTTCTCTACTTTTTACACAAAGTGTAGGTAATGGAATGCTTAAATGAGGTCTATGATTGAGGAGCTTGATAGGTGATTTCCCAAGCTCAAGGAAAGGAATCCTTAAGTTCATGGATGTCCTAATGTGTACTTATTGTAAAGTCTATTTAGTAATGTATAGCTTAGTATTATGTCTTAAGGGCCTTGTCCTTAATGTACTCTAAAGTTATTGAGTCTAAGATGGCAAAGAGACTTAGAGTCTAACTATGTATTATGACTTATATTTTATATATATATGATGTGATGTTTCTAGCATATGATGTGCTATGAAAAGTTTCAAATTTTCCGCTAAATTTACTATGCCAATGCAATGAATGATATGAGAGGCTTGTCTTAGACCTCCGAGAGGTCGACGACGACGGTTACAATACAAGATTGTACTCTATCTTCTACGGTATGGTTTCGGGTTGTGACAGACTTGGTATCAGATCATGAGGTTTATAAAGTGGTCTTAGGTTCTAAGAAGTCTCATATTGCCACGTCTAGTAGAGTGTTGTATCATTGGTGGTGAGTCGCGACACATCAAATGGTATGATAGGCTATAGGACGATAGAGTTTCCCTTCTTCATTATTCTCATATCGTGCCATAGAACTTAACTCTATAAGATCTCTGTCTTATGTTTTCTTGTCCGGTGGTCTTTTAGATAGGATTGCTTGGATGAGATTTCTCTATGCTTGAGGGAGAAAAGGTGAGTTTAAAATGCTTATATTTGTTTTATGGTTTGAATGAGTATGTGTGAAGGTGACACTTGTCCTTATTTGATGATGTATAAACTAACTAAGGCGACTTGAAGGGTTAACTAGACTTAGGTAGGGGTATGAGACTCTACCTATGTCTTGCACTAGTTTGCCTTGATGGAGACCTTAGGAGGTGAATATTATGTATGTCTATGATGATGAATGTGAATGTCCTTATGTGATGATCTCTATGCTTATAAACATGTAAATAGCCTAGTGTCCTAAAGATATGGAGTTATGCATGCATGAAGGTTATAGATGAATGGAGTATGGTTTTAATTGTAGTTCCTGTTGGGTTACTTGATTTAGTAGAGTTATGGGGCTTTACTTGATCATTGCACATATTAACTCTATGGGTCTTATGATTGGTTATCTTACCTTACTATGTATGAATTATCTCTTATTTGATGATATGATGCCAATTATGGCAATATATGAAATCTTAGTGAAATAGCAAGTTATGTCGAATAATGTATGTCATGATATAGTTGAAGCATGCTAGAAGTTATGGTGGTTAAAGTGAATTCTCTTAGATTATTGTATTCCTATATGGTTTTGCATGATGGTAGTCAAATACTAGGATTTGAACTTGGAATGTTTAATAACTACATATGGAAGCATGCTATCCTATGAATGTATGTGATTAAAAGTGTGCATTGTTTTCCTTTGTATATAAGTGGTACTTGATGAGTTGTTAGTATAAATTGGAGTATTTTGTAGAGACTTGATCCTAGTTGTAAAGATAGTATGCATGATTATGAAGGATGAGTTGGTAAAGCTTTGTATCTTATATTTCCATGCGTGTTCCATCAAATGTCTAAATGTCACATTTTTGGATATTTGGAAGCATGCTCACTATAAAGACTAGGGAACTTATTGTAACATTTTTTGAGAACCAACTAAATTGTCCTTTGATTGGATGTTGTTGAAATATGTGTAGAATTGATGAATATGAACATGATAAAGAATGTGGAAAGGAATTTTGCTATTTAGATTGAAGAATGAGAATCTTATGACATGATGAGTCGTAGAGTCATTTCTAAACTTCTTATTGTGTTATGAACCTCCTTGTTGTTTACCTCAAACGATGTATGACCTTAGTGTTTATTGCATTGTAGGAAGACCTTATGTGAATTGAATAGTATGATCAAATTGATGGTTGAGGATGATTTGCCAAAAATGATAAGGTTTAAAATGCCTTAGTGTTGTTAAATTGAATTAATGAAAATTCCCTCTAAAATAGTAATTACTTTAAATGATGAATATAAAGGTTGTGTAGTTAAGATCCTCTATAGGTTGGGTTAAGTTGCTCTTAATTGGGTTTACCCTAAGTGGGGGATGGTGTCTGAGTAGTGAGGTTGTAGAAATTGTCTACATTGTCCTTCTATTCTTACTTGAATTGGAAAATAATGAATTCTTAGTAAGCTTGTTCATGAATATAGTCTTGCATAAAGTATGAATTGCATGACCTTTATATGATTGGTATGAATTAATTGACATCATCTTGGAGACATGGTGAATTTTCCAAAGAGCATGAAAGGAAATTTTTGATAAAGTCCATGTTTTGTCTTGTTGAATTACATCTTGATATTCTAGTTGTGCATTTGACTTCGTGAGATAAGACAAAGAACTTGGTAATAGTCACTTGTGAGGTAAATTGTGTAGTCTTATAATGGAAATCGAGTCTCTTTAGAATGAAATATGTTGAGTCTCTTGAAAATTATATGACTTGTATGGTTTGGGAAGCATGATTGTAGGCTCACTTTTGAAGAATGAAAGCATGTTTAGCTAAGTGTTAATGTGTGCGCCTATGATTTGTGATATTCTTCTCAAGTGATACTTACAATGAAGGTAAGTACTATGATAGAAATCGACCTTTGTGTCAAATAACTTTCTATTTGTTGTAAGGTGCTTGGTGTGACTTACCATTTAGACTTCACTAGGAAGAATTCATGCTCATGCCTTGGTTTAAAAGTTGGGATTTCTCATTTTTAAAGAAATTGACCTTGTACTTTGCTAAGGTGTGAACTCATGATACATGCAAGTATGATGAGGAGCAAGACATTCCTCCATGTACACCACTACGCATGATATGGTTGAGTATGACCATCATGGCACTAGTTCTAACTAATGAAGATTTTTGTTCATGCAATTAACTCAAGTCTATGTGCATTGAAGTATGAGTGTCTACTTGTTTTGAGTATTGTTAAAATCTTCCTATATGTGGCCTTGCAAGAATATATCTTAATTAATTAAGGTGTAATGACCATGTTATGATTAGGAGAAGTATGTTCCTCCTATGAAGATAATAGGAGCCTCTTTGATTAATGCATTAAGGGTGAGTGAATTGAAGTTTTGCTTGCTTATGTGGATTGAGTGCTAAATGTTGTGAAGTTGTGTTCCTTTTAAAGTTTGGTACATTAGTTTCTTTGTGATGATGTTATGAATATGATGAACTTCTCTATGATGCATTGAAGTCCTTGTTGTGATTAAAGTGTCCTAAGTGTCATTCGAGGACGAATGTTCCCAAGTGGGGGATATTGTAAGACCCCAAAATGAGATAGGTTTTCTAGAGCCTAACATTTTGTCTTAAAGTTATAAGGTCCTAAAATGACTTATTATATGGTATAGAGGCAGTGTGCAAAGTTTGAAGTGATTTGAAAACGTCAAGGGTCGACCAAAACGTTCGACGACTAAGTCACCTAAATGCCTCATATGTGGTTCTATGTGATTATGTGTGATGCATGAGCTCAATAAGTCTTTAAATGGTTTATAATGATGTGTAAGGATAGTATATGAAGTTTCGAGAAGTTTGGAGGTCAAACGACCAAGAACATCCAAGGCGTTTGGAAGATAGCCCTTAAGACGTTCATCGTGTGTCATGTTGGAGCCAAGGCTGTTTGGACGTCCTCTAGGTGTTTGTTTTGGATGAAATTTTTGTGGAAGGTCTATAACATGTTAAGGTTTATAATAGCGTTGGAAACGTCTGGCTACGACTTCTAAATAGACCCACAAGAGGCCCCAAAAGAAGGACCCAAAGCTGCCTAAGACACTGCCTGGGCAGTGTCCATTGACGGACCCAACGACGGGTTGGGCCACCAACGGCCTGTCGAGCAGGTCTCATCGAGGGGAAAAAGCCTTGTTCAGGTCGTAAGCCAAGAATTTGTCTAAGTACCCAATGAGGGACGCCAAGCACGGCCCGTCAAGGGCTCGACGCCCCGTCAATGCCATCGTCGTGGGTGCACTGTCAACTGGCAGCTGCGTGCTGTAAATTAAAGGGGTGAATGGGAAATTCACCCCATGTCCTAACCTGATTATTATGGGTTTATTAATGTAATTTTGGGTGTATATAAGTCATTAAAAACGTGATCAACCCATTCTAAAATTAACTCACATGTTTTAAGTCTTTTCCTCCCAAAAATGTTCTCTCTAAAACCATCATTGTTGGTGAAGCTCAAGAGCTGCTTGGAGATGGATTTTCTATGGATGAATCATGAATGTTTAGAGGTTCTCATGTATATAAGGTATGGTTATCCTTCATATCTAAGTAACCTTTCACTTGGAGAGTTCTTCTCAATATTTTCAAAGAAAGTTTATGATCAAAGTTCTTCTTCTTCAATCTAGCCGTGGGTTCTTTCTCAAAACTTTTTAATGATTAAATCATGATGAATTGAAGTTAATACAGTGATTTGAACGTGATTTCACTCCAATTGCATGATGAACCCATGTTCCTTACAAAATTGGTTTAGCTCTTGCATGGGTTTGTGATTATGGCTTGTTCTTGATTAAATAGTGATTCTCTTACGTTGAATTGCTTGTGTTTATTATTATTTACGTTAATTGTTGGTGAATTGATGATGATCAGTCCATGATGATAAATATATGAATATTTGAACATGAATAGCCTATGTTTCTACATGTTACCTTGAAGTCGATTGTGAGATCGGTTGTGTAGAATGTTGATTATGTATGACCTGCTGTAGTTAATATTTTAGGATGATATAATGTATGAATTTTGTAGGTATAAATCCCTAATGATCAAATTAATAAAGGCTTGCATGAATGGATCTAGACCTTTAGGCTATGAAGTCAAAAAGCTAAGTGTGTGATAGATCTTGAATTGTGGTTAGATGAAACATGATTTCGTCTTGATTTCTTATATAATTAGCTACTTTCTAATGAGTGTATTGTTGATAAAATATGAATGATGATCAAAGCTTTAGAGAGTTCATAGTATTGGTAAAGTCTTCTATACTCTAGCAAATCGATAAGCCTAAATGCCTATGTTGTAACCTTAATCTTGAAGGTAAGTAATTATGATTTAAATATGGTTAAATGTAGGTTTATCTACTGAGTTAGAGTTATAATATGTATGAAATATGATATAAAATCAATGCAAGGGAAATTAGCTAATGATCTATGTTGTTCTACTTTCCTAGTATGTTGTTATGTTGTATTATGTTATAGTATAATCTCGTCGCGACTTGTACATAGTTTCTTATATGTTTAAAGTACATTTAGCTACTGCTATATATACGAATTATTGATAAACAAAGTATTGATCAATGAGTGTCAAAGGTTGAGGAGTTGGTAAGAATGCTTGTTCTCCTCTACTCCTCTACTTCTCTATTCTTCTATAATAATGTTGATGAAGCCTTGTATGGCATTATATGGTATGGTCCACTTATGGTGGCGGTGTTTACTTTATTGTCATTATATATGTGTTGACCATGGCCTTGAAGGCAAATTGATCGACTTATGAACATGTGCTTAAGATGATACTATGAGAAGCTTATGCCTACTTTTCTATTCTAGTTGTGATCTAGGTTGTATAGCTATTGTACAAGCATGTGTATATTCATGTTAGGGTAGGGTATAGGTGCCGCTATTAATGTGTTAAAAGGGTTAACAATCCTTTACCTATGTACCCCTATATGAATGCATGAATAGTACAAGTTAGGAGTCTTAAGTGTATTATGAAGTTGGTTTGTCTCCTATGTTATTGTGTGTTGTGTGGCCTATGCTTGATGAAGTTGTCACAACCCGAAACCATACCCTAGAAGATAGGGTGCAGTCTCGGATTGCGACCGGCGTCGTCGAACTCTCAGAGTTCTCAGACAAGCCTCATTCATATCATTCATTGCATATACATAGTGAAAAGTAGTGCGAAATTAAAACTTTTCACTAAAACATAATATAGTCTTTAGAAACCTCTTTCATATAAAAGTAATAGAAATGCTAAGTCGCAATCTCATCATCTTAAGACACAAGAATACTTTTGGGACATAGCCCATACTTCAATACTCAAAATAGAAATACAATGTCTATTGCAAAACTTCATAAAAGAAACATAATACTACATATATGCCCTCGATACAAATGAGACATACTTCAACTCTTCTACTCGGACGATCCTTCTAATCCTAAGTCTTCTTCCCCAAAAGCTCCTTACCTACCAAGGACTATAGATAGAAAATAAAGCATGGAATTAGTACAACCACATGTACTAAGTATGACTATATGCATAAAATCATGAAAACGGACTTTATTGGAAATATGCATCTTTTCATTTGGAAGTCATAGTATAAGCATAAGAACATCATTTAGCCATTAAGAAACACATAAGATAACAATTAACCAAGGATAGCATTTAAAGGCTCACTTTACAGTGAGTTCACTTCACTGAACAGTGAAGTCCAAACCTTCCCTTTTAACATCTTCTAGCATGTAATTCCCTCACTTAAAGTCATCCTAAGATTCACTCAAGTCACATAAAGAGAGACCACCCATACACCCTCTCTAGATATGCCTAAACGACCCTTAAGATTACCTACAATGAGTCACATACATACTTAGAAAACAATCATAAACATCAAGGTAAGATTCTTCTACCAAAGGTCAATTCCAAGGTTCACTTGAGTAAGTGTGGAGCGACCGCCCAAACAATCCTTTTCACACACACACAGGAGATCCTATGGACTACCTCAAATAGAATCATTCTCACTAAACACACCAACACTTAGATTAGAAGACATTCTCTTTCCAAAGCCTATCAAAAGACCTACTTAAGTAAATCAAGAAGATAAAGTCTACAGTGCAATAACCTCTCCAAGATTACCTAAATAGTCCTTAAGACTTCCTAAGGTTTAGATCATGTCAACAAGATTAACCAACTTCCCTAACTAGAGTCATCCTCAAGACTTCCAAAGATAAGACATGAAGAGACCATCCTTTCATGTCCTCCTCACACTTTAGCTAAGGAAAGCTTAAGTCACTTTAGATTAGGTACTCAATCATTTACATAGTTACTAACATAGGTCATTAGTCCATTAGTTCATTAAGACTCATACATCACATAGGACACTCACATAAAGCATCACATAAGACACTCACATAATGGATCACATAATGGTCTTTGGACAAGACCTAGGAACTCCACATAACACCTTCAAAGTGTATTGTGCAATGTCTAGATAGCGTCCCATACCACCACCTAAACCTCATTAACTTATCTAATGCTAAAAGGTATTCCACATGATGAGAATAGGCAATAACCAACATAGACCATGGTAGAAAGACATGGAATCCGAAGTTCTATCCTACTTCGATGAGGTTGTTCTACTTGTTAATGGTAGAACTTGGACACATCCCATGTAGGCACATGATTAAGGAATATGAAGGGCGTATTAAGCATTCAGTCTGTTCTTTAACTAAATCCGCTTAACCCTACTCATACTCACTCGGTGCTAGCCTTTGTTCTCATAGATTAGTTTACATTAAGGTTTATATAAATAGGTCCTTATCTGGTTCATGACCCCCTTTACATTCACCCTACCAAAGCAAGTTCCACTAGGGCATAGTAATTTTCCTAAGGTATGATATGATGCGTTCCAGCCAACCATCCCTAAGTCCATCACTCATAACATGAAGGATACCATTACGGATAACTACTTCACAATTCATAACCTTGCCACTAAGTTCCAGGTTCCACATAGTTTGACCTTTTTATTATTAAGGCCTCACTTGTATTTATTTATTCAAGACTAAGAGTTACAACACCCTATATCAAGACATCACATACTCATAACCATATATACATCAAGTAAGAGATACAAGTCAACCAAGACAAGACATCCCATACTTCACTTTCAACCCATAATACAAGCCATTCTAGAAACACTTCTAAAACAACGTAACGTCTTCAAGTAATCCTATATATCATCATAAAATAATTAATATACTCCACATAGACTCATAAAGTCAAGTAGGAATGACCAAGACTTAACCCTAACACTATACACATAATGTCAAGTCAAAGTCTAACATGATCACTTAAGGCAACATAACTAGAAGAATACATACATGACTATATAACTTCACATGTAGATAGGTAATGCCATAATTCACATCATCAACTACACAAATAGCCACATAACTTCAAGTAGTTGCCAACAAGGCCATGCTCATAATATTGGATAAAGTAACGCCGACAAGGCCACATCAGTTGCAAATAAAACATATAACACAACCACCATAAGTGGACCATACCAATCACAATAGAATAAAAGTATAACTAATATCAAATTAAAGAAAAACGGGGCAGCATACCTTGATCCCCATATCCATACCTCAATTCAATGCCAAATCAACCAATTCAACATCACAAGGCCCTTACCCATGGCCATGAACAATAATTCAAAGAAATAACCATAAAACTCAATAAATCTACATTAATTCAATCTAGGTTTAACAATATAATATCAATTACATATAAATTGAACACAATTCTTATATCATTAGAAAGCCCATAAGAAACTACACAACAATTCATCAATATAAGCTTAATATCAAGTAACCCAATAAGTAGTGAAAACTAGGGTTCATCAATTCACATGGGTTCATAGGTAATTTATGTTGAAATCATCAATACAATATCAATTAGATCATAATTCAATGTTTAGAAATCATTTATGCAAGAACCCATGGTAGAATCCCGAAATTGGACAATTCACTTTAGAAAACTTTGTAAAACACTTTGAGGATTGGGCTCCTTGATGAAATAAGTTTCAAGGATCCAAAGCCATACCTCAAGGATGATAATTCCTCACTTTGATGAAGAATTTCCACTCAAGAACCCCTCACCAAGCTGCCTCTTCAATGGAGTCTTCAATGGAGGTTTTGGGATTTCTAAGAGACTTTGGGTTTTGATTTTTAGAAGAATGAATTATTCTAAGTGTTAAACACTTATATACTCATCTAAAATACCCATAAGACCCTTAATAAACCGTCTAAACTATTATTTGGAAGTGGGGTGAATTTACCAATTCACCCCTAACTTGGCAGAAAATCTGCGCACATGGAACTTGGCTGCGACGACTGGCTTGTGACGGGGCGTCACGGGTGAAACGGCCCGTCATGGACCTCCGTTGCAAGCTCAAGTGGATTTCCAAGGGTTCCCCCTACACCCTTGTACAAGGCCCCCATGACGAATCCCTTGTGACGGGGCGTCACAGCCATGACTGGCCGTCGACTGCTCCATCGCCAAGGCTTCCTGGGACAGCCTGCAATCAGGTTTTGGGTCCTTTCCTCAAGGACCCTTTGATGGTTCTTGGGGATAATTTCCCAGACGTTTCAAACCCAAATATGATCATCTATAAGTTTAACACCTCTCACATGAATTTCATCCAAAACAAACATGTAAAACTCGATGAAACTCGCCTAGACGTACAAGGTCGACTCAAGGCATATCTTTCGAATGCCTTGGACGTTCTTGATCGTTTGAACACCAAACTTCACGAAACTTTAACCACTGCCTATACATACTATAATGACGCTATTAAGAACCTTAAAACACCATGAAACACACATAATGACATAGAACCACATTTTAGACATTTAGGTGACTTAGTCGTCAAACGTCTTAGTCATCCCTTGACGTTTGACTTCCAACACCTCTAATACTTTTGATACTCCCTCTAAACATCATATGAAACATATTTAGTACCTTATAACACTAAGACCAATATATTAGGATCTAGAACACCTAAACTATTTTCAAGGTCTTACAGAAGTATTATGATCTAAGAGGGTGGGTGACTAAAGGTGTTGTTGATAGTCATTATGTGATCATGTTGACCAATGTACACACACTAACACTTCATGCATGTTTAAAAGTATTAAAGGTTCATGGTGTATAAATGAAAAGGTAGTTGTCATATTCACTATTGTCTACTACTATGCATGTTAAGTTTATGTATCTGAAGGTATGATATAGTAAATGAGAGGCCTTAAAAGGTGTGCCTAAGAATACTCTAAACTAGATAGATGCTTGAATATGCTATAAGCATATGATGAAGGAATATTCTAAAGCTTATGTTTTATAAATAAATGTAATAAATGCTTTTTAATAAAAGGGAACTTAGCTTAGCACCGAGTGAACTTGACAATGGGAGATGATGACTTGTCCATAAAAGGAAAGATTCATCCTAAACTTGTCCATGTGATGTTAACTCCCTTGTTTATGGGATATGTAATCTAAGGGATTCCCATGAGGAGCGGCCCACTTTACCACATGGTATGAATAGGGATTTCTACCTCTTAGTTCTTAAACTATGTTCCCACCATAGGATACTAGCTAGTGGATTCCACCTAAAAAGCTATGTTTATAATGAGTTCTACCTTGGCCGGTAGACCACCTTCCATCGGTGTAAGGTTTGATGACACCGGATTCCATGTTTAGCATCACATGGTCTATGTCGGTTGGGGTTATAGTTCCCTAAAGGTAAAATGGACAATGGAAGAAATTGAATAGGATCCTAACTAGGAGGACTTAAGGTAAGTTACTTAGAATAGATGGAGGTAATGAACCAATCTAGACATTGCACAAGTGACTCCTTAGGAAGTCTTAGGAAGGTGCCCTAATGCATATGATTATTTAGGTGTCCTTTATGTATGACATTGTAGTTTTGGTTTAACTATGCTATATTGTCCTATACTTCTATGATGGTATGTGTTGTCTTGTGTAGAAAATATGTACGTTTCCTTGTGTCCTTAAGGTGATGTATTTCACCAAGTATTACTAAAGGGTTACTTGGGAAGTTATTGAATTGGAAGGAAGAGTTCTCTGTTAACAGATTTGAGTTCACTGTAAAGTGACCTCAAATGGGACTTAAATTCTATAAGTGCTTTTCTATGATGTTTGGCCTTTGATTGTGTTTGTAAGAAGTATGTGAATGATATAAATACTATTGATGAAGGTTTTATGATGATTTACTCAAAATGTCATGAAGTATGATTTCAAAGAAAATGTCTCTTTTAAATGCATGTTTTTGCATGGTTACCATACTTAGTACATTCTTGTGCTAATCCCATTCTTCTCTACTTTTTACACAAAGTGTAGGTAATGGAATGCTTAAATGAGGTCTATGATTGAGGATCTTGATACGTGATTTCCCAAGCTCAAGGAAAGGAATCCTTAAGTTCAAGGATGTCCTAATGTTTACTTATTGTAAAGTCTATTTAGTAATGTATAGCTTTGTATTATGTTTTAAGGGTCTTGTCCTTAATGTACTCTAAAGTTATTGAGTCTAAGATGGCAAAGAGACTTATAGTCTAACTATGTATTATGACTTATATTTTATATATATATGATGTGATGTTTCTAGCATATGATGTGCTATGAAAAATTTAAAATTTTCCGCTAAATTTACTATGCCAATGCAATGAATTATATGAGAGGCTTGTCTTAGACCTCCTAGAGGTCGAGGACGCCGGTTACAATACAAGATTGTACTCTATCTTCTACGGTATAGTTTCGGGTTGTGACAAACTTGGTATCAGAGCATGAGGTTTATAAAGTGGTCTTACGTTCTAAGAAGTCTCATATTGCCACGTCTAGTAGAGTTTTGTATCATTGGTGCTGAGTCGCGACACATCAAATGGTATGAGAGGCTATAGGACGATAGAGTTTCCCTTCTTCATCATTCTCATATCGTTCCATAGAACTTAACTCTATAAGATCTCTCTCTTATGTTTTCTTGTCCGGTTGTCTTTTAGATGGGATTGCTTGGATGAGATTGCTCTATGCTTGAGGGAGAAAAGGTGAGTTTAAAATGCTTATCTTTGTTTTATGGTTTGAATGAGTATGTGTGAAGGTGAAACTTGTCCTTATTTGATGATGTATAAACTAACTAAGGCGACTTGAAGGGTTAACTAGACTTAGGTAGGGGTAGGAGACTCTACCTATGTCTTGCACTAGTTTACCTTGATGGAGACCTTAGGAGGTGAATATTATGTATGTCTATGATGATGAATGTGAATGTCCTTATGTGATGATCTCTATGCTTATAAACATGTAAATAGCCTAGTGTGCTAAAGATATGGAGTTATGCATGCATGAAGGTTATAGATGAGTGGAGTATGGTGCTAATTATAGTTCCTGTTGGGTTACGTGATGTAGTAGAGTTATGGGCCTTTACTTGATCATTGCACATGTTAACTCTATGGGGATTATGATTGGTTATCTTACCTTACTATGTATGAAATATCTCTTATTTGATGATATGATGCCAATTATGGCAATATATGAAATCTAAGTGAAATAGCAAGTTATGTCGAATAATGTATGTCATGATATAGTTGAAGCATGCTAGAAGTTATGGTGGTTAAAGTGATTTCTCTTAGATTGTTGTATTACTATATGGTTTTGTATGATGGTAGTCAAATACTAGGATTTGAACTTGGAATGTTTAATAACTACCTATGGAAGCATGCTATCCTATGAATGTATGTGATTAAAAGTGTGCATTGTTTTCCTTTGTATATAAGTGGTACTTGATGAGTTGTTAGTATAAATTGGAGTATTTTGTAAAGACTTGATCCTAGTTGTAAAGATAGTATGCATGATTATGAAGGATGAGTTGGTAAAGCTTTGTATCTTATATTTGCATGCGTGTTCCATCAAATGTCTAAATGTCACATTATTGGATATTTGGAAGCATGCTCACTATAAAGACTAGGCAATTTAATGTAACATATTTGGAGAACCAACTAAATTGTCCTTTGATTGGATGTTATTGAAATATGTGTAGAATTGATGAATATGAACATGATAAAGAATGTTGAAAGGAATTTTGCTATTTAGATTGAAGAATGAGAATCTTATGACATGATGAGTCGTAGAGTCATTTCTAAACTTCTTATTGTGTTATGAACCTCCTTGTTGTTTACCTCAAACGATGTATGACCTTAGTGTCTATTGCATTGTAGGAAGACCTTATGTGAATTGAATAGTATGATCAAATTGATGGTTGAGAATGATTTGCTAAAAATGATAAGGTTTAGAATGCCTTAGTGTTGTTAAATTGAATTAATGAAAATTCCCTCTAAAATAGTAATCACTTTAAGTGATGAATATAAAGGTTGTGTAGTTAAGATCCTCTATAGGTTGGGTTAAGTTGCTCTTAAATGGGTTTACCCTAAGTGGGGGATGGTGTCTGAGTAGTGAGGTTGTAGAAATTGTCTACATTGTCCTTCTATTCTTACTTGAATTGGAAAATAATGAATTCTTAGTAAGCTTGTTCATGAATATAGTCTTGCATAAAGTGTGAATTGCATGACCTTTATATGATTGGTATGAATTGATTGACATCATCTTGGAGACATGGTGAATTTTCCAAAGAGCATGAAAGGAAAATTTTGATAAAGTCCATGTTTTCTCTTGTTGAATTACCTCTTGATATTGTAGTTGTGCATTTGACTTCATGAGATAAGACAAAGAACTTGGTAATAGTCACTTGTGAGGTAAATTGTTTAGTCTTATAATAGAAATCGAGTCTCTTTAGAATGAAATATGTTGAGTCTCTTGAAAATTATATGACTTGTATGGTTTGGGAAGCATGATTGTAGGCTCACTTTTGAAGAATGAAAGCATGTTTAGCTAAGTGTTAATGTGTGTGCCTATGATTTGTGATATTCTTCTCAAGTGATACTTACAATGAAGGTAAGTACTATGATAGAAATTGACATTTGTGTCAAATAACTTTCTATTTGTTGTAAGGTGCTTGGTGTTACTTACCATTTAAACTTCACTAGGAAAATTCATGCTCATGCCTTGGTTTAAAAGTTGGGATTTCTCATTTTTAAAGAAATTGACCTTGTACTTTGCTAAGGTGTGAACTCATGATACATGCAAGTGTGTTGAGGAGCAAGATATTCCTCCATGTACACCACTAAGCTTGATATGGTTGAGTATGACAATCATGGCACTAGTTCTAACTAATGAAGATTTTTGTTGATGCAATTAACTCAAGTCTATGTGCATTGAAGTATGAGTGCCTACTTGTTTTGAGTATTGTTAAAATCTGACTATATGTGGCCTTGCAAGATGATATCTTAATGAATTAAGGTGTAATGACCATGTTATGATTAGGAGAAGTATGTTCCTCCTATGTTATTAATAGGAGCCTCTTTGATTAATGCATTAAGGGTGAGTGAATTGATGTTTTGCTTGCTTATGTGCATTGAGTGCTAAATGTTGTGAAATTGTGTTCCTTTTAAAGTTTGGTACATTAGTTTCTTTGTGATGATGTTATGAATATGATGAACTGCTCTATGATACATTGAAGTCCTTGTTGTGATTAAAGTGTCCTAAGTGTCATTCTAGGACGAATGTTCCCAAGTGGGGGATATTGTAAGACCCCTAAATGAGATAGGGTTTCTAGAGACTAACATGTTCATATTAAAGTTCTAAGGTCCTAAAAAGACTTATTATATGGTATAGAGGCAGTGTGCAAAGTTTGAAGTGATTTGGAAGTGAAACGTCAAGGGTCGACCAAAACGTTCGACGACTAAGTCACCTAAATGCCTCGTATGTGGTTATATGTGATTATGTGTGATGCATGAGATCAATAAGTCTTTAAATTGTTTATAATGATGTTTAAAGATAGTATATGAAGTTTCGAGAAGTTTAGAGGTCAAACGACCAAGAACATCCAAGGCATTTGGAAGATAGCTCTTAAGACGTTCATCGTGTGTCATGTTGGGCCCAAGGCTGTTTGGACGTCTTCTAGGTGTTTGTTTTGGATGAAATTTGTGTGGAAGGTCTATAAAATGTTAAGGTTTATAATCGCATTTGAAACGTCTGGGTACGACTTATAAATGGCCCCACAAGAGGCCCCAAAAGAAGGACCCAAAGCTGCCTAAGACACTGCCTGGGCAGTGTCCATTGACGGACCCAACGACGGATCGTTGGGCCAGTAAATTCCCGTCGAGCACATCTCGTCGAGGGGAAAAAGCCTTGGTCAGGTCTTAATCCAATAATTTGACTAAGTACCCAACGACGGACGCCAGTCATGGCCCGTCAAGGACTCGACTCCCCGTCAATGCCAACGTCGTGGGTGCACTGTCAACTGGCAGCTGCGTGCTGTAAATTAAAGGGGTGAATGGGAAATTCACCCCACGTCCTAACCTGATTATGATGGGTTTATTTATGTAATTTTGGGTTTATATAAGTCATCAAAAACGTGATCAACCCATTCTAAAATTAACTCACATGTTTTAAGTCTTTCCCTCCCAAAAATTTTCTCTCTAAAACCACCATTGTTGGTGAAGCTCAAGAGCTGCTTGGAGATGGATTTTCGATGGATGAATCATGAAGTTTTATAGGTTCTCATGTAGATAAAGGTATGGTGATCCTTCATATCTAAGTAACCTTTCACTTGGAGAGTCCTTCTCAATATTTTCAAAGAAAGTTTATGATCAAAGTTCTTCTTCTTCAATCTAGCCATGGGTTCTTTCTCAAAATGTTTTAATGATTAAATCATGATGAATTGAAGTTAATACAGTGATTTGAACGTGATTTCACTCCAATTGCATGATGAACCCATGTTCCTTACAAAATTGGTTTAGCTCTTGCATAGGCTTTGTGACTATGGCTTGTTCTTGATTAAATGGTGATTCTCTTACTTTGAATTGCTTGTGTTTATTATTATTTACGTTAATTGTTGGTGAATTGATGATGATCATTCCATGATGATAAATATATGAAGATTTGAACATGAATAGCCTATGTTTCTACATGTTACCTTGAAGTCGATTGTGAGATCGGTTGTCTAGAATGTTGATTATGTATGACCTGCTGTAGTTAATATTTTAGGATGATATAATTTATGAATTTTCTAGGTATAAATCCCTAATGATCAAATTAATAAAGGCTTGCATGAATGGATCTAGATTCCTTTAGGCTACGAAGTCAAAAAGCTAAGTGTGTGATAGATCTTGAATTGTGGTTAGATGAAGCATGATTTTGTCTTGATTTCTTATCTAATTAGCTACTTCCTAATGAGTGTATTGTTGATAAAATATGAATGATGATCAAATCTTTAGAGAGTTCATAGTATTGGTAAAGTCTTCTATACTCTAGCAAATCGATAAGCCTAAATGCCTATGTTGTAACCTTAATCTTGAAGGTAAGTAATTATAATTTAAATATGGTTAAATGTAGGTTTATCTACTGCCTTATACTTATAATATGTATGAAATATGATTTAAAATCAATGCAAGGGAAATTAGCTAATGATCTATGTTGTTCTATTTTCCTAGTATGTTGTTATGTTGTATTATGTTATAGAATAATCTTGTAGCGACTTGTACATAGTTTTTTTATATGTTTAAAGTACATTTAGCTACTGCTATATATATGAATTATTTATAAACAAAGTATTGAATAAGGAGTATCAAAGGTTGAGGAGTTGGTAAGAATGCTTATTTTCCTGTACTCTTCTACTTCTCTATTCTTCTATAATAATGTTGATGAAGCCTTGTATGTCATTGTGTGGTATGGTCCACTTATGGTGGCGGTGTTTACTTTATTGTCATTATATATGTGTTGACCATGGACTTGAAGGCAAATTGATGGACTTATGAACATGTGCTTAAGATGATACTATGAGAAGCTTATGCCTACTTTCCTATTCTAGTTGTGATCTAGGTTGTATAGCTATTGTACAAGCATGTGTATATTCATGTTAGGGTAGGGTATAGGTGCTGCTATTGATGTGTTAAAAGGGTTAATAATCCTTTACCTATGCACCTCTATATGAATGCATGAATAGTACAAGTTAGGAGTCTTAAGTGTATTATGAAGTTGCCTTGTCTCCTATGTTATTGTGTGTTGTGTGGCCTATGCTTGATGAAGTATTATGATCTAAGAGGTTGGCTGACTCAAGGTGTTGTTGATAGCCATTATGTGATCATGTTGACCAATGTACACACTCTCACACTTCATGCATGTTTAAAAGTAGTAAAGGTTCATGGTGTCTAAATGAAAAGGTAGTTGTCATATTCACTATTTTATACTACTATGCATGTTAAGTTTATGTATTTGAAGGTATGATATGTTTCCTCAACTAGGATGACTTGATAGGTGTTCTAGTGTGGGCAATGGTATGGGACCTTGTCTATGGATTGCACATGTGTACCTTGATAGGATAGTTCCTAGGTTTGGTTTCTATGCACGTGTTAAAAGAATATATGAACATGTTATGAATATGCATGATGAGGTATGAATATGTAAGTATAAACATGTGTGACTTAATTTGTTATGTGAAAGATTTGTTCACATCTATGTATACACTCACACACATGGATGATGATCTAGTAAATGAGAGAAGCCTTAAAAGGTGTGCCTAAGAATACTCTAAACTAGATAGATGCTTGAATATGCTATAAGCATATGAGGAAGGAATATTCTAAAGCTTATGTTTTACAAATAAATGTAATAAAGGCTTTTTAAGAAAAGGGAACTTAGCTTAGCACCGAGTGAACTTGACAATGGGAGATGATGACTTGTCCATAAAAGGAAAGATTCATCCTAAAGTTGCCCATGTGATCTTAACTCCCTTGTTTATGGGATACGTCATCTAAGGGATTCCCATGAGGAGCGGCCCACTTTACCACATGGTATGAATAGGGATTTCTACCTCTTAGTTCTTGAACTATGTTGCCACCATAGGATACTAGCTAGTGGATTCCACCTAAAAAGCTATGTTTATAATGGGTTCTACCTTGGCTGGTAGACCACCTTCCATCGGTGTAACGTTTGATGACACCGGATTCCATGTTTAGCTTCACATGGTCTATGTCGGTTGCGGTTATAGTTCCCTAAAGGTAAAATGGACAATGGAAGAAATTGAATAGGATCCTAACTAAGAGGACTTAAGGTAAGTTACATAGAATAGATGGAAGTAATGAACCCATCTAGACATTGCACAAGTGACTCCTTAGGAAGTCTTAGGAAGGTGCCCTAATGCATATAATTATGTAGGTGTCCTTTATGTATGACATTGTAGTCTTGGTTTAACTATGCTATATTGTACTATACTTCTATTCTGGTATGTGTTGTCTTGTGTAGAAAATATGTATGTTTCCTTGTGGCCTTAAGGTGATGCATTGCACCAAGTATCACTAAAGGGTTACTTGGGAAGTTAATGAATTGAAAGGAAGAGTTCTCTGTTAAGAGATTTGAGTTCACTGTAAAGTGACCTCAAATGGGACTTAAATTCTATAAGTGCTTTTCTATGATGTTTGGCCTTTGATTGTGTTTCTAAGAAGTATGTGAATGATATAAATACTATTGATGAAGGTTTTATGATGATTTACTCAAAATGTCATGACGTATTATTTCAAAGAAAATGTCCCTTTTAAATGCATGTTTTTGCATGGTTACCATACTTAGTACATTCTTGTGCTAATCCATTCTTCTCTACTTTTTACACAAAGTGTGGGTAATGGAATGCTTAAATGAGTTCTATGATTGAGGAGCTTGATAGGTGACATTCTCTCAATATGTTTAAATATGATTTGGATGTAAGGGCTTGTGGTCTCATGATAGGTTTACTAAGTACGTGTGAGGTTATGAGGCCTTACATGTACATTGCACTAGTAGACTTAGATTGGGGGCATGAGTTAGGTCTTATAAGGTTCTATGTGAAGTAAAATAAGTATATGTGCATAATTATTAGGAGTTCACTCTAAGGTCCTTATAGTCTTGAATTAACTAAGTCTATGTTGTACTATACTTCTACGATGGTATAAGTTGTCTTGTGTAGATGATATGTATGTTTCCTTGTGGCCTTAAGATGATGCATTGCACCAAGTATCACTAAAGGCTTGATTGGGAAGTTAATGAACAAAAGAAAAGATGGTTCACTGTTCAGGTAAAGGTAGCTTACTGTAAAGTGGCTTAAAAATGTAATAAATCCTATATGTGATCTTATGTAATGTTTGGTCTTTTAATATGTTTATATGATGTATGTGAATGATATAAATGCTATTGGTTAAAGGTTTTATAAGATTTACTCAAAAAACATGAAGTATGATTTCAAAGAAAATGTCCCTTTTTAATGCATGTTTTTGCATGGTTGACATACTTAGCATTCTTGTACTAATCCCATCCTTCTCTACTTTTAACACAAAGTGTAGGTTATGGATGCTTAAAGGATGTCTATGATTGATGAGCTTGATATGTGATTCCCAAGCTCAAGGAAAGGGGTCCTTAAGTTCCAAGGATTCCCTACTAATGTCTTTATTGTAAAGTCTTTAAATATTGTATAGTTATGTAATGTGTCTTATGGTTCGTATCCCTAATGTACTCTAAAGTTGTTGAGTCTAAGATGGCAAAGAGACTTAAGGTCTATAAATGTATTACGGCTTATGTTTTATCTATATATGAGATGAAGTTTCTAGCATATGATTTGCTATGAAAAGTTTTATATTTTCCGCTAAATTTACTATGCCAATGCGATGAATGATAACTATGGGCTTGTATAAGAGCTCCGAGAGGTCAAGTACGCCGTGTTACTTCTAGGGGTGCCCCCCAGTTGTGACACACCCGCAATAGTATCAAGTACCGCCTTATTGTTATCATCTTGCCCCTTATAGAAGTACTTTTTCAACGATTCATCATCAATACGGTGGTTTGGGACACTTCTCAGAAATGAGGTTAACCTATCCCAAGAACTACTTACCGACTCCCCAGGCAATGCCACAAAATTGTTCACCCTATATTTGAGGTTAAGCTTTTTAGATACCGGGTAAAACCTTTCTAGGAACACATCCCTCAACTGCTCCCAAGTATAGATCGAGTTATATACACTGAATTGGGGCTTTCCCATCAGTGAGAGAGGGAACACTCTTAACCCAATGACGTCCATGTCCAAGTCAGGCCTCCCTACACAAATCTTACACACCGACCTTAGTTTGGCGTTGTGAGCATGTAGATCCTCAGATGGCAGCCCCGAAGACAAACCTCTAGCGGTGAGCATCTACATCAAGCTACTAGTTACCATGAAAGTATGACCATGTGGTAGAGGAGGTAGGACAAGTGGCCCGTCAGAGTCAGTGATGTTAATATTTCCCCTATAGTACTCTTGAGGGCGTGGGGTAGGAGGTTGCCTCCTCAGATCACCTTCACCAGGGTTCTCAACGATCACTTGATTATGAGCATCAATCGGTGGAGGAAGTTGATGGTTGATCTCATCACCAATATTAGTAGGATTGTTTGGATTATTCATTCTGAAAAGTGTACGGTTTAGTTCTGGATCAAGTAAAAGTATTGGTTTAGACTTAACCTTAATCTACGATTATGTCTATTTAGTCAAGTCATTTCCGAATATAGTTAAATAAAAGGGGGGTTTTGTGTAACAAAAATGTTCAGTTATTTCTAAGTAAACAAGTAGCAAGATTAAAACTTTGGTCTTTATCAAGTGATGAGATAAACTAGGGCGTAAGTGTTCCCCATAGATTCATAACGCTATAATCCTAGTTATAACAACTTTTTCCTAGTGTCTTGCATGCAAAGTGGTAAGTTATGTATCTCTAATTCCTTGATCCGGCAACTAGTGAGTTTCACCCCGTACCCTGGTTCGGCTACGTGTGTTGAATTACTAACCCTTACCTTTACCTCATATTAAGCATCATATTCAATGTATGTCTAAGTTACTACTTCGCACCAATTGAGACTAGCCTATTAGATAGTGTATACTAAATCTATGTTGATAATTCTTTTCCTATTAACTACCTCCTTGGTCCGGCAAGTACAAATAGGGCAAGTTCTGACGCGTGCACTCCTTAAAAAGACTTCTAAACGAAAGAATTATCAATACATGCAAGAACCTATTCTAGAATTGTTATTAAGCTAGTTTTATCTTGTTAATTACCCATGGTTCCCACAACCCTAGTTGTGGATTTAGTTACCCATGCTTAGAGTTACACATTAATGGTTGTTAAACAAGAATTCATGTACTTACTTTGACAAGTTTGAAGAAAATCCAAAAATATCACTTGAATTAACGAAAATATTGTTAGAATCGATTCCGAAAACTTGAAGTAATTCCCAAAATCTAAGGTTCAACTTCCAATAACAAGAGTATGAAAAATAATAAAAAGTCTAACGCCAAAAACGATGTTTTTAACCCTATTTATAATAATAAAGTCCTAAATTACAAGGAGTTCTAAATAAGGAAAATATGTCCCAAAACGCGTCTTCAGTCAACGACCCAACTGACGGTCCGTCGATGGAACGACGGAACGTCGACTGCCTCCGTCGGTCCACACATAACTTTTTCTTGAGCCTTCACTTTTGCATCTTTTCTGTTACAATCGACGGACCAATAGCACGGTCCATCATCTCACTTACGATCCGTTGATGCCTCCGTCATTCCATACTTAGTGATTTCTTCAAGTCAGGTACTGGGACTACTCTCTGTTAGAAACGACGGTTTGCCAGGATGGTCCGTCGATCAGTCGACTGACCGTCGATCCTTCTGTAGCCCGACACTTGGTCAGATTTCCCCGAGTTGCTTCAAAATGCTTGAACCTCCAGTCGACGATCACAACCTACGGACCGTCGATTGCTTCGTAGGTCATCACTTCTGCACTGATTTCAGCACAGTCTTCTGCATTTCCGTTTGGACAGCTTTCCTACAAACACAGACAAAAATATATTAAAATTACTACAAAAAGGCCTTAGACACACACTAAATTTAAGGAAAAAGCATGGAAAGTACCGTGAAACCACGGTACATCAGATACTCACCTTATGGATTCTCATGAGAGGAGGCTCCAATTGCAAAATGTCATGTAGAGTGTTAATACCTATATCTTAGTTACATAAACTATGTTGCCCCAATAGGAAGACTAGCTAGTGGATCCACCTAGAAAACTATGTTTATGTTTGGTTCTACTTTGGCCGGTAGACCACCATCCATCGGTGTAAGGTTTTACAACACCGTATTCCACAGTTAGCTCTTGTGGTCTATGTCGGTTAAGGCAAATTTTCTCTAAACTAAAATGAATTAATAAAGTACAAATCAACTAGGGTGACTTAAGAGGTTTGACTTAGCCTAGGTAGGGTTATGGGACTCTACCTATGCTTTGCACTAGTTAGCCTTTTGGAAAGCCTTATGAGGTTGTTCTTATGTATGTATATGCTTATAAATGTATATGATGATCTTACTTGTTGATGACACCATATGATGTTGAATTCACTTATGAATATATGTTTGGTCTATATTGTTAAAGAATAAATTTATGTACTCTTAATGATATGATATGTGAAGTTGGACATTGGTTATGGTTCTAGTTAGGTTTACTTGATTAAGTAAGGTTATGGGGCTTTGCTTGGTCATTGCACAAGTGGACTTAATGAGGCTCATGAGTAGTAGTCTTGCTTTTGTTATGTTGTAATGAACTCTTATTCATGCTTGTGATGTTATGACTTGATGTTAGAGTTGTATTTTATTATGGGTTCAAGTATGTTGATATGCATGTTACTTGCTTTTGACTTAAAGTGGTTTGGTCTTTTATATTGCATGGTATTGACTTGAGAATATGCATTAATGACTTGTATTGGTTCTTGAATGTGCATAAGATTTTCCAAATGTAAAATAGCATGTTTTAATGAAATATCCCTTTTTAACATGATTTTGTATTATATGTGCATATGGCCTCTTACTTAGTACATGTGATGTACTAACCCGATTTTCTCCCTTTTCCTCAACATTTTAGGTTCTGGTCGTTGAAGGCTTTTGGAGACAACTTTGAAGTAGACTTGGAAATTCTCAATCACCCAAGTTGGGTAGGTTCTCACTTTCGAGGACAATGCCAATATCAAGCTTATGAAGTTGTTTTAGTTTTAAGACTCCTATGTTCTTTCTTTTCATTTGAGTACGAATTTTATAGCCTATATGTGGCTTTATTACATTGTTGTATGGGATATGCCCAATTAATACATTCTTGTTTTAGATGGTTATGACATGAGACACTCTTTTAAGACTATTTTATATCTTATATATCTCTGTGAAATAAAAGTAGAAGACTATGTAATCTTCTTATGCGAAGGGTCTATGTATACTCGATATGAATATATTATGTGTATGAAAGAGGTCTATGTAAACCTCAAGATAGATATAGAAAAGTTTTTAAATTTTATGCATTTTAACCTATGAATGTAATGATGTAAACTAAGAGGCTAGTTTTAGTCCTCAAAGAGAAGACGGTGCCGGTTATGTATAGGTGGTGCTCCCCGAATGTGACATTATATATGTATGTGCAATAAAAGTAGAAGACTATGCAATATTCTTATACGAAGGGTCTATGTATACTCGATATGAATATATTATGTGTATGTGAGAGGTCTATATAAACCTAAAGATAGATATATAAAAGTTTTAATTTTTTTGCATTTTTATCTTATGAATGTAATGATGTAAGCTAAGAGGCTAGTCTTAGTCCTATTCGAGGACAATGATGCCGGTTACGTCTAGGGAGTGTTCCCCGGATGTGACACAGGCTCTAGTTTAACCTAGTTAGTTTTTAGGGTCATTACATTCTCCCCCACTTAGACAAGATTCGTCCTCGAATGACTCTTGCTACACTTCAAACACTTTCAAGAGTAAATACTCAAGACTAGAAGCTCATACCATAACACCTCATATACAATACACATAAATAGGAGTAACATCAACTCCACATAACAAGAGACCCAAAACACAAGCAGAAGTAGGAACATTATCTATAACTAATCATGCAATAAGACTCCACATTCTCATTTCATATAGGAGGAACTTCCCTATTACATTATCATGATCATATACATCATTTATAAACACATTATGACCATTTCTCATTAAAACATAATTAAGCAACAATTCAAAATACCTTACAGTAAAGCATGCTCACTAGGTTACTTAGGCAATTTTTAGGCAATTTACTATAGAAACATGACAATATTAGAGACAAAATCATATAAACTCATTTTACAATAAAAACATAACCTCAGGAAAATGCACAATGCAAGGAGATTAATGAAATTCATTTTAACTTAGACTCTTAAACACATGCAACATGCTACTATAACGTTCTACTCTCAAGCTTGAATAGAATAGAAGAGAATAGACAATATCTGGAGAATTAGGAGGAACTTGCTTGGCCTCTCTTCCTCTAGACACAATAGTAGGATAATATCTCACCTCATGAACATCCTTACCATAACTAAAGCAACCACAGGTACCGGCTAGACACTTCCCAAAGTGCTACTTCCCACAAGTAGAACAAGTAGGCTTAACAACTTGAGAACCACTACCACTCTCAAGCAAGAATTTAGGAGCACTATTCCCATCTTTATTTGGAGCCCTCTTCTTATGGAGCATGGACGTACGACACTGTTCTTTCACAAGGTCATCAACACCGGTCACAAACCTACTCATCTCATCCCTAGGGTTAGACACCAAGGATGGATCATACCTAGACAACACATTAACTTCAAATAATACTCTTCAACACTCATGTCACCTTGCCTAAAGTTTATGAACTCCTCAACCTTCACCTCCCTACTCTCACGGGGAAAGTACTTTCTTAAAAAGTCTTCCTTAACTATTCCCACTCTATGAGACCCAACTCAACCGGCCTATTGTCTTCCATTGAGTGTACCACACATGAGAAACTTCCCTCAATTTATATGAAGCCAACTCCGTCTTCTCCCTAGAAGTCACCCCCATAGAACTCAAAAAACTTGTACACACCATTTAGGATTCTTAAGGATCTTCTCCCACCTTAGAACCAAGGAAGAAAGGAGGATTTATCCTCACAAAGTCCCTCAATCTAGAGGTCATTGTAATCTCTAATTCATCCTAGGACCAATATCTCTATTCACTTGAGCCGTCATGGCTCGAGATAGGGTAAGGAGAGATCCTATAATCTCCTCATTAGACATGACCGTAGGAACCACCGTAACTTAACTCCCTTTCTCAACTATTGGAACTTTATCACCTTGAGGAACTTGTTCATCTTGGAGAGCTTTCCCACCTTGGGGAGCTTGTCCACCTTGTGGAACTTATTCACCTCGGGGAGGAACTCCCTCAATCACCTCATCCTCATCAACTATTCTTGAAGGTATTCTCCTTGTATTCATCTCCTAGAAACACAAGATAAAAGGTTAGGAATAGACTCTTACAATTCCCACTCCAAGGTACGACATAAGAACAATGAAGAAAAGGGAAACAATATCGTTCTACAGCCTCTTTCTTATAGATGTGTCATGACTCACACCAATTAAAAGACTCTACTAGATGGTTGTAAGGTTGACTAAGATGTAAATGTTATAAGGATGGTGATGACTACCAATGTACCTTATCATGAATGACTATGTAAATGTGCTAACCTCACTTATATGAATTGTAATGAAAGGATTTATACTCATTAAATTCTTATTGAGCTATGATGATGATAATTATATAAGGGTTAGACCCTATAACCTACATTAAGTTATGGTGATTAATAAAGACTAATGATATTTCAATAGGAACTCTAGCTTAGCACCGAGAGAACTTGACATTGAGAGGTGTTGACTTTCCTTAGAGGAATATTCACCCTATAGTTCATTATGAGGTGTTGACTCCCCTATAAGGGATACTCACCCTATGACTTCTCATGAGAGGAGGCTCCAATTACCAAGTGGCATGTAGAGAGTAAATACCTATCTCTTAGTTCCTTAAATTATGTTGCCCCATAGGAAGATTAGCTAGTGGATCCACCTAGAAATCTACATTTATGTTTGGTTCTACTTTGGCCGGTAGACCACCTTCCATCGATGTAAGGTTTTACAACACAGGATTCCACACTTATCTCTTGTGGTCTATGTCGGTTAAGGTAAGTGTTCCCTAAACTATAATGAATTCATAAAGTACTAACCAACTAATGTGACTTGAGAGGTTTGACTTAACCTAGGTAGGGGTATGGGACTCTACCTATGCCTTTCACTAGTTTGCCTTGATGGAAGCTTTAGGAAGTTGAACTTATGTATGTATATGCTAATAAATGCAAATGATGATAATATGATGATCTTACATGTAAATGACATTATGTGATGATGGTTATTCTTATGAACATGTATTTGGTCTCTATTGCTAAAGTATGATGTTATGTACTCTTATTAATATGTTATGTGGAGTTGGACATTGGTTATGGTTCTTGCTAGGTTGACTTGATTAAGTAAGGTTATGGGGCTTTTCTTACTTATTGCACAAGTGGACTTAATGAGGGTTATGAGTAATGGTCTTTATTTATTATGATATGATGAACTCTTATGCATGCTTGTGATGTTATTACTTGATGATAAAGTTGTATTTAATTAGGGTTCAACTATGTTTATATGCATGTTACTTGTTTTGACTTAAGATTGTTTAGTCTTGTATCGTACATGGATTGACTTAATGAATATGCTTTAATGACTTGTATTGGTGATTGAATGTGCATAAGGCTTTTCCAAATGAAAAAGAGCATGTGTTAATGTAATGTCCCTTTTTAGCATGATTTCATATTGTATGTGCATATGGTCTCGTACTTAGTACAAGTGGTGTACTAACCCCATTTTCTCCCTTTTCCCCAACATTTTAGGTTCCGGTCGTTGAAGGGCTCTTGAGACGACTTTGAAGAAGACTTGGAAATTCTCAATCATCCAAGTTGGTAGGTCCTCACTTTTCGAGGACAATGCCAATATCAAGCTTATGAAGTTATTTTAGTTTTAACACTCTTATGTTCTTTCCTTTTTCATTTGAGTACGAATTGTATAGCCTATGTGTGGCTCTATTACATTGATGTATGGGCTAGGCCCAAATTGATATAATCTTGTTAGATGGTTATGAGATGAGACACTCTTTTAAGACTGTATTATATATATATATATGTATATATATATATATATATATATGTATATATATATATATATATATATGTATATATATATATGTGTGTGTGTGTGTGTGTTCAATAAATGTAGAAGAATATGTAATCTTCCTATACGAAGGGTCTATGTATACTCGATAAGAATATATTATGTGTATGTAGAGGTCTATGTAAACCTTAATGTATAAGTAATGAAATGTTTTTAATTATTCCGCATTTTTAACCTATGAATGTAATGATGTATGCTAAGAGGATAGTCTTAGTCCTCCAAGAGGACGGCGACGCCGATAATGTCTAGGGGGTGCTCCCCAAATGTGACAAGCTTGGTATCAGAGCATGAGGTTGAATATCTTTGAGTCGATGTCTCTCTCAACCACGTCTATGTAGATTTGTATTCATAATTGTGAAGCGCGCCACGCTTATGGATCCTATGTGATGCTTAGGAAACTCTCACTTTTCTTGGAAATCCAATATCGTGCCTTTAGAGTATACTTATTGTGTGCTTTCACCTAAACCTTGTATTTTGGTTATAGTCAATGAATAGTTGAAGGAATGTTGCACGAAGACTTAAGGAAGATATTGCCAATGCGGGAGTTCCTCCCCATGGTGATCAAGTCCCTTCTCTCGAAGAAGATGTTAAGCATGACCAAGCTCCGGTCAATCCTCCTCCTTTGACGGATGGTGACATAAGAGCTGCCCTTTTTAAAATGGCCCAAGTCATTACTTCACAAGCCCAAGCTATCACTACTCAAGCCCAAGCCATGAGGAACCAAGCTTACCGGGAGGTTGTACCCTGAGCAAATCAACATATTGGCACCATGGCCTCCATTTGAAAGATTTTACTAGAATGAATCCTCCTACTTTCTATGGGTCCAAGGTTGAAAAAGATCCCCAAGAGTTCATTGATAAAATCTACAAGATCCTTTATTCTATGGGGTTGACTACTAGTGAGAAGGCTGAGTTAGCCACTTACCAACTCAAAGATGTGGCCCAAACTTGGTACGTCCAATGGAGGGATAATAGGCCTCTAAGGGGTGGACCTGTGACTTGGGAGATTTTCAAGAAGGCTTTTCTTGAACGGTTCTTTCCTAGGGAGAAGAGGGAACCCAAAGTGGTTGAGTTCATCAACCTTCGTCAAGGAGGTATGAGTGTGCTTGAATACTCTTTGAATTCACTAAGTTGTCAAAGTATGCTCCTTCTTTGGTTTTCTATCGTAGGGATGAAATGAACCTCTTTGTGATGGGAGTGGCGGAGGACTTGCAAGAAAAACGTCATTCAGCTATGATACATTACAATATAAGAATTTATCGTCTCATGGTTCATGCTCAACAAGTGGAAGAGGCAAGGGCTAAAAGGAAGAGTAGAGATGCCAAGAGGGCAAGATCTTCTGATAGTAGTTCTTCAAAGGGTAAGCTTGATATCCAAGACAAGCCTAGGTTCAAGAAGAGGTTCTCTAATCAAGTTCCTTCTAAGTTCCCTAAAGCTCGTGATGATAAGGTGCCTAAACCAAGGTCCCAAAATGGAAAGAGTGGAAAATCACCAAATGTGAAGCCTACTTGTGCCAAGTGTGTTAATTGTCATCTTGGTGAATGCTTAGTTGGAACGAGCAATTGTTTTGGTTGTGGAAAGAGTGGTCACAAAGTTAGGGATTTCCCTAATGTTAAGGTTCAAAATAAGTGTGGTGGTCAAGCTCAAGCAAGTGGTTCTAATAATGCTCCTAAGAAGAATCGCTTCTATTCTCTCCGCTCTAGAGGTAAGCAAGAGACTTCTCCCGATGTGGTGACCGGTAGGTTGAAAGTATTCTCTATTGATGTATATGCTTTACTTGATCCCGGTGCTACCTTGTCATTTGTTACTCTTATTGTAGCTAAAAAGTTTGACATTTTTGCCCGATATCTTTAATGAACCTTTAATGGTGTCTACCCCAGTGGGTGAGTCAGTTGATGCAAAAAGGGTGTACATAAATTGTCCTATAATGTTGCCTAATAGTGTTACTTATGTTGAACTAGTAGAACTTGATATGTATGATTTGATGTTATCTTGGGTATGGATTGGTTGCATGCTTGCTTTGCCTCTATAGATTGTAGAATGAGGGTGGTGAAGTTTAACTTTCCAAATGAACCCGTTTTAGAGTGGAATGGGGGAAATTCTATTCTTAGAGGTCGTATCATCTCTTGTTTAAAAGTATGCAAAATGATATCTAGAGGGTGCTTAGATCATATAATAAGAGTCCAAGATTTATACTAAGAAATTCCTCCCATTGAGTCGGTGCCCGTAGTGAGGGAATTTTTGGAGGTCTTTCCTAATGATCTTCCCGGTATTTCTCCCGAACGGGAAATTGATTTTGGTATCGAATTGTTACCGGATACAAATACCATATCAATTCCTCCTTATCGGATGAATCCGGCCGAATTGAAAGAGTTGAAGGCTCAACTCAAATATCTACCCGCCAAAGGAATCATTAGACCTCGTATATCTCCATGGGTGCTCTGGTTTTGTTTGTGAAGAAGAAGGATGGGTCCCTTAGAATGTGCATCAATTATTGCCAACTCAATAAAGTCACTATCAAGAACAAGTATCCTCTCACTCAGATTGATGACTTGTTTGATCAACTTCAAGGGGCAAGCTACTTTTCTAAGATTTACTTGAGGTCGGGGTATCACCAACTTCGGGTGAGAGGTGAGGATATACCAAAAATGGCATTTTGGACTAGGTATGGTCACTATGAGTTCTTAGTAATGTCCTTTGGTTTGACTAATGCTCCAGTGGCGTTTATGGACCTAATGAATAGGGTGTTTCAAATTTACCTAGATTCATTTATCATTGTCGTTATTGACGACATCTTGGTATATTCGAAAAATGAGGGTGAACACATGAGTCATTTGAGAGTGGTGTTGCAAGTACTTAAAGAACATCAATTGTTTGCCAAGTATAGCAAATGTGAGTTTTGGTTGAGGTCGGTGGCATTTCTTGGTCATATCATCTCTTGTGAGGGAGTTGAGGTTGATCCAAGGAAAACAGAGGCGGTGAAAAATTTTCCTAGACCATTGACTCCAACCGACATTAGGAGTTTGTTTAGTTTAGCGGGTTATTATCAGAGGTTTGTGGATGGTTTTGCGTCCATTGCATCTCCTTTGACTACTTTGACCCAAAAGAGTAAGAAATTTGAGTGGTCTGAGGCATGTGAGAGAAGCTTCCAAATCTTGAAAGATAGGCTTACTTCCGCTCCGTTGTTGACTTTACCATAGGGTACAAAGGGATTCGTTGTGTATTGTGATGCATCCCGAGTGGTTTTAGGGTGTATGTTTATGCAACATGGGAAACTAATCGCCTATGCTTCTAGACAACTTAAGGTGCATCAGAAGAACTATCCAACTCATGATCTTGAGTTACCGGCCGTGGTATTTTTGTTGAAAATATGGAGTCATTACTTGTATGGTGTTCATGATATGTGTTTATTCAAAAGGAGTTGAATCTTCGACAAAGAAGGTGGTTGGAATTGTTGAAAGAGTACGATATGAGTGTTCTCTATCACCTCGCCAAGGCCAATGTGGTTGTGGATGCTCTAATTCGTATGACCATGAGTAGTGTGTCTCAAGTAGAGGAAGCCAAAAAGACCTAGTGAAAGATGTTTATAGGTTGGAAGATTCTCCGAATGGTGGTTTTATGGTCCATCATAACTCCGAGTCATCATTGGTGGTTGAGGTGAAGTCCAAACAACACCTTGATCAACCATTGATGGAGTTGAAAGAATCGGTTCTAGGTAGCTTAATGAGTCTTTCTCCTTAGGGGGGATGGTGTTTTGAGGTATCAAAAGAAGGTTGTGTGTTTCCAATGTAGATGGAAGCTCATGGGTCCTATTACTCCATTCATCCGGTTTTGACAAAGATGTACCATTACCTTAGAGAGGTGTTTTGGTGGGAAGGCTAGAGAAGGACATAGCGGAGTTTGTAGCAAAGTGTCCAAATTGCCAACAAGTGAAAGCCGAACATCAAAAGTCGGGTGGTTTACTTCAAGAAATCCAAATTCCTACTTGGAAGTGGAAAGACAGACATCAATATGTATTTTGTGGTAGGTTTTCCTAAGACAAAAAAACAATATGACTCCATATGGGTGCTTGTGGATAGGCTGACCAAATCTGCTTGTTTTATTCCTTTCAAGTCTACTTATTCGGCGTAGGATTTGTCACGACCCGAAAGCACCCCCTAGAAGTTAGGGAAAACCTTTGAATCGTGACCAGGCATACTAGACCCTTTGGGGCCTCGTACAAACCCTCTAACTACCATTCATAACATAAAGCATGAAAAGTAGTGTGAAATTAAAACTTTTTACGATAATTAAATAAAAGAAGTCTTTCATAAATACTAGGAAATTTTATCGTCACAAGCCAACTTAAAGACACAAATTAGAATCTTAGGGACTCGGACCTTTACAATAAAAAGGAAAATACAAGCTAAGTCTTAATAATGAAACTAAGAGACATAAACTATGTCCTCGAATTTATGAAGACATGCCCAATTCTTGAGAGATAGAATTCCCAAACTTCAACTCCGATCCTCCAAAAGGCTTCCAACCTATACTCATAAGGTATACAAAAGTATGGGTTTAGCACAACAATTTACTAAGTATGACATATGCAAAAACATGCAAAAAGGGACATTTTTGTAAAATAACCTTTCATGCAATTTAAATATAACATTCATGAATTTAGAAGCAAATCAACATAAGAACCATCATTTAGCACTTAAGGAATAACTCACATAGTTTTGAACCAAAAGAACACTTTACAATAACTTTACCAAAACTTACTGTCACATCCCAAAATCATACCCTAGAAGTTAGAGTACAATCTTGGATTGTAACCGGCATAGTCGAACTCTCGGAGTTCTAAGACAAGCCTCTTTCATATCATTCATTGCATATACATAGTGAAAAGTAGTGCAGAATTAAAAAATTTCGTAAAACAATATAGAAGTCTTTAAACTCTTTTATATAAGTAGAAATTAGGAAAAACACTAAGTCTCAATCTCATCATCTTAAGACACAAGAATACTTGGGACACGGCCGATACTTCAATACAAAAATAGAAAGACATAGTCTATTACAGTACTTCAAAGAAAACATAAAAGACATATGCCCTCGAGTCAAGTGAGGACATACTTCAACTTCTTCTTGAACGATCTTCTAAGTCCAAGTCTTCACTTCCCAAATCTCTTTACCTATTAAGAACTATAGATAGAAAATAAAGCATGGAATTAGTACAACCACATGTACTAAGTATGGCATTATGCATAAAAATCATGAAAACGGACTTTATTGGAAATATACATCTTTTGATTTTACAAATCATATTTTAATCATAATAACATCATTAATCAATTTAAAAACACGTAACATAACATTAAAACCAAACTCATAAATTTAAAAATCTCTTTACAGTGAGTTCACTTCACTGTACAGTGAAGTCCTAGCCTTCCCTTTTTAACATCTTCTAGCATGTAATTCCCTCACTTAATGTCATCCTAAGATTCACTTAAGTCACACAAAGAGAGATCGCCCATACACCCTCTCTAAATGTGCCTAAACGACCCTTAAGATTACCTACAATGAGTTACATACATACTTACAAAGCAATCATAAACATCATTGTGAGATTTCTCTACCAATCATGAATCCTAAGTCTCCCATGAGTAAGATGTGAAGGAACCGCCCATACAATCCCTTACACACACACTCAAGTGATCCTATGGACTCCTTATAGTAGAATCATTCTCACTAAATCACCAACCATAGGTGATATGACATTCTCTACCCAAAGGCTATCAAAAGACCTACTTAAGTGAATAAAGAAGATAACGTCCATAGTAACCTCTTCAAGATTATGTAAATTGTCCTTAAGGCTACCTAAGGCTTGGATCATGTCAACAGGATTAACCAACTTCCCTAACTAGAGTCATCCTCAAGACTTCCAAAGATAAGACATGAAGAGATCATCCTTCCATGCCCTCCTCACACTTTAGCTAAGGAATGCTTAAGCCACTTTAGATTAGGTACTCATTCATTTACATAGTTACTAACATAGGTCATTAGTTCATTAGTTCATTAAGACTCATACATCACATAAGACACTCACATAATACATCACATAAGACACTCACATAATGCATCACATAAGACACTCACATAATGGTCTTGGACAAGACCTAGGAAATTCCACATAATACCTTCAAAGCCTATTGTGCAATGTCTAGATAGCGTACCATACCACCACCTAAACCTCATAAACTTATCTAATGCTAATAGGTATTCCACATGATGAGAATAGGCAATAACCGACATAGACCATGGTAGAAAGACATGGAATCCGGTGTTCTATCCCACTCCAATGAGGTTGTTCTACTTGCCAATGGTAGAACTTGGACACATCCCTTGTAGGCACATGGTTAAGGAATATGAAGGGCTTCTTTGTATTCTAGTCTAATACTTAACTAGAACTACTTCCCTTGCCATACTCACTCGGTGCTAGCCTTCTTTCTCATAGAGTATTTCATACATTAGGTTTACATAAAAGGGTTCCATATCTAGTTCATAACGCAATTACATTTACCCTGCCAAGGAAGGTCCACTAGGGCTACCTTATAATGGCGATAAGAAGCTCATGATGACTTTCCTAAGTGTTAATATGATGCCGTTCCAGCCAACTAACCTTAAGTCCATCTTGAAGGATACCATTACGGCTTACACTTCAATAAATCTTAACCTTCCCCTTAAGTCAAGGTTTGCACATAAAAGACTCTCATAACATCATTTGAAGTCACATTTCATTCATACATTCAAGACAAAGAGTTATAACACCCTAAATCAAGACATCACATATCCATAATCTTATATACATCAAGCAAGAGATACAAATCAACCAAGACAAGACATCACATACTTCACTTTTAACACATAATACAAGTCATTCTAGAAATACCTCTAAAACAGCCTAACATCTTCAAGTCACCATATATATCATCATAACATCATTAATATACTACACATAGAGTCATAAAGTCAAGTAGGAATAACCAAGACTTAACCTAACACTACTCTCATAATGTCAAGTCAAAGTCTAACATGATCACTTAAGGCAACATAACTAGAAGAATAGATACATGACTATGTAATATCCCATGTAGATAGGTAATGTCATGCTTCACATAATAAAACTACACAATAGCTACATAACTTCAAGTAGTTGCCAATAAGGCCATGCTCATAGTATTGCATAAAGTAACGCCGACAAGGCCACGTCAATTGCAAGTAAAACACATAACACCGCCACATAAGTGGACCATACCAAGCACAATAGAATCGAAGTATAATTAATATCAAATTAAAGAAAATGGGGCAGCATACCTTCATCCCCTCATCCACACTTCAATTCAATGCCAACTCAACCAATTCAACATCACAAGGCCCTTACCCATGACCATGAACAATAATTCAAAGCTATAACCATAAGACTCAATGAATCTATATCAGTTCAATCTAGGTTTAACAATCTAAGATTAATTAGATATCAATTGAATACAATTCTTATATTATTATAAAGCCCATAAGAAACTACACAACAATTCATTAATATTAGCTAAATATCAAGTAACCCAATAAGTAGTCAAAACAAGGGTTCATCAATTTACATGGGTTAATAGGTAATTTATGTTAAAATCATCAATACAATATCAATTAGATCATAATTAAATGTTTAGAAATCATTTATGTAAGAACCCATGGTAGAATCCCGAAATTGGACAATTCACTTTAGAAAACTTTGAAAAACATCTTGAGAGTTGGGCTCCTTGATGAAATAAGTTTCAAGGATCAAAATCCATACCTAAAGGATGATAATTCTTCACTTTGATGAAGAATTTTGACACTAAAACCCCTCACCAAGCTGCCTCTTCAATATGGACTTCAATGGAGTCTTTGGGATATTTTCTAAGTGTTTTGGGTTTTCAATTTGGAAGAATGAAGTCTCTAGGGTGTTAACTACTTATATAGTTAATTAAAATACCCATAAGAACCTCAAATAACAGTCCAACATTTAATTTAGAAGTGGTGTGAATTTATAATTCACCCCTCGGCTTGGCGGCAACACCTGCGCTGGAACAGGTGCGCGCGATGACTTACACTTGACGGGGCATCACTGTCTCGACGGGCCATCACAGGCCTTCGTCGGTGGCTACAGTGGTTTCCAAGGATCCACTCTTCACCCTTGGTTAAGTCCCCCATGACGGGACCCTGAGACGGGGTGTTACAGCCACGACTGGCCGTTGACTGCTCCGTCGCCAAGGTCTGCCTGCACACTAATTTTGGGTCCTTCTTCAAGGACCCTTTGATGGTTCTTGGGGATAATTTACTGGACATTTCCAAACCAAATACGATCGTATATAAGTTTAGCACCTCTCACATCAGATTCATCCAAAACGAACACATAAAACTCAACGAAACTCGCCTAGACGTACAAGGTCGATTCAAGGCATATCTTTCGAATGCCTTGGATGTTCTTGGTCGTTTGACCTCCAAACTTCTCGAAACCTTACACACTGCCTATACATGCTATAATAACTCAATTAAGAACCTTAATACACAGTCAAACAAACATAAACACATAGAACCACATAGGAGACATTTAGGTGACTTAGTCGTCGAACGTCTTAGTCATCCCTTGACGTTTGACTTCCAACACCTCTAATACTTTTGCTACTGACTATATACCATATATTAAACATATTTAGGACCTTAGACCATAAATATCAACATATTAGACTCTAGTTAACCTAAGTCATTTTCGAGGTCTTACACTTACAGTAAACTAAAAAGGGCACTACAGTGAACTTACTAAAACTTACAGTAAAATTGAATAGGCATTACAGTGAACATTTTGAATTCTTACAATGAAGACCTTACAGTGAATGGTACGGTCCAAGTCATATGAACTCTTTTTCCTTTAATGTTTCCCTAACACAAGGTTATCCTAAGACACCCTAAGGTGAGCCAAGAAGGGATCTTCATTACACGTCCCTTCAAAGGACAACAAAGCGACCCTTAAAACCACCAAATCATAGGCTTACTTTGTTGGAAATCAAATCCACGCCATATGCAAAACACTCATGGAAATATAGGTCAGACTAAGTGCAATGTGAGAGTAGCATCACATACTACCACTCCCACTTAGTGCTCCTAATGGATTCCATTTACTCAATTACTCCACAATAATCATCCATAACACCACACCATAATACTCATTCACACGGATTTCATGAAATTACTCTTCTCCCATAGTAGGTATAGGTCACACCAAGTGCAATGTGAGAACAGCATCCCATACTACTACTCCCACTTAGTGCTCCTAGTAGGTAACTAATGTGGAGCGAGCACTTCACGACATACACACACAATATCAACAATATACAACTTAACTAGTTTCATATCAATTCTTTTGTGGGAGTTAGCTTAACCGACAAATACCATGAGAGCTAGACATGGGATCCCGATATTAACCCCTATCGGATGAGGGATCCTTACTTTCCTAGTGTAAGGTCATGCTTCTTAGCGTTTACATGGCTTTTCCAATAGCTACGCCTATGCGGGCACATAATTAAAGGATAAGGAGATTGCTACTAGGTAACTCACTCTCTAATAACGAGGAGTACTCATCTCAAGAGGTACTGTGTATTACAACATCTCAACTCACGAAGTGTAATCCACCTCCCCTTCATACCCTCTTGGTGCTAGGCAGAACTCCCCACGGATTTCTCAACATAATAGTCTATCATAGAAAGATCACTAGGATTGGAGAGGTTTCTACTAGAGACTACATCTCAACTCACGAAGTGTGTCCACCTCAAGATTCCCTTTTTACTCAATTTGGCATAATACATTCTTTAAAGTGTGTGTGTGTGTACATGTGCACACCTTGCATATAAGCATCATTTCATTCTCATCAAGTTCTACACATACTTTAACCTTGATTCATCAAGTTACACATTCCGCATGCTTATCATAATCATATACTTCATTTAGACATAAACTAGGTCAAACATGGAATTCAAGCTACACCAAACACAATACAAGACCCATTTCCAATATCTCTTCATTTCACATAGTAGACCTTCAAGATTACGTATTCAAAACATACTAAATAACATCAAGTTCATCAATTAGCACCGCCATCCATAAGATGGACCATACCACTCAATATCAATTCATAATAAGAACTATATAATGAAAGCAACTCAACATCAATCAAAGCATCATCACTCATAAGAAATTTATCAATATTTCATCATATTAAACCCCTTAGGTCAGTAGCTACACCAACATGACAAATACAAGAAGAGCCAAGTTCATACTCTACTCAAATCATGCTCACATAACCCATTTTCAAGACAAAAGTTGAAGTATGCATAAACAAGAGTTTAATTAGAGTTTTAACATCAAAATCATCAATTCAACCCAAACTACATACATTTAAACCATTAGAACACAAATAGAAGAGGACCCATACTACAAATCAAAGTTGGAAGAAATTTGAGTTTAGAAACACTTTTGACAACTTTTTGGAAGTTGGCTTCTTGAATGAAAAGATATTCAAGAATGGATACCATACTTTTAAGAGAAAGAAACCCACTAATTTTGGTGAAGAAAGACGTCCAAATCAGCCCTTCTTTCCCTCCTTGAGTCTTGGCTTCAATGGTGACTTTGAGAGAGTTTTCTTTTTAGAGAGAGAGTTTGAATGTTGAAGTGAGGGTCTTGTCTAGTTCTAGGGCTTAAAACTATTTTAGTATAACCTAAAAACAAAAAATTTATCCACCTAGGGTCTTGGAAGACTTGGGGTGTATTTACATAAAACACCCCAAGTTGGAAGCAACTTCACAGACTCGCAGGCCCTCACAGACGAGACCTTCACCAACGGACAGTTGGTAGGGTCTCGTGGGTGGATATTTAGCACCAACATGGAGCATGGCCACCAAGACCTTCTGGTCCAATCGACGGCCTAGGTCGACGGACCGTTGATGGACCAACGGACCATCCTTAGGGTCGTCGATGGCACTACTTTTTGGCAGTTTTGACCAAGTCTTGGGCCCTTCATCTAGGGCGCCTTGTGGCTCCTAGGTGGGGTTGTGCATGGACTTTAAACCCATAAACTATGTCATATAGGTCTTATGAACATCCCACCTTAGTTTCAAGGAAAACGAACACGTAAAACTCATCCAAACACAACAAGACACACAAGTACATTCTAAGGCATACCTTCCAAACGTCATGGACGTTCTTGGTCGATTGAACTCCAAACTTAACCAAACTTCACACACTGACTAAGGACACTAAAATAACTCAGTTTAACTTAAAATAAACTCAAGAAACAACCACGAGGCTCTAGTTCACCTTAGTTCATTTTGGGGCGTTATAGGATTATACAAATATCTTCATAGATGATATTGTGTGTCGCCATGGTTTTCCGTTATCCAGCATATCGGATTGGGGTGCACAATTCACATCTAGGTTTTGGAGTTCATTCCAAGAAGGGTTGGGTACTAAGGTGAAGTTAAGCACCGCTTTTCATCCTTAAACGGATGGTCAAGCGGAGCGTACTATTCAAACCCTTGAGGATATGGTTAGAGCTTGTGTCATTGATTTCAAGGGAAATTGGTATAAGCACTTGCCTTTGGTGGAGTTTGATTACAATTATAGTTTCTATTCATCCATATACATGGCTCCTTATCAAGCCTTGTATGGTAGGAGGTGTAGATCTCATATAGGGTGGTTTGAAGTTGGTGAGTCTTCGATTCCTTGTCCCGATTTGATTTTGTAAGACTTTGGAGAAAGTCTATATCATAAGGAACTGGTTGCAAACAGCCTATAATCGGCAAAAGTCCTATGCCGGTCATAGGAGAAGAGATTTAGAGTTTGAGGAAGGTGATAAGGTGTACTTGAAAATTTTGCCTATTAAAGGGGTGGTTAGATTTGGAAAGGGAAGTTGAGTCCACGTTATGTGGGTCCCTATGAAATCTTGCAAAGGGTTGGTAAGGTTGCCTATGAGTTGAAACTCCCTACTGAATTGGCTTCGGTTCATCCGATGTTCCATGTTTTTATGCTTAAGAAGTGTAATGGTTATCCCGAGTCTATTCTTTATATTGAGGGTCATAATGTAAAGGATAACCCCTCCTATGAGGAGGTTCCGGTTGAAATCCTTGATCGTCAAGTGAAGAGGTTGAGGAACAAAGAGGCTGCCTCCTTAAAAGTACTATGGAGAAACCACCTAGTTGAGGGGGCAACATGGAAGGCCATGGCCGACATGAAGTCCCGTTATCTTCATCTCTTTTCTAATGAAGGTTAGTTATTCTTAATTATAATAAAAATAATGCCTAAATTTGAAGTTGCTATGATTTTTAGAGATGTTCTGCAAAAATGTGCATCTTTGGTGTTATTACAGTGATGTTACAGTGAATTATGCATATTGACTTGAAAATTTGCAATTCTTCTTATTTTGAGTCATGTTGTGCCTTTTAATAGGATGAGTCTTTATGAAATGATATTGAGCATATGGTTAAATTGAGTTTTGGCATAATTGGCTCATGTATGGTATGTTGAGCTCATATTGTTGTTGTGATAAGGAAATCCCTCATAATGTGATGTTTGAGACTTATAAGTGGTAATTGACGTTTTGAATTGCCTTGTGAAAAATGATACTATTGATGTTGTAACTCATGTTGTTATGTATTGTTGATTGGTTGGGCTTCTAGTCTTGAGTCTATTCCTTCCCTTCAAAAGGTTTTAGTGAAATTCGGGGACGAATGTTCCTAAGGGGGAATAATGTAACACTTTGAAAATCTAAGACATCTTCTAGATCCTAACATAGGCGTCAAAAGGTTTAGACACTGTTTTAAGGTTCATTTTAATATATATAAGTCAATTAGGAAGTTTAGAAGTCAAAACGTCCAAGAACGTCCATGACGTCCGGAAACGAGTTCAATGAGGTACTAGCATGCCTTATCCTATTTGACTAGCTTTTAGGAGTCGGAAAATGATGAAATGTTTTGGAAGAGTGTCTAACATGTATTAGAGTTGATTCGTAGTCAAAAATTCCGGGCACAACTCCCCAAGGACCAACCAAGGACCCTTGAGGAGGATCCTTGCATTTTGGCAAGAAGCTGTCAAAAGGCAGTATGCACAAACGAGTGCAATCGACAAGGCGTGTGTCAATCGACGGGGCGTAGATGGCCACCGTCGATTGAAACTTATCCAAATACATTAGAAACCTCAATTTCATAATCTCTTAACTCATCGACGGATGTGCATCACGGAGGTGCACAATGTCCGTGGATGGACACACGATCCGTCGATCGTGCTGTCGTCTCTGAGGGGTCTGTTTTGCTGCACGTTCTTATTTAAGTTAATTAATTAATTGGATTAGTTAGGAGTTTAATTAATGGTTAGAGGAGGTCTAAATAAATTAATTAACAACCTATATAAAGCCCTTAAGCAAATTAGACTAACCTAAGCTCTCATAATTCACAAACCCAAAACTCTCTTCCTTCTCTCTTCTTTCTCTCTCTAGTTGAAGAACTCCATTGAAGACCAATCTAGGGGTGTGTTCAAGGGCTGTTAAGGGTCGAATTTCTCCATCAATCTTCATGAAACATTAAGTTATGGGATTCCTTTCACCTTTGGGACTTCTTTTCCCCAAAGGGTTCCTTCAAATTGATTTCAAAACTTGAGTTTTCATGTGGGTCTTTTCCAATCTTGAAATTGGTCATTCAAACTGATATTTTTATGGACACTTTAGATGTTATTTATAAAAATATGATGAATTATGACTACATTACACTACTTCTTGATGGATTGGTCTGTTTGTAGAAGATGACCTACTCCCCTTAACCCTAAGTTGTGATCTCAATATGAATTGTGTATTGTTAGTTCAATTGACTTGGTTATTGGTTGATTTACTACTGGATGATGTTATTGGATCAATCATGAATAGATTAAGATGAATTTTAAGATAATTATTCTAGTTCTTGAGTAGTTGATCTAGGTTATGAAGTATGTTTTGAATTTGACCTAAGTCTTTTATCTTAAGCTATGAACTAGTGGTGAATTGTGATGTAGTGATTCAATTGGCCTTGTTATGATATTGGTCATTGTTGTGTGATGGTATTACTCCCCTATTGGGTTTATTTAATGGTTGATGGTAAGACCTTGAAGATGGATTATGAAGGAGACTTGGTAAGTCTTGTGATCCTTATTCTTTACTTCAATTGTAGTTACTTGAGATTAAGCGATGATGTTGCATTGAAGTATATCTTGTATTAGGATTGATAGGGTTGGTATGATGTTGAACTGAAATTTCTTGATTATGGTTGTGAGGTTTACTAAGATGTAAATGTTATAAGGATGGTAATGACTACCAATGTACCTTATCATGAATGACTATATAAATGTGCTAACCTCACTTATATGAATTGTAATGAAATGATTTGTACTCATGAAATTCTTATTGAGCTATGATGATGATAATTATATAATGGTTAGACCCTATGACCTACATTAAGTTATGATGATTAATAAAGACATTTCAAAAGGAACTCTAGTTAGCACTGAGAGAAATTGACATTGAGAGGTGTTCACTTTCCATAGAGTAAGATTCACCCTATAGTTCATTATGAGGTGTTGACTCCTCTATGAGGGATACTCACCCTAGGACTTCTCATGATAGGAGGCTCCAATTTCCAAGTGGCATGTAGAGAGTAAATACCTATCTCTTAGTTCCTTAAACTATGTTGCCCCCATAGGAAGACTAGCTAGTGGATCCACCTAGAAAGCTATGTTTATGTTTGGTTCTACTTTGGCCGGTAGACCACCTTCCATTGGCGTAAGGTATTACAACACCGGATTCCACACTTAGCCCTTATGGTCTATGTCGGTTAAGGTAAGTGTTCCCTAAACTAAAATGAAGTAATGAAGTACAAACCAACTAAGGTGACTTGAGAGGTTTCACTTAGCCTAGGTAGGGGTATGGGACTCTACCTATGTCTTGCACTAGTTTGCCTGGAGGGAAGCTTTAGGAGGTTGATCTTATGTATGTTGTGCACACCCAATATTGACCGACTTTTAACCATTTTTAGGAATGCTATTCGATTAAATCCATATTTTAAAATTTATTTTAAGTTTAGAATTTTAGTCGATTTTGCATAAAATGATATATTTTAAGCTTATTCCATTTGGAAGGTTTTTTGTTTAAGACAGCTTTTCGTGCCCTTACTTTTGAGTCTATCAGCTGCAACAAGGGCTGCGGGAACGAGTGCTGTGCTTGCCCCGACCTATACCACCATTCATTACCGTGAACCAGCCCCTTTTCAGTATAGGCAGGTCTTTCTTTAGAACAAATTCATTCCAGAATAGAAAACCATTAGTATGTTTATTTTATAAAATTATTGTGAATATTATCAAAATATTTTAAAAATTCTTAAGAAATTTTGAAATAATTGTTTTATTCAAATGTTTTAAAATTTAAGTAATTTTAATTATATAAAATTTAATAATATTTCTAGTATTTTAATTGAATAACACTTCTTTAAATTTTCCTCAAAATTAATTAAAAAATAGTTCATTCTATTCCAATTTATTTCATTTCTAGTTGCTCCAATTCGAATCTTTTTTCAACAGTAACCACACTTTCATTTTAATTCTAGACAATTTCTATTGCAATTATGGCAATTGTATATCCAATCCATTTTTATTTAAGATTCATTTTATTTTTAATCTCATCCATCCATCCCTTAGATTAAATCGAAGCCACTTATACAATTTTCATCTAACGGTTAAGATCAACCCTTTACTTTTCTACCTAAAAGACGAAAACCTA
>JABWTJ010000888.1:0-87329 GCA_016801875.1 Solanum sitiens | reverse complement strand
CATCATTCCAACTCCACAAGTAAACATTCATTACTAAAGAAACCTAGAAGAAACCTACATACATTTAGGAACTTCACATAATGACCATCCTCCAAGAAAACCCCAAAGTTAAACTTAGTGAAATGTGAAAGTAGCATCCCATACTACTACTTCCACTTAGTGCTCCTTAGGAATCACCCTAGACTAGGCACATCACATTCATAACTTCATCTACATAGCTTTAATCAACATTAGACATAAGACTCTCATACTTCATGAACATAGATATACAATCAACATGTTTCATAAACATTAAACATAAAGTCAACTTTCTTCATTTCATCATATAATGACCCATTCAAACATTTCATATAAACACACACCAAGACTCCCTCCAAATTTCTACTTGTACAATGGATAAACAACGTCCCATTCCACAACCTACCCGAAGTAGTACACCCTTAAGAAGACTTAGTTCATAACATTAATTTTTGTGGGGGATATATTTAACCGACATAGACCAAGAGATCTTGACATGGAATGCCGGTGTTAACCTTTACCGGATGAGGGATCCCTACTTGCCTAAGGTAGGGTCATACTTTTACACTTTACATGGATCTCCAATAGCTATACCTATGCGGGTGCAAGTTAAGGGATAACGAGATCGCTACTAATTAATTGATTCTCTACTAACGAGGAGCACTCATCTAAAGAGGTACATTGGATACAACATCTCTACTCAGGAAGTGTAACCACCCCTTCTTCAAATCCATTGGTGCTAAGCATAACTCCTCCACGGAGTCTTAAACATTCTTTACATTCATTGACCATAGGTTAGAGATAGTTACTTAGTACCACATCTCAGCTAACATAGAGTACTTATCCCTAGAGGTCACTTTTGAATACCACATCCCAACTCACTAAGGGCATAACCTCCAACCTATCATTGGAAAGCTCATATGGAATATTGAGGTTGCTACTAAACACTTCATCTCTACTAACGAAGAGTGTTCACCCCAAAATCCCCTTTTTCATACTAGAGTTGTTTCGGAACAATAGGGTTGGTCTAGACACTTCATCTCTACTCACGAAGAGTGTCTACCCTACAATCCCCCATTTATATTCGTTCGAGTCCTATTGAGAAAACCTTTCAATAGACTCACATACATACATAACCATTAACTTCACTCTTGCATTCATTCAAGGTGTGTGTGTGAGTACGTGTGAGAACACCTTTCACATAACCCCTAACATGCATGACATTGATTTCTAATCATGTTTACCTTGCATTCATCATAATGACACAATATCATGCTTTACATATACATATACTCATTTAAACATAGCATCATCAAGACACACAATCTCAACATCATAAGACCTCACATGCATATTCATCATACTTTCACTTCATTTCACATTTAATGCCTTAAAGTCCATAATCACAATACACATGTAACTTCATATACATAAGCTAAACACCGCAACATTAAATTCAACAAGAATTAGGTAATATAGAACAACTTACCCTTCGCACAAGCTTTCACCACCTTTCCTCTATTACTCCAATAATTCATCATAAAATAACACCTAAGCTAGTAGCTAATCACAATATAACATAAAGAAAACGATAGTTCTAACATTATCTAAATATGTTCTTAAAACCCAATTCATAAGTCAAAAGTTGAGAATTTTCATGTGCATGGGTTCATTGAGTTTTTGACATTAAAACCCTCAACTAAAAATGAAAATATCATATTGCATTCACTAGAACGTTTTCATGCGAAGACCATGCTTAGAGTTCAAAATAGAAGAATTAGAGTCTGAAAACTTTTTTTGAGAAGTATTTGAATGGGATCCTTGAATGAAAGAAGAGTAAAGGATGAACTACCATACCTTAATATTAAAAAACCCACGATATTTGGTGAGGAAATCACCCAAAACATTCACTCCTAGATCTACCTTGAGCTCTAACTTCAATGGGGTTTTGAGAGAGTCTTTATTGAGAGAGGGTTTTGATTTTTGAAAAGTGAAGACTAACTTAGGTTCTAGGAGTATAAACTAAATTAGAATACCTAAAACCCCCTAAAATAATGGAGCACAAGTTAAATAAGACGTGGGGTGAATTTCCCAATTCACCCTATGTTCGCCGAACTGCAGGCACCTTTTGCAGGACACCAACGACGCCCACCAATGATAGATCGTCGTTTGATTGACATCCCATAGGTGAAGGCTCGTGGTTTTGATCTGCAGCTCCAAAACCTGCATAATTGGAGGTCCAATCGACGGACCAAGTTGACCAGCCGTCGTCTAGTCGACAGGTCGTCGTTTGGTTCGTTGATTGACACTGTTTTGGCAGTTTCTGCCTTAGAGTTGGGGTTCTCCTCTAGTTCCCGTCATAGGTCCTAGGTGGAGTCGTACCTGGATGTTAAACACCTAAACATGCTCATCTAGGTGTTAGGGTCCTTCCCTATCAATTTGGATTCCAAACAACTCACCAAACACGATAAGACACACTAGAACACACATAAGCACGTAGGCGTCTATTCGTTGAACGTCTTGGTCGTCCCTTCACGTTTGACTTCCAAACTTCACAAACTGACTTCTAATGCTAAAATACACTATTTTAACACATATTAACTCATGAAACACAAGCAAAACTGTAGTTTGACCTATTTCATTTTTAGGGTCGTTACATTAACCATAGTTTCTCTACCTTTTGTGATCCTTAAATACATTTTCTTAGAGCACCTTTTGTCCGACTCATAAAACAAGTTATAATAGAGTGATGAAACTTATATCATTATGTTCCCCGATGTAAGAGGTGATTGCTCGTGTGAGAGAGTCAATCTCTCAACATGTTCGACACACTTTATTTCCTACAAATTATCACATGCATATTATTTTAGAATATAAATCAAATAGTATTACATAAAAGATAATATTATAACAATTAAGTTATTTCACAATATCAAAGTATGATCAATCCTACACAAACCTAGGCCTTAACATGTTTTTCAAACAATTCTCTAGAGATGACCTTCGTAAAATGATTAGCTATCATTTCACATGTAGGAATATATTGCAAAGTTATTTCTCCACTTGCCACTATATCTCTGACTAAGTTATACTTGATGTCAATATGTTTGGTCTTGTTGTGATACTTAGGATCCTTTGTGTACGCAATAGCCGCTTGACTATCACAATATAGAAACATGGGACCCTTAGAATTCTTTGCAATACTCAAATGCTAAAAGAATCTCTTTAACCAAACAACTTCTTGAACTACAAATGTACAAGCCACAAATTCAGATTTCATGGTTGAAAGAGTTGTGAAAGTTTGTTTCTTACTTTTCCATGAAATAACACCACCATTTAATAAGAAAGCATAACCGGAAATTGATTGTCTATCATTCCGATCAGCAGCCCAATCAATATATATATAATCACTTATGAATGAATCAGATCCATTATAACATAGTGTATGATACGTAGTTCCCTTCAGATATTAAAATATTATATTTACTGCTTTCCAATTATCTCTTCCAGGATTTAATTGATACCTTCTAACTAGACTTACGACAAAACAAATGTGTGGGCGAGTACACATCAAAGCATACATCAAACTCCCGACAACACTAGAATAGAGAACTTCAGACATGTCTTCCTTTTCGTTTTCACTCTTTAGGCACATTTCAAGGCTTAAAGTTTCGCCCCTTGCTACAGGAGTATGCATGAATTTGAAACTATTCATTCAAAAACATTTCAAAATTTTCTTTACATATGTTTCTTGAGATAAAATTAAAAATTTCTTCAAACGATTGGTGAAAAAGTTTCCTCATAGTGAAATAATTTTCAAAAATCCGACATCCCGTGATACTATTTCAACAATACTTCCATCCTCTAGTTTATCAATGAACACATACCGTTTGGAGCTATAAATACCCGCAAGTACATCCTAGAAGAAGGGAGCACTCTTGGGTCATCACAAGGCGTACTTGACCTTTTTGAGGTCTTGTACTACTCTCTTAGCTATCATTCATTACATAAGATATGAAAAGTAGTGCGGAATTAATACATTTCACGAAATTAATAATAATAAGGAAATATCTTTAATAAATACTAAAAAGTAATTCTCATTGTCACAAACCAACTTAAAGACACAACTTAAATATCTTAGGGACACGACCCTTTACATTGAAAGAAAATACATAATAAGTCTTATACAAGTCTTAGAGAAGAACTGAAGAGACATAGACTATGTCCTCGAATATATGAATATATGAGGACATTTTGAGTCTTGGGAGAGTCAACTTCCCAAGCTTGCCTTCTAAACTTCCACTTGCTTCCAACCTTTATTTATAGAGTATAGAAAAGTAAGGGGTTGGTACAAACATTGTACTAAGTATGACATTATGCAAAATATGCAAAAGAGAACCTTTTAGTAGAAGTAAGCTTTTATGCATATTAAGTAAAACCTTCCATAATTTTATCACAAAATGCACTTTACAGTGAACTCAAGAAAACCTTACAGTGAACACATTTCATTTAAACTTACAGTGAACTAATTTCCTTTTTAAGTTTCCCTAACCAAGGTTATCCTAAGACTCACTAAGGTGTACATGGAGGAACCGCCCATACAATCCCTTCGATGCACACCCAAGTGATCCTCAAGACTACCCATTATAGGCTTACTTCGCACGGGTAACAAGTCCACATTCCTATAACTAGACATTAGAGAAACATACTTGCATTTAAGAACTTCACATATGTGCCCTTCTCCAAGTGGACTTCCAAGTTACACAAAGTGCAATGTGAAAGTAGCATCCCATACTACTACTCCCACAAAGTGCTCCTTGCGGATTCCATTAGCTTAGGCACACCACATTCATCATTCATAAGCTTCATCATACATGACATAACTTTAGCATGCTTTCTTAACATTAGACATTAAGTCACATAATTTGATTTTCATTACATAATGAACCATTCATACATTGCATATAAAGACACACCAAGACTCCCCTTTCAAGTGCCTACTCGTGCAATGGATAGATAGAATTCCATACCACCACCTACCCTAAGTAGTATACTCTTTAGGAGACTTAGTTCATTACATTCTTTTATGGGGGATAGATTTAACCGACATAGAACATGAGAGCTAGACATGGAATCCCAAAATTAACCCCTATCAGATGAGGGATCCCCACTTGCCTAGGGTAGGGTCATTCTTTTAGCCTTTATATGGATTCTCCCATAGCTACACCTATGCAGGCGCATAGTTAAGAGATAGGGAGATTGCTTCTAAGTAGCTCATTCTCTACTAACGAGGAGTAATCATATCAAGAGGTTCATTGGATACAATATCTCAACTCACAAAGTGTAACCACCCCTTCCTAAAATCCTCTCGGTGCTAAGCATAACTCCCCCAAGGAGTCTTAAACATTCATTATTAAAGGTTAAGGGATAACTATTGGACACCACATATCAACTCACGAAGGGTATCCATCCTCAAAACTATCTTACAAAGCTCTTGGGAATAGTGAGGTTGCTATTGAACACTTCATCTCAACTCACGAAGAGTGTTCACCCTAAAACTCCCCTTCTTCTTACTATAGGACTAGTAGGGGTGGTATAGACACTTCATATCTACTCACGAAGAGTGTCCACCCTAAAATTCCCCATTCACATTCATTAACTTCATTCGTTCATTCAAATGTGTGTATACATGTGAGCACACCTTTCATATAATCACCATTGTCATAACATTAACTTCTGAACATGCTTACATCTTTATTCATCTCATTTCAAACACTAGCATACTTCACATGAACGTACATTTCACTTAGACACAGTCTCTACAAAACATACATTTCAAGCTTCATAAAGCACATCAACAAGAACATCATCATTATCCCTTTACTTCACATACTATGCCTTCATGGCCATACTCACATTACACATGTAAATACATATTCATATACTTCAAGTAAATACCGCCATCAAAGGTGGACCACACCACTCAAGAAATGTTTCAATGGAAACTAAGAAAGATAGAACAACTTACACTTCATCCAAGCTTTCACCACCTTTCATCAATTTCTCCAATAACTCATAATAAAATAGCATTTGAGGCAGTAGCTATACACAATATAACATAAACATATTCAACTCTAACAATTTCTAACATTATCTAGATATATACACTAAACCCACTTCACAAGCTAAAAATTGGAAATATGCATGGGAATGGGTTCATTGGGGTTTTGACATTAATATCATCAACTAATACAAAAAACAACCTATTTCAATCATTAAAATGTTTTCATGTAAAGACCCACGTTTAGAGTAAAAAGTAGGAGAAGTTGGAGTTTGAAAACCCTTTTTGAAATCTCTTAGAAGGGGCTCCTTGAATGAAAGAAAGTTCAAGGATGACTACCATACCTCAATTAGAAGAAACCCATGAAAGTTTAATGAAGAAAACGTCCAAATTCTTCAACCCTAACTTAACCTTGAGTCCTAGCTTCAATGGGGTCTTGAGAGTGTTTTTCTTGAGGGAGAGGTTTTGAATATTTGAAAATGAAGTCTAACCTAGGTCTAGGAGTATAAACCCTATTAAAATACCCTAAAGACCCTAAAATAATCACTCGAGGTTCACAAAAGACTTGGAGTGAATTTACTAAAACACCCCAAGTCTTGGAAGATTTTTAATAGCTTTACAGTGACCCATCGACGGCCCCTAGCTACAGGGCATCGCCTGGTCGATGGCCCGTCCTGCTAGGGCATCGATTGGGCCTGAGGCTGGTCACTTGGGGGTTAATCTCCCACCACTAAGTGTAGAGCTATGCCAACAATTACGGGGCGTCGTCCAGCTTACCGACCGTAGGTGAGGGGCGTCTATTGTGTCTGTCTTGGCAGTTTTGTTGCCAAGTCTTGGGTCCTCTTCTAGGACCCCTCATGGGTCCTAGGTGGAGTCATACCCAGACATTAAACCCCAATACATAGTCGTCTAGGTCTTAGGAACTTCCACCATCAATTTGGACCCTTAACAACACTCCAAACATGCTAAGGCACACAAGAACTCACATAAGCACATAGACATCTAGTCGTCGGACGTCATGGATGTCCCTTGAAATTTGACTTCTAAAAATCAATCAAACATTACACACTGCGTACTAACATCATAAATAACCCTTTAAGGACAAGGCCCAAAATTGACCCAGTCCAAAAAAACACTCTTACCAAATTGCTAAATCTAGAAAAAAGGAAACTAAACTATACTTTAAACTAAAAAAATACAAAAGGGAATGATGTAGGTGAAATCAGAACTTCATCCATCATCTTCCTGTCGAAGTTCTTGCATCAGAGGAAAAGATCGACTCTTTCATCATCATATTACAACCACCTCTGTGTAGAGGTAAGTTGGAAACAATCTAATTTTTGGGGTATTTCACATTGAGAATTGTAGATCTCACCAACGCCATGAAATGGTTCCCACTGGAGACTTCTCCAACTCAAATATTTCCAAGTCTACTCTACATAGAAAATGTGTATTCTTTTTTTCTTGTACCACAACTTGTTGTATCAATTTAGCTCAATACATCATCTTTCTTCACCCTCGACATATTGAGCTCAACAAGGAACTAACACAACTGTCTAAGAATTTTGAAAGAGCGCTATATCGAAAAAACCCAGGTACACTACTCCTCTTCTCTATTAATTTCAAGTATCATCAGTGTAACAAATCCACTACTACCACTTCATTTTCTTCTTGATGGCTTGTGAATTGTACAATCTTATCTGTCATTTGAGCTTGCTTGATTTTTTTTATCCTCCCTCAATTCTAAAATTATCATTTTGGAACTGTTTGATTCTGAGGTTTGGTATCTGACTCTTATCCATGTTTAGTAATGTCTTCGCCTCTTTGGGTAAATATTGAAAGGTGTTAAATGAGATTATCTCGGTACCTGCAAAAGAAAAAATAGGAGTAGCTGTAAAATTATCCACTTTGTTTCCCTCCGTGAACATGTGTCAATGAACACCTCCATCCTTTTCATGAGCTCTTGAATTCTTCTAATCTCCAACGAGACATCCCAAGGGATATCCCATGAACCATCGACAATATTCTTAACAGCTTGAGAATTAGTCTCCAATGTTAAAGGGAAAAATTATTCACCCTGTAGTATTCTAGACCCATTCTCAAAGCCACCACCTCTGCCACAAAGTTATTAGCTTGTCAATCCTCTTTCCTTCAGCATAAATAAGATCCCTCTAGTCATTTCTTAAGAAGAAAGCACATAAGCTAGGACCTGTATTACCTTTCGAAGCTTCAAAGGAATTACTTTTATATTCTCCCATTCTAGGCATTTTCCAATACATAACTTTACACCCAATTCTAGGGGTATATTCTGTTAAAAACCTTATCAAATCCGTCCAATTATCTAGTATGTTGTGCATCCACGGATATAGGGACTTGGCTAGGAAAAATAAATTCTCGGCTATTTCCTTTATCATATTTAAATAAGACATCTCCCTCCATATCTAATTATGTTTCTTCTTTTCCACACTTGCCAAAAAAACAAATATAGGTATAGCTTTTAAGATAGGAGTGAGTTTTGTTGATGCATCTCTATTCCACCATTTTTAAACACTGTCTTTTAGGTGTAGGAAAGGGCCTTCAACTCCAATTGCATTAGCATAGTATGTCCGTAATGAGTTGGAAATTGGACATCAGATAAATAGATGTTCAATAGACTCCTGCACTCCTTCCTCACAGCAAACACACACTACATCTTCACAAATCTTGTACAAAATTAGAACTTCCCCTACAGGTATCCTGTTTCTTTAAAGTCTCCATATGAAAAAGACACCTTGAAAGGGATATCATTCATTCAGATAAGCTTGTAGTTCATACATAAGTCACTTTTATCCCTAGAATACTCCCAAGCAGAAACCACTGAAAACTTTCCAGCTGCATTTAGCATCCACCAAGGTTTGTCCCAGTGATCTATGTTCTCTGTACAACTTAACTATTGAACGATATGATTGCTAATCTCTTCGCCAAAATTGACAAGCATCATTTTATAATTCCACTCCCCTTGTGTAAACCATTGAATAACCTCTTCAAGATGATTATTCATAGCTGCATCAATAGGGAGATAATAATGAAGATCTCCAAACTGTGTCCAATTGTCATACAAGACACTTGAGTGACCACATTTGGGTTCCTACCATATTTGTTGATCAAACATTTATCAGCTCCAATATGTATTATTTATGTTAATGACCAATCTTTCTATTCCACAACCTGTGGGCTCTCACTTTTACAATACTTATTTCACATAAAGTTTGTCCATAAGGACTTTTGTGTTCGAAAAGTCCACCACTATTTTGCAAAAAGAGCTTCCCAATCCACCTTCTTCTTTGGGTTTACAAATGTCACTCCAAGCCACACATTGCTTGTTTCTTCCTACATCCCTGAAATTCCATAGAAATCTAGCAAATTCACTATGTAAATCATGAATCACACGGCTTGGAGGTTTAATAGCAGATAGGAGATAAATAGGGATACTATTGACAATATTTTTTTAGTAAAAGTACTTTACCCCCAAAAGAGAGCATCTTACTTTTCCATGTTTGAAGCTTATTGAGAACCTTTTTCATTAATTTAGCAAAGTGCACTTCTCTATTTTTAGCATGTCCAATAGGACAACCCAATTATAACAAAGGGGACTTACCTGTAGCAAAACCAGTCTTCACTTCACTCTCTCTAATCAAATTCTGGGTTGTCTTATGATATACAAAGAAGGATCTCTTCTCCTTATTAATAATTTGCCCTTATTGTGCCTCATAATCTTTTAAAATTTGTATCGATATATCCAGTGATTTCCCATAAGCAGAGGTAAAAATAATTGTATTATCAGCATAAGTTATATAATTGATCTTTTCACTCCACTTAGGTAATTCATAACTCGTATAGGCTTCATTGCTGAACAATGAATTAAGAGCTCTTGTTAGCACTTCAACAGTTAAAATGAACAAAGCAGTAGTAAAGGATCCTCTTGCTTCACTCCCCTTGAATAATGAAAGAAGCCATGACCTTGACCATTTATAAGAATGAATACCATTTTTTAGAAACCAGCCTCCAAATGATATCTACGACATCAACATTAAAACCCATCTTATCCATCACTTTAATAAGAAAATTCCAGTCCACTCTATCATAAGCTTTATCCATGTCCATCTTGATCACCATATTAACTGACTTACCTCTTTTCCTGATATCTGTAATAATTTCTTGAGCTAGTAGAACATTCTTAGTGATGCTTCACCCCTTTGTAAAACCTGATTGATTTTGTGAAATCAGAGAAGGGAGAAAATAACCCATTTAACACCTGAAAATAACTTTGTTAATAAAATTGCTCAAGCTAATTGGCCTCATTTATGATAAAGATTGAATAACTTTCTCCTTTGGCTAAAATATCAAATTAGTATGTGTGATGGCTTAGGAAGAGTGTCATCTTGAAAGAAAGAACCTACCACCTCAACAACATCATCTCCAACAATATGCCAACATTTTTGATACAAATGACCAGTAAGCCCATCAGGTCCAGTTTCACTATCTCCATTTAACTGAAACACCACCCTCTTGATTTCCTCCTTAATAGGCATTGCATTGAAAGATCTATTATTTTCCTCAGATTCAACTCTATTGATATTTTGTAACAAAGACACTTCTCTTTCATTCTTATCCCCTGTGAATATATTCTGATAAAATTCTTTAGCAGGTGCTACAGTTTTCTCTGAACACTCCACCCATGAGCCTTCCATATTTTGAATCCAGGTAAGAGTTAACCTCTTTCTCCTGCCTTTAACTAAGTTGTGGAAGAACTTAGTATTCTTCTCCCCTTATGTATACCATTTGATTCCTGATTTTTGTCTCCAAAACTCCTCTGCATAGTGTTTATATTTCTTCACCTGATAGATATCATTCCATAGGTTCAATCTCTCTACACCTTCACACTTTGCATACAAAAATGACACCACAAGTATTTGATCTGTTTCCATACATTGAAGTCTCAATGATAACATTTGTTCTGAAACATCTAACACTTCCACCTAATAATGCTCCTGGATAAATACCCAAATTTTGCCATTGCAATTATAAGTAACATACTCCATGCCCAACCTTCTTTGTACTTTTGGATTGTATTAACACTTTGAAATGGCTCCATCAAAGCTATAATAGAAAACTTGTGAATTCTATGAAATGAATTTTGAGTTCTAACCGACCTCACATTCCAGAATATGTCTTCATAATCATTAAGCGCAATTCTTGGTACCCCTCCTAGGGTTGGTTCTTGTGGGTAAAGCATCACCTCTACCCTTTATCTTCTGTCAAATTAACTTCTATGTAACTCTTATTTTTTTCTCTATTTGTCCTTGATGGGACACTAAATCAAGCAAGGTTTGAGTATGCTGCAATTTTGGGCTAGCAACTATCAACTGCTGAACCTTCTTTGTATCCTCCAGTAGCACCTGATCTCAATGTTTAGATGTGTAACAACCCTAAAAATGAATAATATAAATGCTTAAGGTGTCAAGAATGCTTGCGATTAGACCAAGGTTCACACAGATTGTTACGCGTAGAACCAAACCTCAGAACCCTTACTACGGCCAAGCCAACTAACTTGGGGAGTTAGTTGAGCTTGGAAAGGTTGGAACCAACCAAGTAAGGCTCTCGAAAATGAAGATTTAATCGAAGGTGTCTTTACCGGACTTAAAAAGAAGAAATCTTAAGTTTTGAGGGTCTAGGGGTAAAATGGTCTTTTACCAGGATAAGGGTAGTATCGTAATTACCCTAAATATATAATTAATTAATTATTTAATAAAATGGAGGGGCAACTTGGGGAGAGAGAGCCGAAATTGAGCTCTTGAAGTGGAGTTTTGCTCCACCCGGGTTCGAACCTAGGTGGAAGCAATGATTTAAATTGTTTTTATTTAAATTGATAAATTAATGTAATTAATTTATATTTATTATTTATTAGATGATTTAAAATAAAAGGAAAAATCAGATTTTTTATTATTAAGGAGAGTCCTAAATTGACTAAGTCATTATCTAAGCCTAAACAACTTCACACGTTTCACTCTCTCACAATCTCTCTCACGTTTCATCACCTCTCTCACGTTTCATCACCTCTCTCACGTTTGTTTCTTCCAAAACAACTTGAAGAACTGAAATAATATTAAGAGTTCTTCACACTTGAAGAACTCACATGAAATTTTAAGAAAAACAAAGTAACCAAAAACGTTAAGGCAAAGAGAAGATTCCGTCGAGTTGGTGGTGAAACTTAAGGAGGCTTGGACTGATTTTTGGAGAGGATTTTGGGCAGCAACTTCACGTTTGAACAAGAAAATTAAGGTATGGGTTTCTTGTCTCTTGGTCCCTTTCCCAAGAGGCCCCTTACGATTCAAGATATTCACTCCGAAACTAGGGTTGTTCCCCTTTTTGCATGTCCTTGTCATTAGCTCCCAATGATTTCGTAGGTTGGGTTTGTTTGCTGGTAGATTTAGGTATGTGTGATGTTTTTATGTTGAATGTGAATATGTTTATGTGCGTGAAATCACGAAAATGACAACCAATGTGTGATCGAAAAAAATGATGTGTGTGTGTGCGCTTGGCAGTGAGTTTAGCCACTGTTTTGAAGACGTGTAAAGCATGCTATTTCTTGTATTTTATGTGTAAAAGTTGTACACAAAGTGATTCATTGTGATGAAATGTGGTTGATTGAATGACAATCTTTTAGCCAAATAAATCTATGAAAGATGCGCCTAAAAATGTGTTAAAATGATTTATGAATGCACCCTATGAATCATGTGAAAACGTTGATGAAAATGAGTTGAAAAATGACCAAAATTTCCAGCAACTATGCAATATTAATTTAGATTAAAGCTTAACAAAGAAATCTGGAAATTTACATGAATTTTAAAGGGGTGAGGCCACCAGGATTCGAACCTGTGACCTCACCCGTTTGGCTACTGAATTTCGCGAAAAAGAAATGAAAAGCGGGGCTGGGGGGATTCGAACTCGGGCTACTGGTGGGAGAAAGGAGAGGGAAATAAATTAAAAAAATAAATGGGAGGCGTGGGAATCGAACCCACGACCTCCAGGCAGCGAGTGAAGAATAGAAATAAAAGAAAAAAAAAGAATGGGAGGCGTGGGAATCGAACCCACGACCTCAAGGTTAGAGAGGAGAATGTCGAAATTAAATAAGAAAATAAAGTGAGGCTGTGGGGGCTCGATCCCACAACCTCACTGCCAAGGCGCCTAGTTAAGAAATCTTTAATTAAAAATAAAGATAGGAGGCTGTGGGGGTTCGAACCCACAACCTCACAGCCTAGTGAAATTAAAACTAAAATAAGGAGGCTGTAGGGGTTCGAACCCACAACCTCCCAATGCCCTAGCAAAAATTAAAGAATAAAATGAAAGAGGCTTTGGGGTTTTGATCCCACAACCTCTTGGTTTGGGCGAAAAGAGGCAAAAGATGTTAATGAAAAAAATAAAAAGGGGTTGTGGGGGTTCGAACCCACAACCCTTCGGCCAACTTAAGAGGAAAATCAATTAGAAAATTAATGATGCAATGTTAATGTTGGGGTTCAATCTAGAGTCCCAATGTCATGGAGATTAAAAATAAAATCAATGAAAAATGTAAATGTTATCCAAGTGATTCGAACTTGGGTTTCCTTGCCCAAACTTCCGTATTGATACATAAGTCATACGTGAACAAAATATCCAAGAATAATGCCACATATTTAGATCTAAATAAAGATCTTGGCATACATACAAGATGAATAAGTCTTGTATCACATAATCTTAGAAAGAAATGAATCACTTAGATGAAATATGAATGAAGCCTCATGGCTTGTATGTATAGACACATAAGTCTAACATACGTTCAAAAGTAAGTGAACCTAAGATGTATGTAATGAAATGATGAACCCTGGAAGGGTTAAGTATGAGTGTAAGATACACTAAATGGCCAAGTGCACTGGCATAAGAGGAGATGAACAATGAAATGATGAAATTAATAATGAAATGATGAAACCCTAGAAGGGTTAAGTAAGGGTGTGAAACACTCTAAATGGCCAAGTGCATTGGCATATGATGAAATGAACATTCACGTAATAAGAGGTGAGTAACTATGAAAAGCAAAGGTGCTAATGATGATGAATGTCGTGACAACATGATATGAGGCAAATATAAATGATGAGAGCAATCTCAAATGAGCCTAAGTAAATGTTACCAATACGTACTCACCTATGAGAGTGTAAGATAATGAAGAGACCAGTCTCTATGAACACTCTAATGAGAGTATTGTTCTTAACACACTCAATATTAATGATGAGATGAGAAATCATCTAATGAGCTATGATGTCCTCATACTTGAAGCCAGCTTTCATGATGTATGAGATGAATGTAATGGAACTTTATACTGAACACCGATAGGCTAGCTATAAGCGGTGATGCCTTCTTTCGGGAAGGGCGGAGGTTCACGTAACTCTCATGAGATGAGATTGTCCGGCATGCCGGGTATGGGTCTCCTTATATCTCCTAGTCTTCGAACCTATACTGCCAATATAGGGATCTAGCGGGGTTCAATTCCCATGTACGCTAGCATGTTTTGGGTCACTTTGGCCGGTGATTCGACCTCTTTTCGTTGTGGGGGAGACACTGGATTTCATGATGCTCAAATTATCTATGTCGGTTAAAGTTAAAGTTCCCAATGAATGAATGAGGCCAGCCTCAAATGATGCACATAATGAAATAAATGATACCAAATGTGTTAGGATAGGATAATCAAAAGGTGAGTTAGATTCAAGTAATGACATTAGGTCATTCTTGGTCATTGCACAACGAACCTAATGAAAGTGTTAAACTACATCCTAGGTATAGCTGGTGTTTACACTGGCCTATGAATGAAATGAAATGGAGTACGTATGAATGAACGAAGCAGACTCTGTTTTTGCTAATGAAGACTCCCTAGTTGAGGTCCCATCTGTTGAGCCCTCATTTCTGGGAGGTCTTAATGTTAAGTCCATGATTCCAAGATCTCATGGCATATGAATGAATGACATTAAAGAAGTTATGTGCTACATGCAAAACGTGTTGTATGCTATATGATATGTGCTATGTGTAAATGTTATTTGCTGTGTGCAAATGTAAAAAGTATGATGATGTATGTTATTCTCATGGCATAACTTTCCTATTCCAAATCTGGAAAGCGCACTGACTTTCCTAATCCAAATTTGGAAAGCTCATTGACTTTCCTAATCTAAATTTGAAAACTTTCCTAATCTCATTTTGGCAAGTCCACTGACTTGACTTCCAAAAATCATGTTGTTAGGGAAGAGCTATTCTTTCTCATGCATGTCCTTGGTGTGTGCTTGCATATACCCATACTTAGTAAAAGTGTGTACTAACCCTATACAACTGTACTATTTTAGGTGTAGGTACAAGTGGACGATAGAGCTACAGGATCATTGTTGCAGTTATCTGGACGTCCAGCATTCATCCGGATTTGGTAGGTCTTCATGCTTTCGAGGATGCTACTGTTTTATATTCTAGCGTAGTTTTAGAGTTGAGCTAGTGGAGCATGTTCCACTAGCGTTTCTTTCCTGTTTTTATTCAGACTTTGTATTGGTGCCATTTTGGCAATTATACACTTAATACTTATTGAACTATTTCTTTTAGTTGCTTATCTCTTAATGTTAGATGGTTGATGGTGAACAATTATGAAATGATAAGAATGTTTAACAAGTATGTTAAGAAACAAAAAGTTTCAAATTTTCCGATAAAATCAACCTAGATGAAGTAAGAATGACCTAAGTAGGCTTGTCTGCGACTTCTTAGAGGTCAACGACGCCTGTCTCGTCTGGGGTCTAGATTCCGGTCATGACAAAGTTTGTATCAGAGCACTAGGTTAAATTCCGAGAATAATGAGTTCACATCAACCACATTGAGTAGTTTCTAAGTCATGGTAGTGAAGTGCACCACTATCCTGGATTAGAGACTGCATGATGTATAGGAAAATTTCCCCTCTTCTGATCTTATCGTGCTTTTCCTAATGTCTGAGTTCTTGGTGTTATGAGCGTGTCTAACATCAATCCTTGTTGTTTTTCAGAGAATAAACACTAGGAGAGCTAATGGTCAGAGGAGAGGAGGAGCAGCTGCTGGGGGTAATCAGGATCCACCCCAGGCTCCAGCTGAAGGAGTGGCCATGCCAGTTAACCCAGCTGGGTTGTCACATCCGGGTTTACCCCCTAGACGTAACCGGCATCGTCGTCCTCTCGGAGGACTAAGACAAGCCTCTTAGCTTCGTCATAGCATTCATCGACTAAAAATCAGAAAGAATTAAAAACTTTTTATCTAAAACTACTCGGAGGTTTACATAAACCTCTACATACACATCATTATATAAATCAAGTATACATAGACTTGTTCATATACGAAGATTACTTAGTCTTCTACTTTTATTTCATACACTTATATATTTAGAAAATAATAGTCATAAAACCGTCTCATCTCATAAACCATCTATCGATTACAATAAGTCTTGGGCATAGCCCCACATCAAATGAAAGAAGCCGCATATAGGCTGTCTACTATATCATCTCAAGAGAATAACAGAGTCAACATAGAATCATAGTAACTACACATCATAAAAGAGAGATATCGGTCACGTCCTCGAGAGAGTGAGGACCTACCACTTGGATGGCAAAATACCCAAGTCTTCCTTCCTAGCAATTTGGATCAAGCTCAACGACCCGAACCTAAAATGTTTGGGAAAAGGGAAAGAAAAGGGATAAGTACTCCACATGTACTAAGTATGGAATCTCATATACAATTACCAATCAAATATATTTAAAAAGGGACATTTATGAAAACATAATAGACTACATATGCAATTAAACCATAGCAAAGCAAAGTATACTAATGATAACCTTCAATAAGTCACAAGTGCAATGATCAAGTAAAATTACCATGTCTCCTACTTAATCAAGTAACCTACCAAGACTACAATTAGCAATTTGCTTACCAACATACTCTTCATATCATAATATGTCCTTCTTCAAGCAAAGACAACAACATTATATTCATAAGCATGTTATTCAACATACAAACCATTTACATTATACCATCTCTTTACATATATAATATTGACCTCTCAAAGTTCCTATCAAGGAAAACTAGTGCAAGGCGTAGGTAGAGTCCCATACCCCTACCTAAGCTATAGCCAACCTCTCAAGTTACTTTGATTAGCCTATACCTTATTCATTCATTTTAGTTTAGGGAACATTTGCCTTAACCGACATAGACCACATAATCAAACATGGAATCCGGTGTCGTGAAACCTTACACCGATGGAAAGTGGTCTACCGGCCAAGGTAGAAACTAATGTAAACATAGCTATCTAGGTGGATCCACTAGCTAGTATCCTATGGTGGCAACAGAGTTCAAGAACTAAGAGGTAGATATCCCTATTTATACCATTTGGTAATATGGGCCGCTCCTCATGGGAATCCCTTTAAGTGACACATCCCTCATACATGGGAGTTATCGTCACATGGGCAACATCTAGGATGAATCTTTCCTTTCTAGGGACAAGTCATCACCTCCCATTGTCAAGTTCGCTCGGTGCTAAGCTAAGTCCCCATTTAGAGAAATCTTTAGTCTTTATTAATTTTCTCAATTTAATTAGATAGGAGGGTCAATCCCTCGTATAATCATCATTATAGCTCAATAAGAATTTTATGAGAATTAGTCCTTTCATTAACAATTCATATAGGTGAAGTCAACCCTCGTAGATCTCATCATAATAGGGCACATCGTACAACTTCCCTATATTGCATTACACCTAGCAACCTCACAACCAACCTAAGCATATCAATTCATTTATCATATCAACTTATCACATCAATCAAAGCATACTTCAACAAAACATTATCACTTGATGACAATTAACCATAATTTGAAGTAAAGGCTAGGATCATCAAGACTTACCCATACTCCTCCATAATCCATCAATAAAGCACCATAACATTAACCCATAGATCAACCAGTCTTAGATCATCACGTCGATGTAATTCAATAATAAATCACAAGAACTAATCAAAGAGAAGCACTATACTATGAAGCAATACTACATCAAAGCTTAGTAACATGATCTCAAGTGTAACTTCTTAATTTAGATTCAATATTCAAGAACATAGGTGTGAAGAACTTCAATTCATCATAATAGATCCATAATCAATGCAATATCAATCATTAAAGACCATTTAACTAAATATGAGATCAATCAAACACGACCTAATTCATATCAATTCTACATTTAGGGTTAAGGGTTAGGGGTCATCACCCACAATCTAGATCAAACTACATCAATTAACCATAATCAAGTTACAATTCATGATAATCTATTCATTCTAACCCAAGGAATACCTAATTAACTCAATTCACATGATCAAATTCGGATTTGGATGAAACCCATAAGAAACTCAACTTTTTGGAAAAAGCTTTGAAGGAACCCTTTGAGGAAAGAATCTCAAAGGTGAATTACATCCCATACCTTAAGGTTTGATGACGTTTTGATGGTGAATTTCGTGCTAATCCAGCACCCAATGATCTCCCCAAGTTGATCTCCAATGGAGTCTTCCAATAGAGAGAGAAAGTAGAGAGAAGGAAGAGAGTTTTGTTTTTGAGAGAATGATTAGGCTAATGAGGGTTGGGGTATTTATAGTAGGGTCTTAAGTCACTTAATTAGTCTCTCTTAAACCCCTAATTACCCCTAAGTCACTTAATTAATTAACTAACTAAAAACTAACTTTTCTGAAACTGTCACAGACCTTCCACGACGGATCCCCGACGACGGTCCGTCGTGGGCGTGACGGACTGGCTCCCCTCCGTCCTGCACATCCGTCACGCTGGTCAGAGACTTGTGCAGGCGAAGGCTTTCTCCCCAAGCGCTAAGGCTGGCATAACGGAGGCCTCGATGCCTCGTCGCGCCTGTGACGCCCCGCCATAGGGTCCGTCATGCCCTGCTACTTCAGGGGTCCTCCTCGAGGGTCCTTGTTTGGTCCGTGGGGAGTCGTACCCTGACTTTTCCAGCATGATACCATCCCACACAATATTCTACACCTATGGTTACAACTTTTTACCAAATTCCGACTCTTTAACTTGGTTAAATCAAAAGGACACTCTAGCCCTCTTATGAACCAATTTGCCGGACGTTTAAGAGTTTCGGTTCCAACACCACTTCAAAAGACTCCAAATATGTCTAATTGGCTAGGAACACTGGTTTAGATCCTAAGGAGACCATTTAAGTCTTATCACATGACCTCGGTATTTCAAAATGTTACATTATCCCCCCCTTAGGAACATTCGTCCCCGAATGACACCAAACACTCTTAAAATGTGGGAGTAGACTCAAGACTAGCAGCTCAACCAATTCACAATATTTAGTTAGCATGAACTATATAATTTCATAAAAATACTACAAAACATCAATTTACCATACATGATCTCAACATTTCCTCATGAGGTTTTTCTCCTTTTCATATAGGCATGAGCTCAATTATTTATCACACAAATCAATTAGTACAAAGTTCATTTTATCAATATACTAAATACAATATCAGCAAGGATTAACCATACCTAAATCACAAAAAAATGACTCAATTATGCAAGAAGCAAGAAAACTTCCAAATTTATCTAAGGTCACCTTAAAGTGACTCCATTTTAGAAGTCTCCAAAACTAGGAGTTTTGCAAAGTTTCACAAAAACAACAGGGATTCACAATATCTAACATATTTATATCATTAGAGAGAGATACTAACCTTAAACATCAAAAGATGAGGATAACGGGTTTTCATGTCGGCCTCCGCCTCCCATGTTGCACCCTCAACTAGGTGGTTCCTCCATAGCACCTTTACGGAAACCACCTCTTTGTTCCTCAACCTTTTCACTTGCCTATCAAGGATTTGAACCGGAACCTCCTCATAAGAGAGGTTATCCTTGACTCCGAGGCCTTCAAGAGGAAGAATAGACTCGGGATTCCCGACACACTTCTTCAACATGGAGACATGGAAAACCGGATGAACCAAAGCTAGCTAATCAGGTTATCTTAAACGATAGGCAACTTTACCAACCCTTTCCAAAATCTCATAAGGGCCTACATATTTAGGGCTTAACTTCCCTTTCTTGCCAAATCTTACCACTCCCTTCATAGGTGAAATTTTTAAATACACCTTATCACCCTCTTCAAACTCCAAGTCCCTTATTCTATTATCGGCATAGGACTTTTGTCGACTATAGGCTGTTTGCAACCTATTTCTTATGATATGTGCATTCTCCAATGTCTTGTAAATCAAGTCGGGACCGAGTATCGATGACTCACCTACTTCAAACCATCCTATAGGAGACCTACACCTCCTTCCATACAAGGCTTCATAGGGAGCCATTGAGATGGACGAATGGAAACTATTATTATATGCAAACTCCACCAACGGCAAATGCTTATCCCAACTCCCTTTAAAATCAATGATGCAAGCTCTAAGCGTATCCTCTAGAGTTTGAATCGTGCGTTCCGCTTGACCATCCGTTTGAGGATGGAAGGCGGTACTTAATTTTACTTTAGTACCCAAACCTTTTTGAAACGACTTCCAAAATCTAGATGTGAATTGTGCACCTCTATCCGAAATGATGGATAACGGAATACCATGACGACACACAATCTCATCTATGAAAATCTTCGCATAATCTTCCGCCGAATACGTAGATTTGACGGGGATAAAGTGAGCGGACTTAGTCAATCTATCAACAATCACCCATATAGAATCAAATGACTTTTAGGTCCGAGGCAACCCTACTACGAAATCCATATTAATGTCTTCCCACTTCTAAGTAGGAATTTGGATCTCCTGTAGTAAGCCACCCGACTTTTGATGTTCCGCCTTCACTTGTTGACAATTCGGACATTTAGCAACAAATTCCACTCTATCCCTATTCAAACCTTCCCACCAATATATTTCTCGAAGGTCATGATACATCTTTGTAGAATCGGGATGGATGGAATAGTGTGATCCATGGGCTTCATCAAGGATCCGATCCCTCAATCCATCCACATCAGGAACACACAACCTCCCTTGATACCTCAATACACTGTCTTCTCCTAAGGAGAATGACTCGTTCGTCTTGCCAAGAACCGATTCCTTTAACTCCATCAATAGTTGATCAAGGTGTTGTTTGGACTTCACCTCAACCACAAATGATGACTCGGAGCTATGATGAACCGTGGCACCTCCATTTAGCGAACTCACCAATCGCACTCCCAATCTAGTCAAACGAAGAACATCTTTTACTAGATCTTTCTTGTCTTCTTCGATACGAGACACACTACCTATAGTCATATGACTTAAAGCATCCGCCACCACATTTGCCTTGCCGGGATGATATAGGACACTCATATCATAATCTTTCAACAACTCTAACCACCTTCTTTGTCGAAGATTCAAATCTTTTTGGGTAAACACATATTGAAGGCTCTTATGATCAGTGAAAACATCCACATGAACACCATACAAGTAGTGTCTCCATATTTTTAAAGCAAACACCACGGCCGCTAACTCAAGGTCATGAGTAGGATAATTTCTCTCATGCACCTTAAGTTGCCGCGAAGCATAGGCAATCACCTTCCCATTTTGCATAAGCACATCCCCCAAACCTACGCGGGATGCATCACAATACACAATGAACCCTTTAGATCCTTCCGGTAAAGTTAACACCGGAGCGGAAGTAAGCCTATCCTTCAATAATTGAAAACTCTTCTCGCATGCCTCTGACCATTCAAACTTTTTACCTTTTTGAGTCAATGAAGTCAAAGGAGATGCAATGGATGAAAAGCCTTCTACGAACCTTCGATAATAACCCGCTAGACCCAAGAAACTCCTAATGTCAGTTGGGGTCAAGGGTCTAGGCCAGTTTCTTACCGCATCTGTCTTCCTTGGGTCTACCTCAACTCCTTCACTAGAGATGATGTGCCCAAGAAATGCCACCGACCTCAGCCAAAACTCGCACTTGCTATACTTGGCGAACAATTTATGTTCCCTAAGGGTTTGCAATACTACCCTTAGATGATCCATGTGGTCAACCTCATTTTTCGAATACACCAAGATATCATCGATAAATACAATAACGAATGAATCAAGGTAATTTCGAAACACCCTGTTCATCAGATCCATAAACGCCGCCGGAGCATTTGTGAGACCAAAGGACATAACCACGAACTCATAATGCCCATATCGAGTCCGAAAAGCTGTCTTTGGAATATCTTCATTTCTCACTCTAAGCTGGTGGTACCCGGACCTCAAATCAATCTTTGAGAAGTAACTCGCTCCTTGGAGTTGATCAAATAAATCATCAATCCGAGGAAGAGGATACTTGTTCTTGATGGTAACCTTGTTGAGTTGTCGGTAGTCAATACACATCCTCAAGGACCCATCCTTCTTTTTCACGAACAAGACCGGAGCACCCCATGGAGAAATGCTAGGCCTTATAAAGCCCTTGTCTAGCAAATCTTTAAGTTGTGCCTTCAATTCCTTTAACTCGGCCGGAGCCATTCTATAAGGAGGAATAGAGATAGGATTTGTTTCCGGTAGCAAATCGATACCGAAATCGATTTCCCGTTCGGGAGGAATGCCAGGAAGGTCATCAGGAAAGACCTCCGTAAATTCACTCACCACGGGGACTGACTCTATAGGAGGAACTTCGGAATCCACTTCTTGGACTCTCACAATATGGTAGAGACACCCCTTCGAGATCATTTTACACGCCTTTAGGCATGTTATGAAACGACCTCTAGGAAGAGAATTTCCACCCTTCCACTCTATAACGGGTTCATTTGGGAAACAAAACCTCACAATTTTGGTCCTACAATCGATGGAAGCGAAACTAGCATGCAACCAGTCCATACCTAATATGACATCAAAATCAAACATGTCTAGCTCAACTAGATCAATATGAGAAACTCTATGAGGCATTGAAATAGGACAATTTTGATAGACCCTTTTTGCTACCACTGATTCACCAACCGGAGTAGACACCAAAATAGGTTCATGCAAAACATCGGGTAATGTACTAAACTTCTTAGCTACTAATGGAGTAACGACAGACAAAGTAGCACCCGGATCAAGTAATGCATACACATCAATGGCAAAGATTTGTAACATACCAGTCACCACATCGGGAGAGGCCTCTTGGTCATTTCTCGAACGAAGAGCATAAAAACGGTTCTTCTTAGGAGACTCACTCACTTGCTTTTGCACATTCCTTTCTCGGTTCCTTATGTTAGGGCAGTCCCTAACTTTGTGATCACTCTTCCCACAACTAAAGCAATTTCCCGTTCCGATCAAACATTTACCATAGTGCTCCTTCCCACACTTAACACAAGTAGGCTTCTCATTAGATGAGTTTCCACCCTTTCCTTTTACAACTTTTTGTCTAGGGGCTTTAGGATCCCTAGTCTTGGGAAATTTGGATGGAACGTGGTTTGAGAACCTCTTCTTGAATCTAGGCCTGTCTTGAATTCCCAACCTATCTTTAGCAGTTTCACTCTCATAAGACCTTGTCCTTCTTAAGTCCTTATCCTTATCCTTCCTTTTTGCTCTAGCCTCCTCAACCCTTCTTGCATGCACCATGAGACGACCAATGTTCATGTTATCATGTAGCATAGCCGATTGACACTCCTCTTGTAAGTCGTCCGATATACCTGTTACATATTGACTCATTTCGTCTCTAGGGTCGGAGACCAAAGACGGAGCATATTTGGCCAATTGAGTAAATTTCAGAGAATACTCGTGAACACTCATCGTTCCTTGGCGGAGATTGATGAATTCCACCACCTTCGTTTCCCTCATCTCTCTAGGGAAGAACCGATCAATGAAGGCCCCTTTGAATAACTCCCACGTCACTTACCCACTTTCAAGTGGCCTGTTGTCCTTCCATTGCGCATACCATATCTGAGCGACATCCTTGAGTTGGTATGAGGCCAACTCGGCATTCTCGCTAGATGATAGCCCCATAGCACACAAAATCTTGTGAACCTCATCAATAAATTCCTGAGGGTCTTCATCAACCTTCGACCCATAAAAGACAGGAGGATTCATTCGAGTGAAATCCCTAAGTCTGGAGGCCATAGTCTGTTCATGGACTCTAGGTGCCAAATCCCTATTGGCTTGAGCAGTCATAGCTTGGGCTTGCACGGTTGCGGCTTGAGCTTGAGTAGTCATGGCTTGAGCCATTTGAGCAATAATAGCTCTCATCTGAGCTTCTGTCATCGGTGGAGGATCAGCAGGAACCTGGTCATCAATAGCAACCTCTTCAAGAGGAGGAGCAGGTTCATCACGAGGAATTCCCGCAGCAGCCATCTCTTCCTCAAGTCTTCGAGCCGCGTTTCTTCTAGTATTCATCTCCTATAACCAAAACACAAGGTTCAGGCGAAAGCATATCCGACGTACATTCTAGGGGCACGATATGGATTTCCAACAATGAGAATGATTCCTAATCACCAAATAAGTTCCTATTCATAAGTGTGGCGCGCTTCACAATTATGAATATAAACTTAAATAACGTGGTTGAGAGAGAGACGTTAACATCAAGGATATTCAACCTCATGCTCTGATACCAAGTTTGTCACATCCGGGTTTACCCCCTAGACGTAACCGGCGTCGTCGTCCTCTCGGAGGACTAAGACAAGCCTCTTAGCTTCGTCATAGCATTCATCGACTAAAAATCAGAAAGAATTAAAAACTTTTTATCTAAAACTACTCGGAGGTTTACATAGACCTCTACATACACATCATTATATATATCAAGTATACATAGACTTGTTCATATACGAAGATTACTTAGTCTTCTACTTTTATTTCATACACTTATATATTTAGAAAATAATAGTCATAAAACCGTCTCATCTCATAAACCATCTATCGATTACAATAAGTCTTGGGCATAGCCCTACATCAAATGAAAGAAGCCGCATATAGGCTGTCTACTACATCGTCTCAAGAGAATAACAGAGTCAACATAGAATCATAGTAACTACACATCATAAAAGAGAGATATCGGCCACGTCCTCGAGAGAGTGAGGACCTACCACTTGGATGGCAAAATACCCAAGTCTTCCTTCCTAGCAATTTGGATCAAGCTCAACGACCCGAACCTAAAATGTTTGGGAAAAGGGAAAGAAAAGGGATTAGTACTCCACATGTACTAAGTATGGAATCTCATATACAATTACCAATCAAATATATTTAAAAAGGGACATTTATGAAAACATAATAGACTACATATGCAATTAAACCATAGCAAAGCAAAGTATACTAATGATAACCTTCAATAAGTCACAAGTGCAATGATCAAGTAAAATTACCATGTCTCCTACTCAATCAAGTAACCTACCAAGACTACAATTAGCAATTTGCTTACCAACATACTCTTCATATCATAATACGTCCTTCTTCAAGCAAAGACAACAACATTATATTCATAAGCATGTTATTCAACATACAAACCATTTACATTATACCATCTCTTTACATATATAATATTGACCTCTCAAAGTTCCTATCAAGGAAAACTAGTGCAAGGCGTAGGTAGAGTCCCATACCCCTACCTAAGCTATAGCCAACCTCTCAAGTTACTTTGATTGGCCTATACCTTATTCATTCATTTTAGTTTAGGGAACATTTGCCTTAACCGACATAGACCACATAATCGAATGTGGAATCCGGTGTAGTGAAACCTTACACCGATGGAAGGTGGTCTACCGGCCAAGGTAAAACCTAATGTAAACATAGCTATCTAGGTGAATCCACTAGCTAGTATCCTATGGTGGCAACATAGTTCAAGAACTAAGAGGTAGATATCCCTATTTATACCATTTGGTAATATGGGCCGCTCCTCATGGGAATCCCTTAAAGTGACACATCCCTCATACATGGGAGTTATCGTCACATGGGCAACTTCTAGGATGAATCTTTCCTTTCTAGGGACAAGTCATCACCTCCCATTGTCAAGTTCGCTCGGTGCTAAGCTAAGTCCCCATTTAGAGAAATCTTTAGTCTTTATTAATTTTCTCAATTTAATTAGATAGGAGGGTCAATCCCTCGTATAATCATCATTATAGCTCAATAAGAATTGTATGAGAATTAGTCCTTTCATTAACAATTCATATAGGTGAAGTCAACCCTCGTACATCTCATCATAATAGGGCACATCGTACAACTTCCCTATATTACATTACACCTAGCAACCTCACAACCAACCTAAGCATATCAATTCATGTATCATATCAACTTATCACATCAATCAAAGCATACTTCAACATAACATTATCACTTGATGACAATTAACCATAATTTGAAGTAAAGGCTAGGATCATCAAGACTTACCCATACTCCTCCATAATCCATCAATGAAGGACCATAACATTAACCCATAGATCAACCAATCTTAGATCATCACGTCAATGTAATTCAATAATAAATCACAAGAACAAATCAAGGAGAAGCACTATACTATGAAGCAATACTACATCAAAGCTTAGTAACATGATCTCAAGTGTAACTTCTTAATTTAGATTCAATATTCAAGAACATAGGTGTGAAGAACTTCAATTCATCATAATAGATCCATAATCAATGCAATGACAACCATTAAAGACCATTTAACAATTTAGGAGATCAATTCTATCAAACTCAACCTAATCCATATCAATTCTACATTTAGGGTTAAGGGTTAGGGGTCATCACCCACAATCTAGATCAAACTACATCAATTAACCATAATCAAGTTACAATTCATGATAATCTATTCATTCTAACCCAAGGAATACCTAATTAACTCAATTCACATGATCAAATTCGGATTTGGATGAAACCCATAAGAAACTCAACTTTTTGGAAAAAGCTTTGAAGGAAACCCTTTGAGGAAAGAATCTCAAAGGTGAATTAGATCCCATACCTTAAGGTTTGATGACGTTTTGATGGTGAATTTCGTGCTAATCCAGCCCCCAATGATCTCCCCAAGTTGATCTCCAATGGAGTCTTCCAATAGAGAGAGAAAGTAGAGAGAAGGAAGAGAGTTTTGTTTTTGAGAGAATGATTAGGCTAATGAGGGTTGGGGTATTTATAGTAGGGTCTTAAGTCACTTAATTAGTCTCTCTTAAACCCCTAATTACCCCTAAGTCACTTAATTAATTAACTAACTAAAAACTAACTTTTCCGAAACTGCCACAGACCTTCCACGACGGATCCCCGACGACGGTCCGTCGTGGGCGTGACGGACTGACATCCCTCCGTCCTGCACATCCGTCACGTTGGTCAGAGACTTGTGCAGGCGGAGGCTTTCTCCCCAAGCGCTAAGGCTGGCATAACGGAGGCCTCGACGCCCCGTCGCGCCTGTGACGCCCCGCCATGGGGTCCGTCATGCCCTGCTGCTTCAGGGGTCCTCCTCGAGGGTCCTTGTTTGGTCCGTGGGGAGTCGTACCCTGACTTTTCCAGCATGATACCATCCCACACAATATTCTACACCTATGGTTACAACTGTTTACCAAATTCCGACTCTTTAACTTGGTTATATCAAAAGGACACTCTAGCCCTCTTATGAACCAATTTGCCGGACGTTTAAGAGTTTCGGTTCCAACACCACTTCAAAGACTCCAAATATGCCTAATTGGCTAGGAACACTGGTTTAGATCCTAAGGAGACCATTTAAGTCTTATCACATGACCTCGGTATTTCAAAATGTTACAGTTCGTCCTGCACAACCGTCATGGTTGTCAGAGACCCCAGTCCTAAGGGTCTCCAATTTTTTTCCCAAGTGTCCAATTACGGACCTATATGACGGACCATCGTAACCACGACGGTCCGTCCTGCACAACCGTCCTGACGGTCAGAGATCTCTCTCCTAAGGGTCTACATACTTTTTTTAAGTGCCCCACGATGGACATCTACGACGGACCGTCATGAGCACGACGGTCCGTCCTGCTTATCCGTCGTAACTGTCAGAGACTTTCCTTCTGAGGGTCTCCAAAGAAATATTGTTTAAGTAATACATGAGGGACCCCATGACGGTTCGTCATACTCACGACGGGCCGTCAACTTGTCCGTCGTGTTTCACTGCTACTTCAGAGATGTCATTACAACTTTGATCTTATGTTTATTTTGTTTCGTTTTTGCTTGTCTTGTTTGCTCCTTCTAGTACTAATGAGGATTCTTTACAGGTACTATCTCTCATGGCACCGAAACAAGATCGCGTTTACGCACGTGGGCGTTCAAAGTCCGTCGCCCCATCTGCCCGACTGGTTATAGGCTCTGATGATGAGCATGATCCCGAGTACGTGCTCCCAGGCACTGCCACTCCAGCACGAGCTGCACGTGCTACCAGAGCCACGCCCAAGAAGGTGGCGTCCGGCGTAGTCACTGTCTCCCAGTCTGATGAGGAGCGCACAGTCTGATGAGGAGCGCACACTGACCGGCACACCTTCTGGGTCAGCTGCACAAGATGAAGGAGCGTCTGCTCCTTAGGAGTTTCTTGGTCGGAGGAAGCCTCCGGGTCCGCAGAAGTCTCTGCACCCGCCACACCTGCACAGTCTACCTCGTCTGATGAGGCTGACAGTACTAATTCCACTCCAGGCTCACCGACTGGAGTCTCTGCCGGTTGCCGACCAGCCCAACCGGTGGTGTGTCGACGGGCAATACCAAGTGTATTCAGACGCCAAACTGCTAAATGATAAGGGCGTCATGACACGGACACTTAAACTGGATAGGCGGGTCCTTACGGGTAGTCTTCCCACCATGCCGGACATCCACACTCTCTTCACCAGATACCGGCTAGAGTGGACGGCTCGTTCTTTGGGCCGATACAGTGAGGAGTTGGTCCGAGAGTTTTACGCCTCTTATGTGGATACTCTCCGATCACAGATCGATAGGCGGGCTGCCCCCTCCAAACAGGCCCCACTTGATCACGTCAGAGTCCGCGGCATACAGGTCGATATCTCCCTGCCAGCCATCCGCCGGTATCTGTACGGCGAGGATGTTGATGCCACCAGGACCCCTCTCATCGCCGAGTTCGACTACTGGTGGCAAATTGTTAAAGAGGGCCGATTTTTGCGTGAGCCATCGCTGAGAGAGACCACCAAGAGGTGGATGGACCAGCACTTATCTATTGATGGAGAGGCTGCTGACTGGGTAATGGAGCCGAAGGGAGCCATCAGGAAGGCTAACTTGACCTTCACGGCCAAGTTTCTATGGTTGATTGTCCGCCACTGCCTCTCCCCCACTGCTGCAGATAATATAGTTACATAGGATCGCGCAGTTCTGATGGCAGCAATGATGGCAGGGTCTGAGGTTGACTTCGCTTGGCTTCTTCAGGCGGTCATGTACGAGAGGGCTTTCAAGGTCACCACGACTTACCCTTTTCCGTGCATGGTGTTTTCCTTATGCAGGTCCGCAGTTGTGCCCATCTGGCACATTGATCAGCTCAAGACCCCGCAGGGCAATGTTGATATCGGCCTCATCAGGGATGAGGCCAATGAGTTGGCTCCACGCAGAGGGCCCAGCCCAGAGATGCCTCCACTTGGTGAGAACCTGGCAGATACTGTAGCGCATGCTCAAGCGGCTACCCAGGCTGCTTCTACACCCATTGACACTACCCCGGTCGAGTCTATCCCGGGTAGTAGCACTGCCCGAGCCCTTCTCGCTCAGCCCCTTCCCCCGCTCTGGTCCCTCTTGCTAGGGTCCAGAAACTAGAGGCTCAGATGGCCACACTTCTGCATCACATCCAGCCCTGGATGCAGAGCTCTATTGCTGAGGCGGAGGAGCGCTTGGAGCGTAAGATGGCACAGCACACAGAGAGGAAGATCTCAGAGGTTCATCAGTGCTTAGACGCTTTTGAGTTGCGGGTGCTAGCCCGGCCAGCCCCTCCGGCGGACGTGTCGACCCTTCAGGTTGCGGTTGAGAGTTTGCGAGCAGATCTTAATATGATCCTAGAGGCTAGGGTGCCTGAGTCTGAGGCCTCTTCTGCAGAGCCTGCTGAGAACACAGTGATGGCTGCTCTATTCGCCACTTCTGATATTCCACCACCTCTCCCACGAGAGCATGCCAAGAGGCGCAGGGGTCGAGATGAGGACGAGGCTAGGGCGAGGAAGAAGGAGCGCCATGAGATGGAGGCTACGAGGATAGCCTCGATTGCCGATGAGGAGGCCCGTACGTTGAGGGTTGTAGAGTTAACTGCCGGGGCGTCTAGCTCCAAAGTTGTGGAGACAGTGAGAGGCACTACTGATAGTGCTGTTGCTGCTGAGGACACTACTGAGGGTGTCCAGACTACGGAGGGAGTGGGTTCCGGGGAACCGGACCCACCAGCTTGCTGATTGCCGGCGCTTTGCGCCTCAGGTTTGCTTCACCGACCATTCACGTATTTTAGTTTTTTTTTATGCATTGGGGACAATTGCATATCTTTTTGTGGGGGTGGGGTAAATGGAAAGTGAATGTTAGGGTGAAGTCTGAGTAGCCCAATTCACGATCCTCTCTTGGGGTTTTCTTGCCTGTGTTCTTTTTCCTTAAGAGACTGATTACTTTTATTGTTGAACCGGCATATTTATATATTGTGTACATAGTATAACTCTGAAGCATGATGGCTAAAAATGAAATGATATCCCGATGTAATGAATATGATGCAATGACTAGGCATAGTAATTGATAAATGTGTGGCTCTAAGCATGACATAGAGATACACTACTGCATGACCCTGAATCTAAGACTCGAACTAGGTGTCTGATAATCTGGTAGTGTAACGAGATGTCAAGTGAGTGTGAGGAAAATTCGAATGATCCACCATTGATACTGAGCTAGAACTTTCCTGGTTAGTCTTGCTGAAAGTAAGCCAAAATAAACAATTAGGAAAGGATCATAGGCCTTTGTTCGAAATAGTCAATCTTGAGCCTAAAAATAACAGAAAACCAAATGAAGTTAATCCCTTTTTGATCCAAATGAATTGAGCTTAAAATAGATCTTTCTTTTTCACCCCAAATGATCTTCTCTAGGAACAATGTGTTGGCCCTGGTCCCTCATTGGACATGTGCACCTCAGTTTATGCCAAAAGCATAAGTTAAGGGTGGCTAATGCAGAAAGCAACCTTGTTTTGGCCCTGACCCAACCATGGGTATTGTGAACCTTGACTCATGGCAAAATCATGAGTTGAGGGTGGCTGTTATAAGGAAAACCCCGGAAAGTGGGGTTGAAAGAATGAAGAGGAAGAAACAACAAAACAGAAGTGACTATATAAAAAAAAATAAAAAAAAGTATACATATGAAACAAAACAAACACAAGAAAAGAGAAAAGTCACTTACACATAAGGATAAGAAAGGGAAAACAGCAAGGTGATTTTTTTTTTGAGAAATAGGGCGAAATAAACGATAAAAAGGTGGTACGCTTAGCCGATATGTCAAGGAGGACAACAAGTCACTAAAGTATACCTAAATATACCCTGCCTGACCCTGAGCCTATGTTACAAGCTAAGAAAGTCCTGTCGTGATCCTAGGAGTTGTATGGCAAACTTAAAGTAGTGAAAATAAGGGCAAGCTTATGGCAATATGTATAAATGAGTCGTGAATTTGTTCTGAGAATGAGTGTTGAAAAGTAATCCTTATACTCAAACTGAAATCATTGTGTGAAAAATGAGGATGTTGTCTTGAAGTGAGGACACTAGTTGCAATACCGGAAATATTAGCACCTTGGTGAGAAATTAAAGAGGATAGGTGTCAGTGCGTAGTGAGTCTGTGTCATGGTCTGGTTCCACATAATTCAAGCCTAATAGTGATAACATGCATGAACATAATGAGAATGATCGGGATTGATAGCCAAATAATTACGAAAGCTAAAATGTGGATACTCTTGTACAAAGATTTTGTAGTGAGTCATAGTGCGTCGCTTGAGGACAAACAACGAATTTAAGTTGAGGGTGTTGATGTACCGTGGTTTCACGGTACTTTTAATGCTTTTTCCTTAAGTTTAGTGTGTGTCTAAAGCCTTTTTGTATTTATTTTTTATGTAAGTTTCTCTTTATTTGCAGGAAATCTGTCCAAAGATGAATGCGGGAGTTTTGAGCAAGAAATGCAGAAGAGACCACCTACGGAGCTTATGACGGTCCGTCGAGGCTGTGACAGTCCGTAGGTGGCATCGTAATGAGGAGAAAAGCTGCTGAAGGAAGATGGAGAAGTTTGACCAAGTGTGGGACTACGGAAGTTCATGACGGACCGTCATAGCCACGACGGTCCGTCGTGCTGGTTCGTTGTAATGATCAGAGAGTAGTCCCAGTACCCAAATTCCAAGAAGTTAAGTATTATGGAACGGAGCCCCTCGACGGACCATCGTGCTTGAAACGGTCCGTCATACCTGTCCATCGAGGGTAATGAAGAAAGCAGCAAAAGAAGTTGTGAAGTATGGGACGACGGAGGCCATGATGGTCCGTCGTGCCCACGACGGTCCGTCACGAGGTCCGTCGACTCAGACGCGTTTGGAAAGATTTTCATTAATTAGAATCTTTCTTTTATTAGTTTTTTTTTTAATTATAAATAGTTCGAAAAACCTCGTTTTTGGGGTTAGACTTTTGGATAATTTTTAGTTCTCTTGTTCAAGTATTGAAGAATTAATTTCAGTAATTGATACACTTTTTCTGGAATTAATTGTTGGTGTTCTTGTTGATTAATCAAGTGAATTTCTGGATTTTATTCTTTCTCATTAAAGTAAGTGCATGAATTCTTATATTAAAAATATGAATAGAGTGATTATGACCATGGGTAACTAAACTCAATAACTAGGGTTGTGGGAACCATGGGTGAACAATAAGGTAAAATCTAACTAAAATAACAATTCTAAAATAGTGTCTTGCATGTATTGATAATTCTTTCGTGTAGAAGTCTTTTTAACGGGTGGCCAACGTTAGAACTCGCCTTAATGCTACTTGCCGGACCAAGGAGGTAGATAATAGGAAAATAATTATCAACATAGATTTAGTGTATACTATCTAATAGGCTAGTGTCGGTTGGAACGAGGTAATAACTTAGTCAAATATCGAATACAATGCTTAATATGAGGTAAAGATAAGGGTTAGTATAGTAACACACGTAGCCGGACCAAGGTGCGGAGTGAAATTTTCTAGATGCCGGACCAAGGATTTAGAGATACATAACTTATCACTACATGCAAGATACTAGGAAAGAATTGTTATAGTTAGAATTATCAAGTTAGGAACCTGTGGGGAACACTTAATCCCTAGTTACTTTTATTAATTGATTAAACTTCAAGATTTGAATCTGTTAGTTGTCTACTTTAATTTAGTTAGTTATTTTTATTAATTTAAGAAAACCCCCCTTTTTGTCTTTTGTTTTCCAGGGAAATAGTTGACTAAATAGTAGTAATAATAGAATAAAGTTAAGTCTGAACTATTTTCCTCGTGGGATCGATCCCAACCTCATTAGTTGGGTTCTTTACTTGATACGACCGCTTTACTTCTTATTTGAGAAGTAAGTTTGAGCGTATCAACATCCTATGTAGATACATAGTTTAGGGGATATCAAAAGATGTTCAGTGGACTCTAACTAAAGTTGGGAAGAGCCACCATCTTAACATATCCACTCGGTGCTTAGCCTTAGTTCCCATAGAGTATTTTCATTAACAATATCAATGTGTTCTTGAGAAGGCCACCAATATTAGGCCTACCAACCCACGATACATACACATGAAGGAGGCCACCACCATTAGGTCTACCGCTTCAAGGTATAAAGGATAACTCATTGATCTTCCTAGAAAGAGCCGCCAACATTAGGTCGAGCGCTTCTAGAATCATCATTTCATACAAGGAGTCCACCACCATTACATCTATTGCTTCAAGGTTTACTTTCACATTTAGCATCGAGACTTCTCATGAAATGCTACCACCATTAGGTCTACTATCAATAAGGTTTAACGTAGACTACTTTAACATTCTTTCATTTATAGAGAGGTTACCAACAATTGGGTTTACCAATCCAAGATACATATTCACACTCTATATAAGATCATTACTCTATGATTGGAATCAGAAGTACATATACTTCAATACATAACCACCTTGACTTCATTAAAATCACATTCATATAGCATCAACTAAGCACCTCCATCATAAGTGGATCACACATCAATATATATCACAATTTTATATCAATCCAATCTCAATCCATATATTCAAGATGCTACAATAGATAATACATTTGACATATTTCTATAATCCATTCCATCATCAACATAAGCAACTCAACATGAACTCATTCATAACTTTTTTTTTCTATGTATGATCCTCATATTATTTATACATCAATACCTCACCACAATAAGACATAAATAATGACATAAATCCATAAACTAGCATCCTATAAATACATACCATTCATTATACAATGATATCAACCAACTTCCAATCAATTTAGGAGTTTAGAGGGAGACATGGGTTCTTGAAGAAATTCCATATAAAATCAACTTAAAATCATCAATCAAACCTTAATTCATTAATATGAATGCTTTAAAAATATTTTACCAATGAACCCATGCTTAGATTAGAAAGTAGGATTTTGACCATTTTGAAAAGCTTTGAAATCTATTTTGAATTGACTTCTTGAATGAAAGATTAATCAAGGATGAAGGATTAACATACCCTATTAGATGAGAATCCATGAAAATCACTTGAAAACCTTGAAGAAATTGACCTTGGAACCTTGATTTCTTCACCTCTAATGGAGTTTTCCTTAAGAGAGAGTTTCGGGGAAGAGAGGTTTCTAACTTTAGGGGTTTCGGCATAATAAAGTCAAAACACCTTTTAAATGTTTTAAAATACTTAAAATACCTAAAAAAGATCACTTAAAATTAAATAATCATCCATGCATTTTTTTCTGAGTTTGAAGTCCTAAATAGTTCCTATGATGATGAATCGATGAAGAAAAATTTGGCTATGGAGCAAAAGATTGCTGATCTATCTAGCCAAGTTGAAGACTCACGGGCTAGGGAAAGGCAAAGGGACTTAGAGTTTGCGGGTCTTAAGGCTCAATTCGATGCATTATTTGCTTCAGGAGGGATTCCCCCTTGTTCCAGTGATGTACCTTTTCCTCCTCGACCTCCTTAATCTCAACCTACTTGATATCCAGTGTATGGTTAACAAAGAAATATGACAGATGAGTCTAGTAGTGATGAAGAAGATGATGATCATGTGGCAGACACACTACCATATTACTGAAGTTTAGAGTTGTGATAGATAATCTAAGTTCTTTACTTTATAATTTTGTTATGGGGTTATTTGTTTTGTGAATGCATGATAACATTGAAATCTGTTATATAACTTATGGATATTATGTTTTTTTGTTTAATTTCGAATTACGTTGAAGGTGAGTTGAAATTGAGTTGATAAGAGAATATTTAGTAAATGTATTGCATCAGTTGATTGTTGGAAGCTCTTTGAGATTGATTTAGATAATTAGAGCCGTACTGAATTAATATGACAGGTGATGAGAAGCTGCAGAAATAATAATTAGCTGCCAGTTGTTTTCCAGGAAAAGAGACCTCATGAGGTCTCTATTCAGCATTATTTTTTACAAATGCAGTAAAGAGACCTCATAAAGTCTTTTTCTTGAATCTTATTTTCAAGAAATTTCATGTTCTGCATTTTATTTTTCAGAAATTTCACAAAGAGACCTCATGAGTTCTTTATTCGGCATTTTATTTTTTACAAATGTAGTAAAGAGACCTGATGAAGTCTCTTTTTTGCATTTTTTTTCCAGAAATATCATGAAAGAGACCTCATGAAGTCTCTATTCAGCATTTTATTTTTTACAAATGCAGTAAAGAGACCTCATGAAGTCTCTTTTTGCGTCATGAAAGAGATTTCATGAGGTCTCTATTTAGCATTTTATTTTATAGAAATGCAGTAAAGAGACTTCACGAGGTCTCTTTTTTTAAATATAAAATAAAAATAAATAATATAATAGTGACCTCATGAATCCACCTTTGTTAAAAATTAAAAAAAAAAGTAAATTATGAAATTGCAACATCACGGGGTATCTTTTTAAAGAAATTTGAAAAATTTATTGGTGTCCTAGTAAGGTCTCTGTTCGGCGACCTCATGAGGTCTCTACTAAACAGTCACCTACATTATAGTGTCCTACCGTTGAGGTCTCTTTTTCGGTCTCTTTTCTAAGTCTATTTTTACTATTTTTTTAGTAGTGAAATAACCATCCATGCATTTAATTAGCCAAGGGTAGAATTTACCAAACCACCCTTGGTTTGGCCGAGACTTGACAGCATTGCAAGTGCCATCTATGATCCACCATCTATGGACCATAGATGGCTTGACGGGCCATACTGGAAAGTCGCTATTTTGGTTAGGACTTGGCAAAGGGAGCTAAGGCTCTCTAGACTAATTTTTGACCTACGGACCCTATCCACGAGCCGTAGATCCATCTACTGGTCGTGGATTGCAATCGTAGATCACCCAATTTTGGCAGCTTGGGGTTTAAGCTTAGGGTCCTCCTCAAGGACCTTTAGGGTGGTCCTTGGGGAGTCGTACCGACGTTTAACTCCTAAAATCGATGTTCTAAGTGTGAGAGTCACCTCCACACATTTTAGCCCTCAGATAACACACCAAACTTCAAAAACACAACAATAGAACACATTAGCGTAAAAGACTAGTTTCTGGACGTCATGGTCGTTCCTTGACGTTTGACCTCAAAACTCTTTAAACTAAACTTCAAAAGCCATAATTCATATTTTAATAAATTTACCAACATCACACCCACATATGAGGCTCTAGTTCTTCCTATTCCATTTTAGGGTCATTACAATAATGAAATTAACAAAAACAAAAAAGTAAAAGACTGAAATTATCAAACGAGTATATTACAACCAAACTATTTGGAAGTTCAAAACATTCAAGGTTGTTGTTCATGTCATTTTCATATAAAAATAGAAATTTAGTACTATTATTCTAATTAAAAGTGATTCTTTCACTGCTATCGCAATCCCAATGAATTTTAATTGGCCTTTCTGGTGCCTCATTATCACTAGTGGCATCGGCTTAGATCTCTTGCAGTCCATAGTTCCACAATAATGCAGTATATTGAATACGTTTGAACTCTTAATCAAAGGAAATTGGAACTTTATTTTCATTACTGATATGGTCTACATAATCAACAACATATAGACCATAATCACTAAAAATAAAACACATCAAAATTTATGGTAAGTATAAACTTAACCATAACAATATAAATAAACATAATGATAATAAAACTTACAGGCTTCCTTCATCTTGTTATGGTATATCATTGATATAAATCATTTCAAACGAGTCAAATTCAGAGTGGGACTTGTATTTCAGGTGTGAAGATATGTAAATGTCTTTTTTTCTGTAAAAATCAGACTTAGATAGATACATGGGAATAAGTTAAGCATATTTCTTGATCATATTTTCAACTGTTGAATCGTGTAGTGCATCACCCCTAAAAGAATCATAGATCTGTATACATCTATCATTAAAGGACACAACGATCAAAATCTAGTGAAAGATCTCCTGGACGTTAACAAAAATGAGAATGTTATCAACTATGTGCCAAGGTGCAGCAACATGCATTCTGTATCCATTAATGTACTCCAGAATCAACTCCTCTGTGCTATCATTGTTGATATTACTTTCAAAGTTATCATAAGCATCCCAGATGTTGGAAATCAAATTATTGAAATTGCAATCGATAGTGATAAAGTTGAATGTATTGTTGTCAGAATACTTGGCTCTTTTGCTATGTAATACAAAATAACATCTATGTGTTGTAAAAATAAGTAGGTATTATTTGTATAAAATTTTCATTTATACAGAATATGTCAATTGTATAATGAAATAAATAATATAACGCTTATCGAGTCATCAAGCAATTGATTTTTGTATGCATGCTTATAGAACCAGTTCTTGTTTTGGACAGTGACAATTTCAAAATGAAATCACATTTGTAAGTCAGACTTGTTGTTTTTGTATCGCTCTTCTTTGCCCTTCCTAATAAAATCAAAATAAAAAGATAATTTTATACAAATATACACATATATAGTTAAATCTATATATTTAGTAAGTACAAAATGATTTACTTTGTGTTATGCCTAGCAAGCAGCCTTTCATTTAGCCATTTTCAGAAATGCATATACAAAGTTGTAAGATCCACATATGACATTGAAACAAATGGATGTTCAAATAAAATATTAAAGGAAACCTTGTTGAACTACCTGAAATGAATAAAGTCATAAATAATTATTATAAGAGTACCATTAATAGGTCTGTATGTATTATTATGTATACATTAAATTTTGTTGCACCAGACTCTGATTCAAATGATGTCATATAAGGCGATATGTTGCATGGGTCTGGACGCCTTTTCCTATGAATTGGTAATGGTGTGTGCTCGTCCACAGCTAAAAGAATGTAACACCATGCTTATTTTTGTATTAAGGTTTGGATGGTCATCTTGTACCATCTGAAGAGGTGCTGGATACATAAAAACTTCTTCAACAGCTAATCCATTGGCATTGGATGATCCTGATTTGTTTGTATCTGTAAATTCTTCTTTTTCCATTTTTTCAGTTTGATCGTATATAACATTCAATATATCCTTCTGTTATAAAATAATAAATAAAATAGAATTCAAATGATTTGATTACATACTATTATAAAGTTAAATTTATGAAGATAAAAACTTGAGAATAACATACAAAAGATGAAAAGATGAATTGTTGAAGTTTGCTTGATCATTCATGAATTGGGATCCCACTGTTAGCTTCAATTGGAACATCTTGAAAATCCTCTTTCTAATTATATAATAGATGTAATATGAAAAAATAATTATATATTATAAAAATACAAAAATAGTTATTTACAAATTCAAATCTCAGAAGTGTTGAACCTCAGAAATATTTGTAAGCTTTGAAGTGTTCTGAACCTCAAAAGTAATTGAAACCTCAGAATTATTGTGAACCTGCAGTAAATATCACTTGGGATAGTAACAATAATTATTTCTACATAATTATACAATTTGAATGTTGATATTAAAATAAACAACTGACAATTATACATATGTTGGATAGTTATTTAATTGTATATTTATACTGATCATATTTGCAGACATAGATGTATATGTATGTTTGGCTTATTTGTATCTAACAGTTGATAATATTTTATTATAACACAAAATTTATAAATTGCTCGGGAGTACTGAATTGTTGCCTAAAGAGCTAAATCATGAGTGTCAGTTAGAGATTGTAAATGTGACTGGTGAATACAAACTTCTGAATTAAATGATGGGGTTGTTACTCAGATTCTGCATAATATTTCAGAAAATATAGACTATAAACAAAACGCCATGAAAGTTTAAATGATCAACAAGATAAATCAGTATAATACCTCTTGATCACTTATATTATTAAAAATGGAATGACAGTTCAATTCAAAAGGTAAATGTCGAGAAGCTTCTTCAGACTGATCGACACCAACTGCAGGTCTTTTTTGTGTAACTTTTACACCATCGTTCTGAAATAAAAACATTAATTGTATATTTATCACAATTATGTATAAAATCAATTTATAGATCTCTATTAACAAACCTTATCCTCTGCATTCTTGATTTTGATGGAATCCAACACAACTTTGAAGTTCTTTTCAATTAAGTTTCTTAAATCAGAAAATTGTTTTTCCATCTGAAATTGAACATATATAAGAACTTTAATGTTAAATATACAAATTAATTACTGATATTTTTGAATTGATCAAAGTCATCACGCGATATACTGAAATCATGTGACTTGCGGGTGGATAGTATTTCAGAAGCAACACTTGATTTAATCTCAACATTTTGCTTAATGCATGTATAGGAAGCAACATTAGCAAGTTATTTAAGTTGCATTTTCAGAAGTGGTGACTTGGGGTATTTTTGCAACATTGGCATGTCGAGGAAACAAGGTTGCTTTGAAATAACCCTGGTGGTGTCTTCTTCTGAATAGGAGTGATTGTCTGCCTTGATTTCTTCTTAGGAGGAGACGAACAAGTATCAACTTTTTATTTTTCCTTGTTAATTTTTGGACGTGGAGGATCTTGAAAATCACCGTCCGAATCATTCGCAACTGATATTTCTATTGGAGATTGATCTGATTAAACATACTCAGGAGGCAATTCAAGAATCTTGAGTTCCATTGGTGTTGGACTTAGATTCTGAAAAATAAGGTGCAAATTATAGACACGTTCATATTGATTAATAAGACCTTTGCAAGTATGATGTATTTATTTGTATAATTTTGTGCAATTATGTATGTCTAAATGAACATTATACAAAAGGTTCCTTACTCAAATGCGAAAACTTGTAGATAGCCAATTCACAAAATTATACATTGCACAAACTTATATGTATTCTTATATATAGTTTATAAGTTTATAGATATATTCATAAGCTTATCTCATACAGTTCACAGACTTATAGGTATATTTATACATTGGCAAAAACTTATGTATGTATTAAAACAGGGTGCACATTTATACATATATTTTTCTATAGCACAAATGATACATATATTGATACAACTATACATATATTTCTATTATATAGAAGAGTCATGATGAGGACGACCAATTAAAATTTTGTAATTTTAAAAATTATTATGGGCAAAGTTCTAAATTTATAATTGTATAATTAATTGTCAAAATAATTATCTAGAAGAATCCAATTTTCCTTTTCAAGAGTCACAAAAAGTTTTGTTTCACGTGTGACCCACAAACTTATTTTATTTTATTTTTAAAAATCAATTTGTATTTGTTTGATTATAATAATAATGTGAAAAATATTTTTACTTTTACACTCTTGACAATTCAAATCGTTCATCTATGTTTTTTACTACTACATATTCAGTATAATCCTACAATCTTCCATGTATGTAATTTCCTTTTTAATTATATATAATGTTTTTTAAACATAAGTGTTCATATAGTTTTATTTAACCTATTTTATCTCCAAAATAATATTTATTTTATCTTAATTCCATGTATGTAATTTCCTTTTTGATTATATATAATGTTATTTAAACATAAGTATTCATATAATTTTATTAAACCTATTTTTATCTCCAACATAATATTTATTTTATCTTTGAAAATTGTGACTGAAATAAGAAAACAAAAATAGCACAATTTTAAAGAGATAAATAAAGAAGAATATAGAGTTGATAATGCAAAAATTGATAAATAATGACCGCATAATTGTAGTTTAAGAAAATACTTAACCAACTTATGGGATAAATTTTGAAATAGTATAAATATATGGAATCAAAAATTAATTTGTCATAGAATTATATATCATATACTTAGAAATTTCCACAATAGTTAAACTACGGATTGACATTCATATTATAGTGAGTTGCACTTTTTACTCTTGATTTCTACTTCTTACAATCTTGAATTATGATAAATTAGTGTCATTCGTCGAGAGTAAAAAACATATTAAATATTAGATTATGAATGCTTTACAATTTATAAATAAATATTTTCTCAATTAATATCAATACTTGAATTTCAGAATAAGTTACTTTATTACCTTATTTATATTAAAATTTTGATTATTATCGACTAGATATTGATTAAAAAAAATTATAAAACATTATTGTTTCATTTTAAATTTTGTTAAATAGCAAAATAGTTTTAAAAAAAAAAACTTAACTAAAGTTTGTACTCACTATATTTCAATTTATGTACTGTTTATTTGGCGAAGTTTTTTTTAAAAAAAATTCTTCTAAAACTCGTGGTGTAAAACAAACCATAGATGTTCATATCACTATAAATCTTCTTACTAAGAATAAAATGTTTAATTTAAAGTATGTTATTAAATATATTAATACATCATTCTTTTGAAATTGACTACAAAGAAATATATGTCACATAGATTAAAGTTAAAATGACATAAATTTTCATAGTTTTAAGAGTTAATTACATGATATCTCTACTCTTTTTTAAATTACAAAAAATTTCTTAGAATTAAAAAAGTTTAGATTTATCAGCAGACATACGGATACACCGGTCATGATACATTGCTATTCAGGAAAACTATAAATTTATTTTATTATTAGTTCACTTTTTTTTGTGAGGCATTGTAATATCTATTGATTACTCTATTTTACTTTTACTTTAATTTAACTCTTAATATTTTTTCTATTCATTATGATTATCAAAAATGCCTACTTTAATATAAAAATATATTATGAATTAATTATTTTCACCTTTATTTTGACTCTAATTAATATACTTGAAAATAAATAAGTATGATAAAATTAATAATATATATTAGATTGAAATAAAGAAAAAGATGTTAAAAATAAGTTTACAAATAAAATGAATAGGATGATATATTTGTATTTAAGACGACCACGAATAAAAATATAATTTCATTCTAACAAAATTTTATTAAGAAAAATAGCAAGAACAATGAACAATTCTAGAAACATCTTTCTATATATGAAGCGAATGATGATCAAAGGTAAAAATATAACTTTATGCGAACAAAAATCTATCAAGAATGATAACAAGAAAACTAAATAGTTCTAGAAATATTTTTATTTATTATGATTACCATTATCTCATTTTGTTATTACTTTATTTTTTTAAATGACTTATTGTAATAATTACTCATTACTCTATTTTACTATCACTTTGATTTAATTATTGATATTTTTTCTATTCATTATACTTACACAAATGCCAGCTTTAATATAAAAATTCATTATTTAAAAAATATGGTTAATTACATTTTATTTTTGCTCTAATTAATATACCTAAAAAGAAATAATGAAATGTAATAAATTAATAATATATATTAGATTGAAATTAAAGAATAAACAAAATTAGATGTGATATTAAAAAAAATATTTTAAAAAGTGTCGAAAAGTAACTTTACAAATAAAATGAATAAGATGGTATATTTGCATTTAAAGTAAACTAAAAATGTTTAATAGATTATAAATGAGCAGTTCTTCATTAAAATATTTAATCAAATTTTTACTTTTATTTGATTTCATACATATTAACCTGAAGAGTGAACTAAAGTAAGTTTGATTTAAATTTAAAGTTGACGGGTCAAAATTTGATATTTTTCTATTATATAAAAATATGAAGTTGAGGACAATCAAGGATAATATGGTCATTTCATATATATTTCATTTTAAAATTCTATAAATTCTATTTCTAAATTTGTCAAAATATTTTTTCAAATGACTAAATTTCCTGCATAAGTTACATGATTATTCTTGAAACTATAAATTATAATATTTTTCAAGTAAATAGACACTAGCACATTCTTCATTTCATTCACTCCTCAATTCTCTCCCCTCTTCATGTCATATATCAATAAATTTGTCACCCTTTATTTGTAATTTGCATCCTAAATAATACATGTTTCGGTATTGTAATGACTCGGAAGGTCATTTTTGGAATTTTATTTTACAAAATTACCATTTTACCACTCTCGAGAGTTGTTTCGAGTTATTTCTGGTCAATCAATAAAGTGTGTTTGAAAATTTTAAACTATTCGATAACTACGGTTACTTAATTGATAGATATTTATGAAATAATTTATTTATTTAGTTGATGGTTAATGGGTCAAGTTCAAAATTAATTTACCATCTTATACCTACTTGACCCATGTACTAAATTACATTAAAAAGGGTTTATTAAATTTTGCTCATAACAAAAAAATAGGTGCTTGAAAACTCCGCACAACTGGCGGAAGGACGGCGTCTAGCAGGTTAGTATTAACCGCATCAAATATATGGAATTGTGGATATTTAGTGAATTCATATTAGTGTTATTATTATAATGGGAAAATTGAATTGCAAGAATTGTGTAATTGCAATGTATATTAATTCTTAAGGTTATGGGACAAGAGGTAGTGGTGTAATAATTGCTCAACGATGACTAGTGAGTGGAAGACATGTGTATTGTGAGATCCATATTATCAGTCATGCCATTATAAAGTTTGTAGAAAATTGATGTATGTCTTAAAGGATTTTCTAAAAATAATAATAATTAGAGTTTGGCTTCTGGCACGTAACTTAGGTTTTGATTTTAGAATTTTCTTATTATCATATTATAATTCAAGTTTTGATATATTGAGATATGTATTAAATAGTGGGTATATTATGATATATAAAAATCATTAAAATTATGTTATTTGGAGATACGGAGACTAAACTCTAGACGTGAAACTTAAGAATTTGATTATATATTTTGAGTGAGTTCTTGGGTCTAGGCTATACCTATAATAATATGGGTGTTGTTATTTTCGAAATCTTATTGTAAATATTAATGTGAATAGATTGCTTTGAGTTGGAAGTTCACAAACGAGAAAGGCTCAAGTCCCGGAGTTAATTCTTATTTCATTCAGGCAAGTGGATTTCTAAACTCTTGTTAAGTGTATGAAATGCGTGTATTTCCTTGTGGTATATGTTTGGGAGTAACGAGATTGGTGATGGATTGACTTGTCCACATTGATTAATTCTAATGATGAAAAAAAGGGTAACAAAAGGCAATGTGATTAATTGTTTATGTGTGATGTGTTGAGAAAGGTTTGAAGGCTTGTTGAATCGTTGTTGATGTGATATCATGTTTGTGTTGTTGTGAATTGTGTAATGTTATCAAAATGGTCATCTCCTCATTATTTGTGTGAACATATCATTTGCATTATTCTGAGACAAGGTTGTGACAAGTGTTATGTGCATTGAGAAAGAATGAGAACTTAAAGAGGATGTACCATTTTGAGGGACGTATTGCGCGCCGCGATGGATACTATATTTCGAGGGACGTATCGCGCGCTGCGATGGTTACTATTATCGAGAATCGTGTCGTGTGCCACGACAGATGCATGGACAGATATGTCCTCCATGGGTCTCGGACTGAGAGACAGCGGGTGTGTATTACTAGGTCAGACATGCATCACTATACTTGACAATGCATTCCATTGCATTGCACATACTTATCATTAGTGAACTTGATATTATGTTTTGCTGATCTTGTGATTGTCTTTCTGCAGAACTTGTGGTTGTTGAAGTATTGTTAATGAGGATAGGTAATTTGTTGAAGTGTTGTTGTTGAGGATAGGTAATTTGTTGAAGTATTGTTGTTGAGGATATGTAATTCGTTGAAGTGTTGTTGTTGGGGATATGTAATTTGGTAAAGTGTTGTTGTGGAGGATATGTAATTTGTCTAAGTGTTGTTGTTGAGTTACGTGCTATGTAAACTGTGAGCTGTTAGATTGGGCTGATTTTTATGCAGGTTGTAGTTGTGGAGGGTCGGTTGGGGTGGTAGGAGTGCCCGTATTCATCCCCTTAGCTTGTGTTTAGGGATTTACTTGTTGAGTACTGTGTGATTTGGTACTCACCCCTTGCTTCTATAAATTTTTGTAGGTTATGAGCCTGGATTTTTATGGTACTTGTCATTCTCTTCTTTTTCGAGGCTTCTTGGAGATTTGTGAGGTAGCTGTTTGTCATCTCAGCAGGCTTTCTTTCTCCTTAGTTATGATCTTGTTCTATTCTAGAAACAAGTTCATTTGAGACTTGAGTTTTTCTTTTGAATCAATTGTAATAGCTTTTTAGAGGCTTGTACACGTGACAACCAGATTTTGGGGGTATTTTTGAGTTGATTATAAAATTTCTGCACTTTATTGTAACAATTGAGTTTTAGACTGACTTGTCTTGGTGGGATAAGACGAGTGCCATCACACCCATTTTTGGGTCGTGACAAAATGGTATCAGAGCCCCAGGTTCATACGTCTCACGTGTATACAAGTCGAGTCTATGTAGAGTCTCGAGGATCGGTACGAAGACGTCTGTACTTAACTTCGAGAGGCTACAGTGACTTTTAAGATAAATCTTCATTTTTTGAATCCCTATCGTGCTTACTTGGTCCCATTTTGATTCTTATCGCTTTACTCCATTCGCTCTCATTTATGTGATGACTCGTACGTAGTTCTTATGTGAATAGTGTGTAGGTCGTGTATTGATTTGATGTTAGATCTAATATTAAGATGGAAGTAATATACTTATGGAGAGATGTGCGGTTAGATTTAGAATGTTCAACAAATTGAGAGGGTTGTGTAAGGTTAGTTACCCTAGTAAAATGAATAGTACTTATGTGGTATACATGATAATTAAAGTGATTTAACAATTGAAAGTGAAATGATTAAAGAGACGACTAGATAATGAACATGTACTTTTGGAAACTACAATTTGTAAAGTTATCATAACATGAATGAGTTGCTTAGAAAATGATGAGAATAATGATGCACCAATCAAGGTTAGAATTTCTACTACAATGATATCGTTTCTTACTTGTTTAGAGTTAGAGAATGTGTTACCCCTGTTATTGACCCGATCTACAAAGAAATGCATATCTCTTTGGACGAGAGATCGAACAGATTCGATAGTGAATGTTAGTTACTTAATGAGGCAGAAATGTTTATGCTATTTGGGTACAATCTTCTCGATAGATATGATATGTTCTAGTGGTGGCTTTCACAAGGTGATACTAGTGGTATATGAAAATAGATATGTTAATGTCAAGTGCAATTACTAACTACGTAATAAAAAAAAAGTTATAAATTGTATCACATGCTCGTATAATGAGATTTGATGTTGTATTCACATTTAAGAAACCAACTTGCTAGGTTGTTACTACAAATATTTGGGGTTAAGAGTGTGTATAAGTAAGATTTTAGTGGTGGATCATTGGTACAATATTGATGTATTTAGATTGTTAAGTGTATCTCAAAAAATTTAAATGAGTAGTGATTTCATCATAAACTCCAAGAAAGTGGATCAACACTAGAATGAAAAGCTTATGGATAAAGGAAGCCCTAAATATTATACTTATGTGAAGGCAATTGAAAAATTTAAGGAAGAAAGTGCATATAAGATTGGGTTGGTCCTTTGATTTTGGTTCGTATAATTGGATTTAAGGTGTCAATTGATGAAAAAGAGTGGTGATGACAAGAGCTAACTGAGCGTGATGGTAATAAGAGTTTGTGATGGATTGTGATTGAGATGAAACTATATAATAAGGATTGTTAGTTAAACGAATTTTGTATTGAAATGACGACTTACAAGTATTTAAGTTGTGGTTTGATAATATTTGGTAAGTAACTTGATTGTATGGAATGTTATTGGAGTTGCTGAGACACCGCTCGAATAGAATTTAAAGGATTTAGAGTCACAATGAAAACAATAATAATAAATTAGTGGTATATGGCCTTTGCTTCTGCCCAGTTGCTGGTTCCTGTGTAGTCTTCGAAAAGAGGTGAGAGTAAGAATATTTTTCTCCGACTGCAAGGGCTAAGGAGGTTTCTTCAGAGGGGTTGAGAATCGGGTTTAGAGATATGTGATTTCATCCGTTTTGCTCTAATTATGGCAATATATAGTGTCACGGGATCATTAGATGGGGTAAAATTATTGGATAAAATTTGAGAAATGAGTATACAAACGTTCAGCTCGAGTATGATGATTAGTTATTTTGTGATTTTGAGTTTGATAATGAGTATGGTAGGATTTTTAGCGAAAGATATTATAAGGTCGATGGAAAGGTGATCAATGATAAGGTAAGATACGTGAATTTATAAAAAAAATTCAAGGTATGAGCTAATGTTGATAGATAATGGAATTGTGTTACATGGTTGGGATAAAAAAAAATCAAGCTTTTCATGGTGAGTTTATGTTCGTGGTAGTATGTTTTGTCAATGTGTGGATTGGTAAGTAAGAAATGATCGATCACATTGAATATTGAGCATTTGGAAGGACTGTATATGTTTTGAGTCATAAAGTGTGTTAATTTGATTTTTTTTCAAAGGACCTAAGAAAGGGTTGCATCGAAAGGCGTTGTTGGCCAAAGAATAAGATTGGTGAGCGAGTCAACAAAAGGAATAAGAGTCTGATATATTGAAGGATTCAAGATATTTAGAATTTTCTGTTATGGAAAGAATTTAAGAAAAGTAAATGAATAAGATCTCTCGTATAAGCCTTTGTTGGTAGTTGAAAAAGTTATTGATTTTTGCATATGAGGATAGATATGACTGTGAAATGTGAACTAGTTCTGTACATACGTACTAGAAAGTTATCATCATCTTTTCTAAAAATTGAGTTTTTGATTGGGTGACAAGCAACTAGGTGAGGAAAAATATTCTATGTGGTTATGTCGAACTAGATTGTTCAAATTATGATAGGTAAATTACAGATACGTAACAATATGGACCTACAAATATACAAGGTTATTAAGGATTTTGAAGGGATTGAAACTACTATTTTTATGAGACAACATAGATTGTTATGATATGTTACATAGAGTTGATGGTGAGTAGAGGTTATGAGTTTATAGTATAGAAAATTATTGGAGTGACCAAGGAGTTCGTTGAGTGTTGGAATGAGGTACATTATGGTATGAATGATAGTTGAAATGGTATGTAAAATTTCATGTGAAGTTGACATTAGGTGCGATTCAATTATTTTATCTCGATGAAAAATTATTTTTTTAGATTTGAAATTAGTGCTATCAGTCTTAGGTATGATCCATACCTGTCAGGTAATGCTTAGATGGAAAGAGAGGGAGCCATATTTCGGATTTTTAGAGGCTATAATGTGTTTTCTAAGAAGACTTTGTAACTAGACAGTTTGAGAGTAAGATAAATGGTTGGTGTGGTTATCATGTTTTTCGGTATTAAAAGTACTTACTTCAATGGAGTACTGTGAGAAGTATTTGGAGTTTGATGAATCGAGTATTTGGACTATTGTAATGGGTATGATTGTGACTAGCTAGAAAAGTAAAGAGAGAGAGTCATATGAATGAAAATATTTGATACTGACCCTATGAAAGAAGTATTTAGTGTTATTCGATTTTGATTCTGTATATTCTTATGCAATCATCTAATCCGTTTTGGATATGGTTTGGAGTGAGATTCACTACCTATACGCACATGTGTTTTCATATCTATGGGTGAATTCCTAACGGTGGATCGGGTGTACCGATCCTGTGATTGCCTTGGTAGGGGGACATCCTTGGTTAGACTTGTTCATTTCAGTTATGAAAGATTTGGTATTATTGGGATAGTTGAAGTATATTAGTGATTTTACACACACAGCCTTGCTTAAGAGAATTCATAGGAGTACTACCTAGCATACTTACAGTTGTATGATAATTTTAATATTCATCTCATCATCGAGGTCACGTTCAGAATATGTATGGTTGAACGAAGGGTGCATTTGGTTTAGCTCTACCATTCTTAAGGGTTGTCTACAATAATAGTTATTGATCAAGCATTTTGATGGTGTTCTTAGAGGTTATGTAAGCTTGTGTGAATCGCTAGCTAAGTGGTTACTTGATCTTGTTCTTCTTTGGATTAGATGAGTTTGATTTTTTCTTGATTAGTACTTAAAGATCACATTATTATAGTTTAAGCTCGTGTAAAGATTACGTTGTGACAAGAGAATCTTGATAAGATCCATGATGGTTTGTGCAATATGAATATGTAATGGTTGGTTCAGGTTAACTTCTGGTTATAGTGAATATTGATTCAGAATGTTATCTTTATTATGTGAGAAAAGATTTGTTATGATGAGTCTGTTATGGTCCAGTGTGTTTCAATTTAAACTGGGTTCATATGTTAGATTGTGGCTTGATTATCACTCCTGATTTGTAGATCTTTCAAAGTTTGAGTTGAAAGTTTAGTTCTTGATAATTGATTATGATGGAATGGTCATAAGGAGGAGCTCACTTAGAGAGATAAACATTGACTCTAGAAATAAACCTTAAGCTTTTGGTAACATTGATTATTCTTGCTTCTTTTTTCTTATGTTCGAGGACGAACATGGTTTTTAGTGGTGGATAATGTAATGACCCGGAAGGTCATTTTTGGAATTTTATTTTACAAAATTACCGTTTTACCACTCTCGAGAGTTGTTTCGAGTTATTTCTGGTCAGTCAATAAAGTGTGTTTGAAAATTTTAAACTATTCGATAACTACGGTTACTTAATTGATAGATATTTATGAAATAATTTATTTATTTAGTTGATAGTTAATGGGTCAAGTTCAAAATTAATTTACCATCTTATACCTACTTGACCCATGTACTAAATTACATTAAAAAGGGTTTATTAAATTTTGCTCATAACAAACAATAGGTGCTTGAAAACTCCGCACAACTGGCGGAAGGACGGCGTCTAGCAGGTTAGTATTAACCGCATCAAATATATGGAATTGTGGATATTTAGTGAATTCATATTAGTGTTATTATTATAATGGGAAAATTGAATTGCAAGAATTGTGTAATTGCAATGTATATTAATTCTTAAGGTTATGGGACAAGAGGTAGTGGTGTAATAATTGCTCAATGATGACTAGTGAGTGGAAGACATGTGTATTGTGAGATCCATATTATCAGTCATGCCATTATAAAGTTTGTAGAAAATTGATGTATGTCTTAAAGGATTTTCTAAAAATAATAATAATTAGAGTTTGGCTTCTGCACTTTTTTGTCATTAAAGTTACTGGCACGTAACTTAGGTTTTGATTTTAGAATTTTCTTATTATCATATTATAATTCAAGTTTTGATATATTGAGATATGTATTAAATAGTGGGTATATTGTGATATATAAAAATCATTAAAATTATGTTATTTGGAGATACGGAGACTAAACTCTAGACGTGAAACTTAAGAATTTGATTATATATTTTGAGTGAGTTCTTCGGTCTAGGCTATACCTATAATAATATGGGTGTTGTTATTTTCGAAATCTTATTGTAAATATTAATGTGAATAGATTGCTTAGAGTTGGAAGTTCACAAACGGGAAAGGCTCAAGTCCCGGAGTTAATTCTTATTTCATTCAGGCAAGTGGATTTCTAAACTCTTGTTAAGTGTATGAAATGCGTGTATTTCCTTGTGGTATATGTTTAGGAGTAACGAGATTGGTGATGGATTGACTTGTCCACATTGATTAATTCTAATGATGAAAAAAGAGGTAACAAAAGGCAATGTGATTAATTGTTTATGTGTGATGTGTTGAGAAAGGTTTGAAGGCTTGTTGAATCGTTGTTGATGTGATATCATGTTTGTGTTGTTGTGAATTGTGTAATGTTATCAAAATGGTCATCTCCTCATTATTTGTGTGAACATATCATTTGCATTATTCTGAGACAAGGTTGTGACAAGTGTTATGTGCATTGAGAAAGAATGAGAACTTAAAGAGGATGTACCATTTCGAGGGACGTATCGCGCGCCGCGATGGATACTATATTTCGAGAAACGTATCACGTGCCGCGATGGCTACTATTATCGAGGGTCGTGTCGTGCGCCGCGACAGATGCATGGACAGATATTTCCCCCATGGTTCCCGGACTGAGAGACAGCGGGTGTGTATCACTAGGTCAGACATGTATCATTATACTTGACAATGCATTCCATTGCATTGCACATACTTATCATTAGTGAACTTGATATTGTGTTTTGCTGATCTTGTGATTGCCTTTTTGCGGAACTTGTGATTGTTGAAGTATTGTTATTGAGGATAGGTAATTTGTTGAAGTGTTGTTGTTGAGGATATGTAATTCGTTGAAGTGTTGTTGTTGGCATATGTAATTTGGTAAAGTGTTGTTCGTGGAGGATATGTAATTTGTCTAAGTGTTGTTGTTGAGTTACGTGCTATGTAAACTGTGAGCTGTTAGGTTGGGCTGATTATTATGCAGGTTGTAGTTGTGGAGGGTCGGTTGGGGTGGTAGGCTTGCCCGTATTTCATCCCCTTAGCTTGTGTTTAGGGATTTACTTGTTGAGTACAGTGTGGTTTGGTACTCACCCCTTGCTTCTACAAATTTTTGTAGGTTATGAGCCTGAATTTTTATGGTACTTGTCATTCTCTTCTTTTCCGAGGATTCTTGGAGATTTGTGAGGTAGTTGTTTGTCATCTCAGCAGGCTCTCTTTCTCCTTAATTATGATCTTGTTCTATTCTAGAAACAAGTTCATTTGAGACTTGAGTTTTTCTTTTGAATCAATTGTAATACCTTAGAGGCTTATACATGTGACAATAAGATTTTGGGGGTATTTTTGAGTTGATTATAAAATTTCCGCACTTTATTGTAACAATTGAGTTTTAGGCTGACTTGTCTTGGTGGGATAAGACGAGTGCCATCACACCCATTTTTTAGTCGTGACAGGTATAGATCTCTTATTAGGAAGATTAATAATGCAGTTTTTTTTTTCAACATTAAGAACTTCATTTTAATTAATTCCCTACATGATGGACCTACTTTTGTAAAATAATTATAAGTCAAAAGTAAAATTCACTATTTCTTAGTGTGAACACGTCATTTTGAGACTTGTCCATATAACAAATTTTGAACAAAATTCAATTGATTCACATTTTTTAAACATTGTTATGAATATGATAATGGACCAGTTAACATGTTAAATTCAATATCAATCACAATTGTAATTCTCAAAAGGCCTAAGTCATAAGGAATGGATCCAGTGAGCAAACACTTAAAGAATAAAATTTTCAAAAAATCAGAGCATGTTATGACCATTCCTTTTGTTCTCTTTAGACTTTTAAATTTCATGGCATTGCTTTCGTTTTTGGATTGTAAAATTATTTTTTGAAGTATTTAATTATTTGATTTCTCTTTTATGTATAATCCCAAAACATATATGTCATTATCTAATCAATTGAGAAACATATATTTATTTATTATTATTATTTTATCATCAGTTAAAATTATTTTAAGCAAGTTATATAAATTATTATTTTAACTACAATATATATGATATTAACTTTTGTTAATATTTTAAATTCTCATTATTTGAGATAAAACATTCATCCATCAAGTATATAAATTAGTTTTAAAAATAGTTTTTTCCTTATTATACTAAATTATTCTCCTAATTTTAATGTATATAAAGGTAAAATGTAAAGTCATAATTTTTTTTTATCCTTTTATCATTTTGTAAAGAATGAGATGATTCATTCTAATTTTCATCAAGTAGGTCATTGTTTTAGTTTGTTAAACACCAATGAAACAAATTTATAAGTGGACTCAAAATTAATTAATCTACAGATGGATCAGTACGAAAATTTTTAATATATTGAGACTCATAATTTTAATCTATTTTCTTGAATGATTTTCAAATAAAATAGAAAAAGAATATCATTAAATTAATTATTTAATTCGAATATATATGTTTGACATGATGATAAAATAATCACGGGAACATCTGATATTTTATTGTTATTACTTATCATATTTATTTGAAAATGTCAATAATAATTTTATATTTGAATTTTTGAATAAGAATTAAATTTTTGATGTACGTTAGATTGTAGAAACAGTTTTTCGCCTTTATTAACTTTGTTCCCTCCTCGACCCCTATCTAAAGGAGTATAACTTGAAGTCTAGACTATTGGGTATAGTACTCATAAGTAGTTTTTTCTCACTGTTCCTTGATTTGATCGAATACGTTGTCTTGCTTTCTCTCTCACACACACGTTCTTCATAGTAATAAACTCTGGTACCGACAATCATCTATCACAGTTTACAGATGTCTAAAACAATACAAAATCAACATCACTTTATGGCAACTTTTCGAAATATTTAATCTCTTTTTTCTTTTTGGAATAGGAAGCAACTCTTTGAAAAGTACAAAACAACGAAATATTCTGGCCATGAACAACATTTTCAATATCCTATGTGATTTATATGTTCATGGTGCAAACTTCAAAGTACCAACACTGGTAAAAAAGTGATACGTTGTGTTAATTATGTAGCATATGATGGTGGATAGTGTAATGAGTCAATGACACATACGCTTGGATTTGATTTTGCAAGTGTACTAAAGGAAGTAATAGGTAAGTGTAATATATATGATTGTATGTAGGGGTGTAAAAAGAATATCAAAGATTGATCGAACCAATCGAAAAGAATCGTATCGAACCGATTTATTAAATAAATATTATCGATTTATTACATAAATATTTAATAAAATTATGGATATTGTTTAAGTGTATACCGTGCCAAACAAATAGGATGACTTTTTCATTTTGTAAAAGAAAATCAAAAAATTTCTGAATCGAGCAATCTTACATGTGTCAATATATTTATATATAAATATATTTTTTATATATTTTTTTCTAACATTTTTTAAATATAAATACAACTTCGATCCTACATCTCTGGTGACAATTCAAATTAAACACAAAAAAATGACATCATAATTTACGTTGTTGGGCCCGTGCATAGCACGGACAATACTTATCTAATATATATATACCGGTTTGTTGTAGTCTCTGAACATGCCCTCAGCAAAATTAATTATTTAGGCAAGGAAAATCATTTTTTGTCTTTCAGTTGAGTATCCTAGGGATGTGATCGGATACTTTGACAACAATTTCCTCATCAACATTCAAACAACATTCGTAAAATCATATTTTCAAAGCAAGTGAGAAACCATATAACCTGAAATACTTTTCATCGTGTTTAATTTTGGTGTGCAAATGTAGAATCATAAGATCGAAAGCCTTTTTACCACATGGATAGTCAATGTATCTGCCCGATTCAACTAAATCGAAGTATTTTCTATCAATTACCGTAGTTTTGATTCTTTAGAAAGGATGAATGAATGTATGTAGAACAATATAGCAAACTTCACAACATCATCATTATCCCCTCAAACATTCTTAGAAAATTTTTTAACCAATTATTTCTTACTGATGGCTTTTTCGATACCAAAATACCGAAGAATAGTTATGTTTTGTTCTTCAGTATAAAAGACAACATCCTTCTCATTGTCTGAACATTTTAACTCAGAAATGATAACAAAGTCACGAATGATAAATCGAGGGTGGTGCCATACACATGTATCAGGATTGCATCTTTTGAGTTACCCTCAATCTCTCTCAAAAACATGCACCTAATAAGTTGTGATTGAACGTGACACCTATGAATGCTAGACAAGTGGGCAAAACATGTGGTTTTACAAAATCGATTATACTGAGTTTCAGTAAGCTTTTCAGCTAACAAATTCATTACATCAATATTTGCGTAACACTGCATGTGAGGTGTGCGTGTTGGTTTTCTTTTGCCTAAAAACTAAACAGTCTGTCAAAAATGTATATACAATTTTACTAAAATATACATGTATACATAAATAAGACACAAATACAAAAATTAAAATATATGAAATAGATTTTAAATGAAAATAACCTATACAAGTTTTATAAGAAAATTTACATTATATACAAATTGACTTCAATTGTATAAATGTTTATATTGTATTCTGATAATTTGGTGTACTACTACTAATGTAATAACTATTGATACGATGCTTATACAAACAAATTCAAAGGTATAATTGTTTACATATTATATATAGTGAAATACAAACAATTTATGAATGTATATAAGTGTGTGTGCAATTGTATATGGTGAAAGGAACATTATACAAAAAGTATACTTATACAAATGAAAAAACTTATACATAAACAAATGCACGATATATATATATATATATATATATATATATATATATATATATATATATATATATATATATATATATATATATATGTATATATAGTACTAATACAATAATTATTAATATTATTATATATTACAAATGTATAATTGTTTACCTTGTATGTTTAGTTAAATAATTATATTATATACATTTAGTTTGGATATTAACATAATGACTATACCCAATTATATAAATAAACAGATAGAAGACATGAATTAACACAGAAAATATAAGAATATTATACAATCGTAACATATACAAAAATAATGAGTATACAAATACCTCATTATGCTCCAATCGGCCAGAAATAACAACTTCGTTTATTTTGGCATTGTCATCTGTATAATTAGTTGTTTTTTCTTTCCTTTTTTTACTAGACCCAGCATCAGACTGGTCTTTCATACCTCCATTCTAATTGGGTCGTTCTGATCTCTTACATTTCGTTAGATTTGGATATTGAACCTGAAACCTCCCGAAAATCCTTAGTTAGACCCTAGGAAAATGATGGATTTTCAACACTGTTTCCGACATGCAAAGGTATACATTTTGTGAATCTCTTAGATGGAGGGCATCCATTGTTTGAAGAAAAATCTCTATGGCTTACAACTGATGTGAAAAATAACTCAAAAAAAATGAAAACAAATAGACAAAAATTTAAAGTAATAGATTTAAAAGTTTCAGGTACCAAAACTTATCTCAATCTATTAATTTAAATTTTTGTCTATTTTTTTTCTTGTTTTTTCAAGATATTTTTCACATCAGTTCATAATCCATATAGATTTTTCTTGAAACAATGGATGTCCAGTCTCCATCTAAGAGATTCAGAAGAGATATACCTTTGCATGTCGAAAGTAGTGTTGAACACCCATCGTTTTCCATGGGTCTAACTCAGGAGTTTGCGAAGATTTCAGGTTCAATGTCCAAATGTAACGTAATGCATGAGATCAGATCAAAATTGAAGAATGACCCAATTAGAATCGTGAATGGAGGTATGAAAGATCAGTCTGATGTTGGGTCAAGTAAAAAAGGAAAGAAAAAAACAACTAATTATACATATGACAATTCCAAAAGAAAGGAAGTTGTTTCTGACTGATTGGAGCATGATGAGGTATTTGTATAATCATTATTTTTGTACATGTTACGGTTGTATATTATTTCTTATATTTTCTGTGTTGATTCATGTCTTCTATCTGTTTCTTTATACAGTTGTGTATATTCACTATGTTAATATCTAAATTAAATGTATAAAATATAACTATTTAACTATACATATAAGGTAAACAATTATACATTTGTAATTGGTTGTATAATGTATAATAATATTAATAGCAATTGTATTAGTACTATTACAACAACTTCTATATATATACAGTATAAACAGTTATACATTTGATACAATTTTGTGCATTTGTTTATATATAAGTTTTTGCATTTGTATAAGTATAGTTTTTGTATAATGTTCTTTTCGCCATATACAATTTCACACACTTATATACATACATGAATTGTTTGTATTTCACTAAACATACTATATAAACAATTATACATTTGAATTTGTTTGTATAAGTATAATATCAATAGATTAATATTTGTATTTGTGTCTTAGTAATGTATACATGTATATTTTATTAAAATTGTATATCCATTTTCTGACAGGCTGTTAAGTTTTTAGGCAAAAGAGAACCAACACACACACCTCACATGCAGTGTTACACAAATATTGAAGTAATGAATGTGTTAGCTAAAAAGCTTTTTTTTGTCGTGGTTTTCGGGTGTCGCTTTGCGAACCCGACTAGTTGTACCCACCGGGTCCTGCTGTTTCAAGGCGGGTGCACCACGATTAGTTCCACGGGCTCTGAAGACGTAGCCGGTTTGTAATGCCTCCAGTGGCCCTGCTGGGGCTCGAACTGGCGACCGGAAGGACTTTGTGCTCAGACCTTTACCAGCCGAGCTACCCCTCAGTATAATCAATTTTTTGGAAACACATGTTTCCCCAATTATCTAGCATCCGTAGGTGTCATGTTCAATCACAACTTATTAGGTTCTTATTTTTTAGAGAGATTGAGGGTAGCTTAAAAGATGCAATCCTGATACATGTGAATGTTACCACTCTTTGATTCATCATTCGTGACTTTACTATCATTTATGGGTTAAAACGCGCAGACAATGAGAATGATTTTGGCTTTCATACTGAAGAACAAAATAGAATTATTCTTTAGTATTTTGGTATCGAAAAAGTCATCACCAAGAAATAATTAGTTGAAAATTTTGCTAATGGGTACTTTGACCACCATGAAGTTTGATGGTTCACGTAACATGCATGAGCATGCCATCGAAATGACAAATGTAGCAGTAAGACTTAATACTTTGGGAATAGAAGTGGAACAAAATTTCCTTGTACACTTCATTATCAACTCATTACCGTCTGAGTACGACTCTTTTCAAATGAACTACAACACCATGAAAGACAAATGGAATGTGCATGAATTGCACGGAATGTTGGTTCAGGAGGAAGTAAGGCTCAAGAATCAAGGAAACCACTCCATTAACTTTGTAAGTCATCAAGGAGTTGGAAAGATATGAAAGAAACATGCTAAGGGAAAACAGAGGCACCATAATGTTAATGAGTCCTCCTCTCAAGTACATAAGAAGGAACACAAGAATGATAAGTGTCGTTTATGTGGAAAATATAGACACTTTCAGAAAGATTGCCTAAAATTTAAGGCATGGCTCGAGAAAAAAGGTAAGCCTAATGCTTTTATATGTCTCGAATCAAATCTAACTGAAGTTCCTTATTATACTTGGTGGATTGACTCTGGTTGTACTGTTCTTGTTTCTAATATGCTGCAGAGATTCCTTACAACACAAACCATAAACCAGAATGAAAGATATGTGTGTATGGAGAATAGAGTGAAGGCTCCAGTTAAAGCTATAGGAACTTACCGTTTGATCCTTGATACTGTGCGTCACTTAGATTTACTTGAAATTTGTTATGTACCTTCTCTTTCGAGAAATTTAGTTTCTTTGTCTAAGTTGGATAAGACTGGATACTCTTTTAATTTCGGTAATAGATGTTTTAGTTTGTTTAAACATAATTATTTCATTGTTACTGGTACTCTTTGTGATAACTTATACAAACTGAATCTTGATAATCTATTTGCCGAAATATTCTTAACTCTGCATCATAATATTGGAACCAAACGAAGCTTGGTGAATGAACAATCTGCTTTCTTGTGGTACAAACGTTTAGGTCACATATCCAAAAAAAGATTGGAAAGATTAGTAAAGAATGAAATTCCTTCAAATTTGGATTTTACAGACCTTAACATTTGTGTGGATTGTATTAAAAGAAAACAAACAAGACACACAAATAAAAGAGTCACAAGAAGCATACAACTTCTTAAAATTGTACACACTGATATATGTAGTCCTTTTGATATTGCATCTTTCAGTAAAGAAAAATATTTATCACTTTTACCGACGATTTTTCATATTATGGATATGTCTATTCGTTGCATGAAAAATCTCAAGCGATAAATGACTTGAGGTCTTTATTACTGAGGTTGAAATACAACTAGATAGAAAGGTGTAAATAATCAGGTCAGATAGAGGTGGTGAATATTATGGAAGATATGATGAAAATGGACAACACCCAGGTCCATTTGCTAAATTCCTCGAAAAGCATTACATATATGCTCAATACACAATGCCTGGAACACCACAACAAAATGGTGTAGCAGAAAGGCGTAATCATACATTAATGGACATGGTTAGGAGTATGTTAAATAATTCATCTATTCATCTTTCATTGTGGATGTATGCTTTAAGGACTGTCATTTGCTTACTTAATAGGTTTCCCAGTAAAGCAGTCTCAAAGACTCCTTTTGAACTATGGACTGGTAGGAAACCTAGTTTAAGGCACCTGCATGTTTGGGGTTGCCCTGCAGAATTTAGAGTTTATAACCCACAAGAAAAGAAACTGGATTCAAGAACAATCAATGGTTTCTTCATTGGTTATCCAGAAAAATTAAAAGGGTATAGATTTTACTGTCCTAATCACAGTACAAGAATAGTTGAAACTGAAAATGCTAGGTTCATTGAGAATGGTGAAGTTAGTGGGAGTGATGAACCACGTAAAGTGAAAATTAAAGAAGTTAGGGTGAGGGCTTCTCTACCTTTTACTTCTTTTAAAGATGTTGTTCCTAAAGTTGTGCACAACCTAACAATCAACAAGAACAACAAATTGATGCTCCTGTTAATATCAATGAAGCGATAATTAATGAACCCGCAGTAGATATACCACAAGAAGTAGCATTAAGAAAATCTCAAAGACAAAAGAGATCTGTTATTTGTGATGACTATTTGGTATATTTACACGAGTCTGAAATTGACTTGGAATTGATAATGATCCAGTTTCATTTTCACAAGCTATTGAAAGTAATAAATCTGATAGATGGATAAATGCTATGAAAGATGAGTTGAAATCTATGGAACAAAATGAAGTATGGGACCTTGTTGAATTATCAGAAGGTTGAAAAAGAGTTGGGTGTAAATGGGTCTTTAAGACCAAACGTGACCCAACTGGCAACATCGAACGTCACAAGGCCAAACTTGTTGCAAAAGCTTTCATTCAAAAAGATGGCATCGACTATAAAGAAATATTTTCACATGTCTCTAGAAAAGATTCACTCAGAATTATAATGACTTTAGCAACTCATTATGACTTAGGGCTACATCAAATAGTTGTGAAAACAGCCTTTCTAAATGAAAATTTGGAAGAAGAAGTTTATATGAATCAACCTGGAGGGTTTTCTTATAAAGGAAAGAAATACATGGTGTGTAAACTTAAGAAGTCATTATACGGACTTAAACAAGCTTTCCAACAATGGTATCTTAAGTTTAATGAAATTATTGTAACTTTTGGATTTAAGAAAAACACTGTTGATCGGTGTATATATTTGAAGGTTAGTGGGAGTAAGTTTATTATGTTTGTCCTATACGTTGATGACATCTTACTTGCTGCTAATGATCTTGGTTTGTTGCACGATATCAAGAGATATCTATCTAACAATTTTGAAATGGAAGATATGGGAGAGGCATCCTATGTGATTGGGATAGAAATATTTCAAAATAGATCACAAAGATTATTAGGTTTATCTCAGAAAGTCTATATTAATAAAGTGTTAGCGAGATTTAGAATACAAAAATGCTCATCAAGTCCCGTTTCAATTCATAAGGAGATAAATTTAGTCTCAATCAATGTCCAAAGAATGAATTAGAACGTAAGCAAATGAATGATATTTCTTATGCATCAATAGTTGGGAGTCTTATATATGCCCAAATATGTACGAGACCAGACATCAGTTTCGTTGTTGAAATGTTAGGCCGTTATCAAAGTAATCCAGGAATGGATCACTGAAAAACTGCGAAGAAAGTGTTGAAATACTTGCAAGGAACTAAAGATCATATGATCACGAATAGAAGATCTGATCATCTTGATGTGATTGGATATTCAGATTATGCTGGTTGTGGGGATACAAGAAAATCCACATTTGGATATTTGTTCCTATTAGATGGAGGAGCAATATTATGGAATAGTGCGAAGCAGTCTGTTATAGATGCATCCACTATAGAAGCTGAGTTTGTGGCATGTTTTGAGGCCACAATTCAGGCTAATTGGCTGCAAAACTTTATTTCAGAACTTGGACTAGTCGACAGTATTTTCAAGCCGCTGAAAATTTATAGTGATAATACTGCAATAGTCTTCTTCTGTAAAAATGATAAGTATTCACAGGGTGCCAAGCATATGGAATTGAAATATTTTTCAGTTAAGGAAGAAGTCCAGAAACATAAAGTGACAATTGAACACATTAGTACCAAAATTATGATTGCTAATCCTTTGACGAAAGGATTACCGCCCAAAATATTTTTTGAACATGTTGAAAGAATGGGTCTTATTAATAACAATGAATGATGTTATGTAAAGATTATATTATGTTTATGCAATTGACATTTTGAGCTCAACTATATATATGTTTCTGTTATTACATGTTGTCTCTTGTACACGTTATGTTGAGAATGATGATGACAGATTTTATTTTAGATAAAGATATTCTAAGCATTATGGTGGACCCATTATGTATTTGAAAGGTTGTGTTACACAATAGACTAATACTCTAGTGCATGGAAGGGACTACGCCAAACAAAGTGGTGTACAACCGCCATGACTCATATTAGTTGATTTACTTAATAACAACAAATAATGTTGAATTTAGTATATGTGCACATTGTAATTGAAATGTTTATTAAACCATTAAGTAAATGATGTTACGTGTGTCAAGTGGGAGAATGTTAGTTTTATGACCCACTCACATTAATATTATTTTGGTTTAATTTTTAATTACTAACTAAATTCTAATTCTAATTGGATAAGAGGAGAAGTTACTTTCATGTGTGGAGAAGTGGAGAAGTGGAGAAGTGGGAAGTGGGGAAGTTAGTCCAACTACCCATTAAGTCTTCCACTTTAGCCATTACCTCTTCCAACTATCCAGTATTTCCACTACTCACCATGATGGAAATGTGGGAATGATGTTAAACACACTCTATTTAAAGGGTCATCTCTCTGCCATAAAGATAAGTCTTATCCATCAAAACTATTCATAAAGTATAAGGCAAGAGAGAGAAACAACTTCTGAAGAATCAAAAGAAAAAACTTTCGCTCAATATATTCAAGAATTATAATGACTGATTCAGGTATATATTCTTGACTGAATTATCATAGTACTACATTTATGTGAAAATCTTATAGTTCTTCAATCCTGAATTAATTGATAAGATTTTTGAAAGCTTAGATTGTTTATGTTTTCAAAATCATTAAAAAAAATCCTTACATATGCTCTTTGTGTTAGGTTATAGTGGTGACCGAGATAGAAGAGAGAAGATAGAGGGCGAGAGAGAGAGTGGTGAGAAATGAATTGTATATGTATATGTATTAAAAATGTTTTTGTATATGTATATGTTCTTTGTGTTACACTATAATGACGAGCGAGATGAGAAGAGAGAAGAGAGAGGCGAGCGAGAAAGTGGAGAGAGGTAAATTTTATATGTATATGATTAGATAATTGTATATATGTAACTACTATGTATATGTATGAATGTTTGTGTTTGTATATCTGCATAAAATTTGAATTAGTATACAATTGAATCGAGTTAATTTTTTTTTTATTTGTATATCAAATCTCTCTCGCTTTATACAAACACAAATTATATATTGTATTTGTATATTTTATAAAGCGAGATAGAAAGACAAAAGAGAACTGTACAAGGTATTTGCATAATTACAAGTGTATAGGACAAAGATATATGTATTCGTATTTGTATATACATTCTCTCTCGCTTTAACAAACACAAACACAACTCATACATTTGTGTTGGTATAAAGTGAGAGAGATAAGAGAGAGAAGTGAGAGTGGCGAACGAGATTCAGGGGAAAGAGGCGAATGGCAAGAAGTTTATTGCGAATTGGAGCTAAATGAAACTGTATCTAAACATTTATTTTGAATTGATATTTTGCTATGATGCACAATTTTTCCTTTTCTAAACCCAGTCTATTATAATTGAAAAAAGATTTTTTGTGTAAAAAATTAATTATAATAATAATGTTTTCTCTATTTAATTTTTATTATGTTTGCGGTCAAGTGTACATATTTTAATTTGTACGTGACCTAATAATAAATATATACAAAAACAAATTGTTATTAATATTTTATATTATTAAATACAATACTTCAAAAAAAAAATGTAAAACTTAAAAAGGAACACAACTTACAACCGCACTAACAATTAAGGAGTAAAATCAGATATACATTGAATAAAATTTTGCATTGATATCAAATTGATACTGAGGTATGAGACTAAGTCACTACATCAAAAATCAATTTTTTTCAAGATTAAAAAAATTCATAAAATAATATAAAATGTTATCATATGCAAGAAGAGCTCAGCTCAGCTCATCAAGAGTGTGTTGTATGTTATTCAAATGTTTTTATCTCAAATATTTTTCTTTCCTAAGAAGATTAATTCAAAGATTGGAGGCTATATATATATATAGGAGAATGTTATGACAATATCGAAACTTTAAGGTAGGCTTTGATTTCATGGGACAAGCTACGTTGCCCCAAAGCAAATAGAGGATTGCACTTTCTTGACATATTTACATGGAATAACGCTGCAATCAAAAAATTGATGTGGAATTTATGTCAAAAATTAAAAAGAGACAAGCTATAGATTGCATGGATACATAGTTAATTATGGGCAGAATGATGCGTGGAAAAACAAGTTTCTTAAGCAGCTCAAGGAATCTTAAAATTAAAGTTGCTCAATATCTCCAAGAAGCTGGTTATACTGAGGCATGTATAAAAAGCACGTAAAAGTACTCCATTGGCAAAGTGTACATGCAGATGAGGAGTACAATGAAAAAAGTAGAGTGGAGATAAGTGGATTGAACAAATGTGGATGCTCCTAAGTGACTATTCATCATGTACCTAACAGTAAATGAAAGGTTTGCGACTAAAGATAGATTAGCTAAATGAGGTGTGATACAATCCCCTATATGCCCGCTATTTCAACAGATGAATGAGAACCTCGACCATTGTTCTTTCAATGTTCATACAACTGAAGTTCACTGGGCAATTAAGTCTATGAAGGGTAAAGGTTGAACAACACTTGTGGAAAATTACTTATGGCTGAAGTGCAATAGAAGGGTATTCACATAGAAGAAGCAAATATCAAGCACAATAATTATATATGCATTTCATTCAAGAGACGCGTGGAAGATGAAGTAGATATCCCAAATTAGCTACAAGATTACATGCTTTGAATATGTATCTGTAAAGGGTAGCTAGTTACATATGAACATTCAATTTTAGCGAGGATGAAAACGTATGTCCATGCCTGTTGATTTCCTGATTCGTAACATTTACTTGATAAATAAAATTTACTTATCAAAAATAGAATGTAAAAAGGGGATGAATATTAGGTTAAAATATTATGTGTCGGTGAAGAAAATATATATATATATTAAAGGATGATAAAAAAAGAAGAAGCTAGAAAGTACTCTGATGTAGGCATGAAAACGACTAAGGGCGTAATTCTTTGGATAACTACAATGCTTAACAAATATTATCACCTAATTAACCTACTCGAGTAAAGTTTCATTATTAACATTCCTTCGAATCATTTATTACTTTTTTTTTAAAGTCCTTACATTATTCATGAATTTTTTTAATCCATATTTAGGAGTATCCTCGTGCAATTAGGTTTCACGTAACTTTTCGACAATACCTTTCCTTATTGCCTTACTTTACCAATTATTTTAGAAAATTATATTATAGTCAATAAGAAAAATAGTAATACGATGATATTATTTAAAATGAAGTCTTTTAATATAATAAAGGGTAAGTAGTTTAATCAATATTTTTATAGATGTTCATGCTTTTAATATAGTTGTAGTCACTTAAAATTTATTAAATATAAATTTATAAAGTTGTTCGGATTATATTAAATTAATGAATATATTAGTCTAAATAAATATTGTAAATTAATATAATTAATTTAATTAGTTAAATTTAGATAAATATGAATTTCATTAAAGCCCGCTCCATAAAGCCCATATGATATTTCACTTAAATCTGATTGGCCGAAGGGAGTCCTGTTCCAATCGCAACTCCTCTATTCTAAAATTATAAATAGGGGTCTCATAATTCAGGGGAAAAAAAGGCCAAGAATTCTAAACAAGAAGCTAGAGAAAGCTCGTGGATCAAAAGCCGTAAATTTCTCTACAAGTTCAAGAATTCAAGAATTCAACAGTTCAAGTTCAAGATTTGAAGAAGTCAAGATCAAGTTCAAGAACGATCAAGATTAAGACAACGGATTCAAGATCAAGCTCCAAGCCCTTGAGTTCAACTAGAAAGTCAAGATAAAGTTCAAGTCAAGATCAAGATCAAGTCCAAGTCCAAGTCCAAGTTCAACTCCAAGATCAAGTTCAAGAACGATCAAGATCAAGACCACCGGATTCAAGATCAAGCTCCAAACCCTTGAATTCAACTAGAAAGTCAAGATCAAGATCAAGTTCAAGTCAAGATCAAGATCAAGTCCAAGTCCAAGTCCAAGTTCAACTCCAAGATCAAGTTCAATAACGATCAAGATCAAGACCACCGGATTCAAGATCAAGCTCCAAGCCCTTGAATTCAACTAGAAGTCAAGATCAAGATAAAATTCAAGTCAAGATCAAGATCAAGTCCAAGTCCAAGTCCAAGAGGAAGTCAAGATCAAGTTCAAGAATGATCAAGATCAAGACAATCGAATTCAAGATCAAGCTCCAAGCCCTTGAATTCATCTAGAAAGTCAAGATCAAGATAAAGTTCAAGTCCAAGATCAAGATCAAGTCCAAGTTCAAGTTCAAGTCCAAGATCAAGATTTAAATCCCTTGAAATTATATTTAAAAAGGCGAATTCAGAGGAATCATAGAGATTATAATACTCGCACTTGAAATAATAAATTGATTGTTGCTATAATTTCTCGTTCTTGATTATTGTTTTTCTCGACGCGAATTTTATTGTCTACAATAGTGTAGATAGATTGCAACATTTTATTATAAAAAATATAAATAAAAAATATCATTAAAATAAGTAATTATTTATTAAAAATACTCCTCCAAATGAAAAAGTAACATGAATACATAACTTATTTTACCATATTCTCTAAAACTCCATGCCATTTGAAAAAAATTAAAAAATCTCTACTCTCACCTATTATCGGATACATCGCTTTAGACAATTATATCGGAATATTGAGTGATGTATCCGAAACCGAGACGTGATGCATCAAAATTTTGAGGGATGTATATAAAACTGAGAAGCGATGTATTGAGACATTTTGAAATGTGTCTGAATTCCATCAAAATTAAGAGATTTTTGTGATTTGAAAAATAGTAGGAATAAGATGTAATTGATTCCTAAACTATGAAATTTGTGTAAAATTTTCCATAATTTTTCCTTGTTATTTTCCTGGCCTAGTCCAACATTGAACCAATTGTGTTACTTTTTTCTTATTATTAATATTAGTAGTAGATATTTCATGGACAAAGTTAGTGATTCAGTTAAGTATTTTCCTTTAGACGTTTCGTACATTTTCGTTATCTTTATTCAGTACTTTGAAATAGAACACGCGATTTATCTAAGTGGTTTTTTGAATGTTCATCATTAAAATTCTGCATGTATGTGTTTTATTTACCGCTAAATAGTCAGTCATGTCAAGGGTTCGCTTGAAATCAACAATGATTTTCGAATGTCGGTAACGCCTAGGGTATAGATTCGGAGCGTGACAATAACTCACATGATCTTATTGTCGATTAACGATGACAAATGAACTATAATTTCTTCAAAGTTGTTTATGAAAGCTTCTTAAATGGTTTTTATGTTTGCATTGATCTTCATTATGAGTCATGGATTCTTTAAAGGTCTTACTATGTTTACTTGGTCATGCATATCATGTTTAAAGTTTATCATATAACCATGCCTATATTTTTATGCATTTTCCCATATTTAGTACATTCACTGTACTAACACATACTTATGCCTATATTGTCTCATAACATGGGTCCAACACTCCGTCTTTGAGATGTACTTAGATCGGTATTGCTCGGCTTGATCATTAGATTAGTGAGTCCTCATGGTTCGAGGAAAAAATCATATATACTTTTATTTCTTTTATGGTCACTTTTGTTTCAGATTTATGCATGGTGTATGAGTTATGTCCCACCACTCTTACGATGTTAGAAAAACTTGTGTTAGACTTAGTAGTATTTCACATATCTCTTATGTACTAGATGTTGGTATTTCTTATGTCATCTTGTGATTTGAGACTTATATTGATTATATCTCTTGAATTATATTGTTATTACATCATGTTATCGTCAAGTGGCTTGTCTAGGATCTTTTGGGATTTTATTCACCATGTTAAGTTTAGGGTGTACTTTGGATCATGACATTAATTGAGGCACAATGCACTGGACAACTGAAGTCCACTAGGCAATTAAGTATATGAAGTGTAAGGGTAGCACAACACACGCTATAAAATGACAATGACAAGTTCACTATATCACTTATAGTTGGAGCGCAATAGCAGGGTATTCACACAGAAGAAGTAGTTATCAAACATAATAATTAGGCACATCATTCAAAAGACGTATAAAAAAAAGTAGATATCCTAAATTAGCCAGTAAACTCACATGCTTTGAATATGTATCTATAAAAGGTAGCTAGTTAGATATGAACATTGAGTTTCATCAAGGATGGATCATATGTCCATACATCCTAATTTCTTGATTTGTAACGCTTACTTTGGTAATAAAATTTACTTTTTTAAAAAATGAATGCAAAAAGTTGGACACATATGAGCTTAAATGTTATATGTTGGTGAAGAAATAAATATATATTTCAAAGACCTACATGATAAAAAAAAAGTGGAAAGTACTCCGATGTAGGCATGAAGACGACTGGGGGCATAAATCTTTGGATAAGTACAGTGCTTAACAAACATAATCACCTATTTAACCTACTCAGCTAAAGTTTCAATTAATTACATTCACTCGAATTATTTATCACTTTTTGAAAGTCTTTACTTTATTATGGACAAAAGTTATCCATATTTAAAAGTTTTCTTGTGCAATTAGGATTCAAATAAATTTTCGACAAAACCTTTCCTTACAGCCTCACATTACCAATTATTTTGGGAAATTATATTATAGTCAATAAAAAAGAAAGGAAAAATTATTGAAATACACGTCTTATGTTTCCCTTATATCCAATATCTTCTATTTCTACAAATCTCTAAATTCTCTTATTTCTTAAATGTATCCGAACTACATATTAATATATCCGAACCAATATTTAATGTAACTGAGCTACATATCACTACAAAAAAATGCTTAAATAGTGGGGGTTAAAATTACATGTTGTAGCAGTCAATAACCCCCACAATTTAGTGTTGCGTCAGTTAGGACAACTCTTACAAATAGGTATGCCACAATTAAGTAGCGGGAGTTTTTGACCAACCCCTGGTACTATTAGCAGGGGTTCATTAGTGGAGGTTTTAACCCCAAAAATATATGTCAAAACTGCAGTTTAAGCTTTGGGAGTCAAAACACCAACAATTAGTGAACTTTGGGAGTCAAAACCCCCACAAATCATGAATTTTACTTTAAGAATAAGAGGAGTTCTAACCCCTGTAAAACATGTAATCTTTTAGAGGTTTATGCTGGAAAATTCTATTTTAATATTAATGACTAATACATCATAGTCAAACTTAAAAAGGGCTTATTAGCATTAAGAAATAACATTTCAACACAAAAATATATTATAAAGTGTACTATTAGTTTTACAAACTAAACTGAAAAATATCATTCACTTCAACCATTATGATTACAAGAAACTTCAGATCACTATAAAAACTATCATTCCCTAATCTTGCTTTTATTGATGAAAAGATTCACTATCATCCATACTCAAGAAAAGGCCTACAACTATTCATAGAACTTCAACGATTGTCACTACGACTAGTGTCACTAGCATCGCCTGTCTGCAAAGGAAAATACATAATAAGTGATATGATAAATGCTCTCACCCTTCTTTTGTAACCTCTTTTGAATGCAATAAAATGATTAAGACTGAAACCTAATCCAACGATTATGGTAGTTTATAAAAAGAAACTTACATACTGTAGGAGTTGTAAAATGCAGATGTGCAACTATGCAAGATGTAAAGTGGAAGCAAATATTAACAATTACAAGAATGTGACCTTGATTATGAAATAATGCAAGCTGACACTAAGCATGTGAACAACAATACCAAATTCTCTACTATGAGATTACTAGACCCACAACGTGCTTATCATCTCTCCCTCTCAGTGTTTACAAATCAGACAAGATTTCAACATGGATCAAGAATACACAACATTGATGTTGGCCTAGAATATTAGCAGTTATAGATTTATTTTCATGCAATCTGAGAATTAGTATTAGATCGGTTTCAAAAGAATGTCACTATGTGATCTCCAGAACCAATTAAATGATAAACATACAGAGGTAGTGGGATGAGAAAATTACCTCAGGTACTAGAGCGGTGTAAAAAAAAACGGTACGAGTAGGATCGACACAATCATACATGTCAGCACCTAAAGCACTACACAACCCCTGGAGTACAGCAGTCAAGTTATCAATAGTCAGAAGACATCACATATAAAACTAGAGAATTTAAAAATAGAGGCATCAAGATATATCTACCAAGGAACATCATAAGAGTAAAACATACCATTACATATCATGGTTTATGCTTAGGTAGTGCAGCAGTACACTGAGCCACGACATGCCAAAAGGAGTCTATATCTTCACCGCCTGCGAGACCACCATAGCATAGCTGTCACACAAGTAAATTCAGTTATTTCACTCTGTAAAAAGGTAAATGGCCTATGCACAAATAAACAGTATTGGGGGGGGGGGGGGGAATTTGCCAGTCCCTCCAACAACAAGAAGAATAAGAAAAAGAATAATAATAAGAAAACAGAAGTGTTAAGTTTACCTATCGCTTCTATGGTCCAATATTTCGTAGACTCATCTCTTTTGAACCCTCTATCTCGAGTAGAGTCAGCCGACATGCATTTTATAAGATAATAAAAAAAGAAAAAATTCTAATTGTTTCTGTCTAGAGAGAATTATGTACCAATATATGCAAAAATAGATAGTATATATATGTAGAAGAGAGTAAGTCATAGTACAATCTTTCATCTAGTTAGTTTCTATTTCAAGTCAATAGATTTATTTTCAGTCATAATGTTTCCTATTTTCATGCCAAAATTGTAACATAATGCACACCAACTAAAAGTTTATTTACAGAACAACAATCAGTTCCTAAGAGTAGTGTTGGATTGAATAATAATTGAGAGAGCTTAACATCAGCACCAACAGATGAACAGAATGCCAGGGAATTGTTGTTGAATGGCTACTTGTTTTATATATAGTTACATTAACCTTATATAATACAATTTCAGTATCTACTTTGTCTTAAAATTGCACCAAAATATTACTTGCAATTGAATTGATTAATTAAAGTGAAGCTAGCAGAGAAGACCTTGACCATTACCATCAGAGACACCATAACCTCTAATTTGAATCACCTTGTTGCTTGGAAAATTGATTGATTTAAAGTGAGTTGGCAATGAAGAATTCCAAAATGGAAGACCTTGACAAGTTGACTATCACCATCAGAGACAAACTTTGATTTTCTTGCGCCTACATTACGCCTCTTACCACCTCGAATATAACAACACACCCATAGACTTGATGTGGGGGGAGGGTGGTGTGTACACAACCTTACCCCTACCCTATGAAGGTAGAGAGATTATTTCTGATAGACCCTCTCTTACCATTAAAAATATGTCACTTAATTTCAAGCTATCTTCAATAAAGAAATTTAAGCAAGTTCATACAATCACGCTTAAATCCTAAGTGTAGTATTAAGTCGCAAACAATACTCATCCTTCACCCTAGTCTGCGATTTTATATTTTCAGTATCTTGCTGGTGCAAAATGAATATAGTTGAGGATGTTGAAGCCCTGTTATAGACTCTACTAGAAATTCCCTACAAGTTGAGAGTCAAATGTTGTCACTTTGAACTCTATATGACATCTTTTACACCAACTGTGTCGCTGTATTTATTATGTATAACATCTACTTATGATTATAAAACACACAAAAATTTTTTAGCTATTGACAAGTCATGCATCACTGTAATGATTAATATTTATACATGGAAGAAACTTTAAAATCTCTTATCATAAATCAGTATCACAAGTCAGGAGAAGATCCATTAGAAAAAGGAATTGAATGTTGTTACTGTTTATAACCGAGAAAAAGCTCCTCGGCAAGATTATTTTTCTTGACACGCCCCTGTTGTTCTGCGAAAAATAGTAGTGTGTGGCTGTCCAGACTACTTCCCCTGCATAACCAAAGCAAAACCTACTACTTTTAGTATTTTGCACATCCAGGTACTGTGTATCACAAAACAAAGAGGAAGATGGGGAAGAAATAAACAGATTGGAGGAACAAAAATACTAGAGATTGAGGACAAGATCAAATTAAGAGACTTTTATCTCAAGAAAAATTATAGGCTATTCCTATCAGAGAAGCACAAGGAAGATGTACGCAAGCTGACTCGAACATCGGCATAAGAAACTTATTCCCTCCATGACACTTAACTTTTCTAACCCATTAAGCATCTCAATTATTCAAGATTCAACCACCAGAGAAGGTTCATCTCGAGAATACATGTTCCAAACCTACTTGTGGTCAAAACTCTATCAAACATCACTATCTACAATCAAAGCACCTTTAAATGAATACAAATTTAGAACCACCAAAGTAGTACTACTATATTATTCCTTTAACCAATAATTTAAGATTTCGCTTAAAGGCATTGAGCAGAATTGATCGACCTAATAATCACAATTGTCAATTATTAGATTCAAAAACATTTATCGCAGTCTTCTTCTAAACAGAGTTTGTTGGACAATGGCATTTGTTCAATGGCGAACTGTGTAATAATCTGATAAACGAATCAACCAAAAGACTTAATAGTACTCTTTTTAGGCACAAATATGAACTCATCCACATCGAAGAAAAACATCCATTTGGCTAGAAATCTGTATTTATGCAAACAATCATTCACAGTGAGAAATTTATTGTTATAATAGCCATCAAACGGACCTTTCCTGATCTCCGATATCATGTAGCGTAACATATCCTTTTTCAATCCATGACTACAATACCTCCATTACTGTTTCGTGCACACCTCCAGCATCATGAATTACAAAAAGAGACTTTATGGTGAAACTTCTCCATGGTGCATGACATAGGACTACAAGCCGATCAAAGTCTTCATTTGCTCCTAAATCCACAAAGGCTAGAAACTTTCTAGAAATAATTCAAAGTTGAAAAAAAATCAGTTGATTTACAAATTGAAAAATGCATGAAAACGAGAAAACAGAACTCACGAGTCTGGTGGCTCATCTTCGAGCTTTCGGATGTGATAAAAGGAGAAGAAAAGTATAGATGTAGAGCGTTCGATACTTGATTGTGGATGACGATGTATGTACAAATCTCTTAACCAAAAACTAAAAACTTAGTAATATTTAACAGAAATTGAAGATGCTAACAAGTCAGAGGATGACATAGAGAGCAACTACTATATGCGATCTGCAGAGTATAGAACAACCAGTAGTGAAGGCACCATCGTCAACACAATTATTTCATAAACCATGTCACTTCATGAACCAACCTACAATCAACCAACCGTTGTTTCCGCCGCCGTCACCATCTCCTCCTACTCGAAAGTTCAACTACTGTTATTGTGGAAGAAGACGGCGGTGGCTCCGGCAACATGAATTCTACATCTCAATTTTGAATCTACCATGAAAAGCCCTAATTATCAGTTTATTAGGACCTTTTTTTGCTTGGGAAAAAATTTGAACATACACGTAATATTAGCACCTTAATATTATAAAATTTAAGCTTTTAGGGTTTAATAACCCCCACAAATTATATCAAAATTGTAGGGGTTAAGACAACCTCCGTAATTTGATATAATTTGGGGGTGGGGGTGGGGGGTTAATTTGACCCCTATAATAAAACCTCCGTAATTCATGTGTTTATTTTTAGTGTATTATGTATTCGATTTATTTATGATGTATTCAAACTAATTTTTAATGTATTCGAGTTACATATTATGTATCTGGTTTATGCTATAATGTATCCGAGATACTCTTTAATATATTTAAGCTACATATTAATGTATGTTGTGTTACTTTTTAAGGATTAATATAATTACAAACTAAAAAATGATAGATTGTAATTGCATAAAATGTAGTTCAGATACATTAAAATGTAGTTCGAATATATAATATGTAGCTCAAATACATTAAATACTAACTCGAATATATTAATATGTCTTTTTGATATATTAAAGAAATAAGAGATTTTAGAGAGTTTTCGAAATAGAAGGAATATTAAAAATAAGGAAAAACTTAAAACGTATAATTCAGTAATTTTTTTTTAATTATATATATTATTAAAATTTGATCGAGGACTCCATGTGACCCCTTATAGCATTCCATAATTATTTTTGGATTCCATTTTTATTTTTATTTTATAAAAAAAAAAAAAAAAAAAACAACAACATGATATTCCAAAATTGTCCATGCTCAAGTGGGAGTGAAGTAAAATTACAAACGAAAGGCCAACTAGGCATCCACTGAAGAGTCTCTTTGTGTTGGTGAACCTCTCTCCTTTCCTTTGGTGAAGGGTGAACAGGTTTCAACTGTGGCCATGGCTCTGGTAAGTTGCTTAGCCCTTGTTTATTGTTTTTAATGTAAAAGATAGATCTGAGATTTCAATATCTGAGGAATTTATAACGAAAGATTTCATCTTTATTGTTGGTTTCTGAATCTGTCAGTATATTTCGTTTTTTCTGGTTGTGGGTTTGTAACTCTACTTTATTTTGACAAGTTCAAATGGGTATGTGCGATAGTTTTTATCAGTAGATTTATTAATTATTTTTGCTGAATTTGCGATCTATTGCTATTTGAGTTTCTCTTCTCTGAAAGTTGTTTACATGTATGAATCACTCAATTAGTGAGTAGAGCCAAGGCCTGATTGATTTTTGGCTTCACATTGTTAGTGTGATGAACCATTTGTTTGGAAGCTGGAAAAGGAATAGATATCTGCAATTTTTTTCAATTTAGGTTTACTATAATGGAGATTTTGCAAGCTGATTTGTAAATCGTGTCTGTTCCGATAGACATCAGTGGTGGCCCCAAAAGTATTGGGAGTACTTTGGGCTCCCTCCGGGACCCAGAAATCCGACAAACTTTACTGTTCGATTTTGGTTCCTAACTCATCTAGAATCAATTGGTTTCTTCCAAACTTCTTTTGATTCATAAAGGCAATACTAACTTTATTGAGTGATATATAATGGGACATTATGATTCAAGTGTGGTGATAACAAAATGCTTGATGATATGCCCAATTTTATATCTTGACTAATATACTAGCATTTAAATTGTCTTCATTATGTATGTTGCAGATTTTGCACTCAACAAATAACAACAAAAATGCCTCAAAGGCACTCATTGCGGCTGAGTACACAGGTGTAAAGGTTGAAGTTCCAAAGGATTTCCAGATGGGTGTGTCAAACAACACACCTGAGTTTCTTAAGATGAACCCAATTGGAAAGGTATGTTATTCTTCTTAATATACAGTCTTTCATGTACTTGACAAGATTTTGCTAATCTCAACTGATTCTTTTTGTCCTGTAGGTTCCTGTGCTTGAAACACCTGATGGACCTGTTTTTGAGAGCAATGCTATCGCACGCTATGGTGAGGCCATGTATCATTTTCTTTTATTTGACCTCTGATCATATAACGAGAGATGTTCTGACATTGACCTTTGCTAATTCTCATAGTTACTAAATTAAAGCCCAACAATCCTCTTTTTGGATCTTCATTGATTGAATATGTAAGTATTTCAAGTTTATTTGGTTTCTTGGTTTCATTCATTTCGCAGTTTCTTTTTTATTTGTGAAATTCTTATTCCTCTCTTTATGTCCCTTTTCTCTTTGATAGGCGCAAATTGAACAATGGAATGATTTTTCTGCCACTGAAGTTGATGCAAACATTGGACGATGGCTGTACCCACGCCTTGGCTTTCGTGTGTACATCCCTGCGGTATGTATCGTTCTATGCATTATTAATTTTTTTCTGAACCATTAGAAACACATAACTCAACTGAATTTCTTCTTGTTTTGCAAAAAGGCTGAGGAAGCTGCGGTAGCTGCATTGAAGAGAGCGCTTGGTGCTTTGAACACCCATCTTGCATGTAACACATACTTGGTTGGGCATTCAATCACATTGGCTGACATCATTATGGTCTGCAACTTGAGCATTGGTTTTAGGATGATAATGACCAAGAGCTTTACCAAGAAATTCCCACATGTAGAGAGATACTTCTGGACTGTGGTTAATCAGCCAAACTTCTGCAAGATATTGGGTGAAGTGAAGCAAGCTGAATCTATCCCAGCTGTGCAATCCAAGAAGCCTGCACAACCTGAAAAACCCAAGGCTAAGGAGGAGCCAAAGAAGGAGGTTAAGAAGGAAGAACCAAGTCCTGTAGAGGAGGAAGCAGCACCCAAGCCTAAGGCAAAGAATCCTCTGGATCTCTTGCCTCCAAGTAAGATGATTCTGGATGACTGGAAGAGGCTTTACTCTAACACCAAGACCAACTTCCGTGAGGTTGCCGTTAAAGGTATTAGTTTTTTCTGTTATGTTACCATTCGTTCTTATTATAAGTTGAGAACTTTCTTAGGATACTTTGACCGTCGGGTGTAATTACTAGCTCTTTTCTTGAAGTGCATGTTTAGTATCTTTTTTTCAATTTTCTTTATCCTACAATCTGTTTGATGGAGAATCCAGAGATCCGCTCTTTCTTGCAGAGTTGAATCTGTCTATTGAATGGATCTGTAAAGAATTACTAGTATGCGCAGAAAATTTGATATTCCAACTGTGTTTTGTTTTGCATATAAAGATATCGGGGAAAAGGTCTGTATATATGGCTTTTGGACTGCCCTTCTACTCAGAATTTCAATTCTAATGTTACCATTATCAAATATTTTTTGGGGGAAGGGTGTGTTTTTGTGTATGAACCCAGTTATATAGGCTGGAATTTTATACTTCAGTAGAACAATTGAGCTGGTTCCTTGTCAGAATCTTACCCTGTAGCATTCTTGTTCTGCAGGTTTCTGGGACATGTATGACCCTGAAGGATATTCTCTCTGGTTTTGTGATTACAAGTACAATGATGAGAACACAGTTTCCTTTGTAACCTTGAACAAGGTTGGTGGTTTTCTGCAGAGGATGGATCTGGTACGCAAGTACGCTTTTGGTAAGATGTTGATTGTTGGTTCTGAGGCCCCATTCAAGGTGCAGGGCTTGTGGCTTTTCCGTGGAAAGGAAATTCCCAAGTTTGTTATGGAGGAAGTCTATGACATGGAACTCTATGAATGGAAGGAAGTAGACATCAATGATGAAGCTCAAAAGGAGCGGGTTAGCCAAATGATTGAAGACCACGAGCCTTTTGAGGGAGAGGCTCTGTTGGACGCGAAGTGCTTCAAGTAAAACAACATTGTATTGGATTCAACAATGTTACCTTTTGACTGAGGCTGTAGTTTCCTCTGCTTGTCTTCCCAAATTTACTTAGATTCTTGTTTGAACACTCTCTTGTCTTAGAGAAACTATGGTTGAATTATGTTATCCTCACCCCTTTTAGCATATGCTAACTTCTATTTAGACTGATCAACTTTTGCTTGATTTTTGTTGAACTAGTATCTTCTTTACCATTTGTTAAGCAGTCTGTACATCCAAAGTCTTTGGTCTAGTGAAAAGTTTGCAATTAAACAACATGATGTGTGTGGGGTGTAGGTTTTGAGTGCAAGTCCCAAGTTCTGATTTGCCCAAATTTTGAACTCTGTTACCTTCAGATTAGCCTCCTACAGAACAATACTGATATGAAAAGTCTGATATCTTTGAGATTTTAGTTGGTTATGGCCATACAGGAAAGGTTGAGCCTGTTGTAGTCAGTCGGTTATTGTTACGGAAAAGGTCATATTTGTCTTTAAGACTCTTGGAAAAAGATTATATGTATTATTCGGCATATATTTTTGGGATATAATCGCTTTTGCCATCTAACTTTGAACCTACGTTTTGCCATTGGATTATCATGTCTCATGTAATATGAATATATATTTTAATCCTATTAAAATTTGCTCTCAATTTAATTTATTAGCCGTTGAGTTTAATGGGTTTGATGAGTGGGTAGAAATATTAGATTGAGAGCGAAAATTGAGATAAAAATTAATATTGAGCACCACACATCATGTAGGACTAGGGGTGTTCATGGTTCAGTTTAGATCGGTTATGAGTTAAAATTAAAATCAAATTAATTTAAATCAATTTTTAAATTTCTAAAACTAAACCAAACCAAATCAAAGAAATAACTCGGTTTGGTTATCGTTGTTTGGTTTGGTTTTTTGGATATTTTTTAGTTCGAAAGTAATAAGTTTGTTGAGGACATACACATCTCGATAGACACAAACACTCAGTACATGAATAATTCACAAATAATCTATTACACGAACAAAGTGATTTAACCAATCTACCAAGTTTCATAAACTAAAAATACTCATTGTCAATAGCATAAAGTTGGTTCAATATTCTGGAGTTCTCAATATCTTGTCAATAGACTTTTCAATAAAATTACACCTTAAAATATTGAGAAATTACTTCTAAAAAAACAACCAATATTTCATAGTCAAAACTAAATAATTACCATCTTTTTTTAAATTTTCAAAATGTCAATATTTCCGCATTTAATAGGATCCCTTAGCAACATTTTCAATATTTATTAAAAGTGTCAATATTTTAGTTTGTTATATATATGTATTTTTTAATTTGTTTAAATTGAAAGAATACAATTATTTAATAATAGAAGGGAGCAAATCTAGGGAGAGAATATTTCAAAAAAAAGGTAAATGTAACTTAATTTTCTCATCAGTTACATTTTTCAAACAAAACTCAAACGTGCCTTTTTCACAATGTATTTTTGTTTTGCTTCTCAAAATTTTGTATCTTTTTGAATCGTATTCATTCCAATATGTATACTATTTGTATTCATTATAGTTTTCATGATGAATTTGTATAATGAAACTTGTATTTTTTTTATTAGTTTGTATTCTTTCCAATAGTTATACCAAATGAATCTTTAGTTATTTGAGAAATGTATTTGTATTCATGTAATTTTTTCATTGTGTATTTATTTTTTTCTTCAGAGTCTTGTATCATTTCTTAAGTCGTATTAATTCCAATATGTATTTTATTTGTGTTTGTATTCATTTTAGTTTTTATGTAGTATTTTGTATAATAATATATAAAATACAGAAAATGGTATGATGAAAAAGTGAGAATGAAATATAAAACTGAAAAGGAATAAGTGAATATTTGTTGCAATTATTCTTAATAAAATACATAACTAGTTGACATACCTTTAGAATGAATACAAATTAGGAACAATACCAGATTCATAAACTATGCAACATGATTTTTGAATGAATACAAATATCAATAGCATACATACGATTTTGTATACAAATTGAGAAAGAAAATAAATTCTAAAAAGAAACTATACAACAACAAAAAAAAAAACAATAGAAAGTTGTTCATCCTATAAATAAAATATATATCTAGTTGACATACCTTTGGGATGAATTCAAATTAGGAACAAATACAAGATTCATAAATTATGCAACATGAGATTTTGAATGAATACAAATATTAATAACATACATTCATATTTGAATATTAATTGAGAAAGGATACAAAATTCTAAAAATAAAAACTATAAATACAAAATAAATTAATAGAAAATTGTTCTTCCTCAACTTAATGTTCAACAAGTTTTTCAAAATCTTCAACACTTAATTTTTTTTTTATTAATAGTGTCTTAAGGAAAATCAAAGGATACTTGATAACAATGTATTTACCTCTATCAGTGGGTGAAAAATATTTTGAAGGAATTGTGAGATTTGTTGAACAAATTGAAGGAAAGTAGAAGAATTGATATTCATAGACAAGAAAAGGAGAGAACAATGGGGAAAAACTCGAGAGGAGGAATTTGGGGGAAACCTAGAAAGAGAGGAAAGTGGACAATGAAAGTTTTTTGTTTTTTTTTTCACGTAGAGTGGAGTAAAATTAGTTGAATGTGGGGCCTGATTTGAGAAATAAAAGGAAAGAAAATCAATTATATTGTGACACATTTATTTGCTAAAATATCGACATAATAATTATTTTAAAGTGTATAATAATTATGTTAGAAAGTTTGACTGATTTGCTAATTTTCCCTTAAATCATTCAATGTCGCGTTTGAAAAATTTATAAAATACAGAGAGAGTGTGATTTTAAAGTAATAAATATTGAGGGATTTAGACTTAAGGTTTTAATAGTTGGGATAAAATTTAAGTGTTGGACTTCAGAAAATAGTAAAATTAAAGACTTAAATTTTATTTATATATATATAACTTCTCGGTTCAATTTGATTATTTTTGCGGTTAATTTTTTAATAAAATCAAAATCAAACCAAATAATATCAATTTTTATAAATTTAAAATCAAATCTAATCAAATCAAACAAAATATGAACTTTTTAATCAATTTGGTTGGGGTAGCAATTTAATTTGCTTTATAACAATAACCATGAACAACTCTACGTAGGACAATGAGAGTGAAAACATGAAATATGAAAGTCCACAAATAAACATGTGTCTAAAATTGAGATCAAAGAAATTAGGGACAACTCTAGCACTAATGATATAATTCCAAAATCAAATGAGGCTTAAACTCTCTAAAAAATCAATTTTTTTTTATTAAATATATTCTTTAATTCTTTGAGAGTAATAAATTTTATATAGTTGATTTCTTTGATATATTATTCAAATGATAATATAATCAATTCATATAATCTGTTATGAGATATATTACTTTAAATGTGTCAAACTTCTTTTCATATTTTTTTAATTTTATATGAAAACTTTACTTTTTCTATGAATGATATTCAATATGTTTTCTTTAAAAAACTTGTAGTCTATTAGTCCTAAAAATAAAATAAAAGGAGCCTTTTATATTTTGGGACCGAATGCACATGCCTCTTTATTTGAGCCGGATGGAATATGATGAAAGGTTAATATAACATTTTCGGGAGAAGACGTAAATTCACTTTTAAATTTATCTCAAAAAATCAGTGACACATTTAAATTATCATAACGATCTATTACATATTTTTACTATTTAAAAATAATTTTTAATCCCATACCACTGATGTGTGCAAAAAATAAAATAAAAAAACACGTTTTGCTGTAAATAAAGTAAAGACAAATAAATAAAAATCCACTTTCTACTACCACCCTAGCCCCCCTGCACTCTCCACGCCTCTCTTTTTTGTTCAAAGACAATAAACTTTTTTTACTTTTTTTATTTTCATCATTTTTTCATACCCAATTTCTATTCACTTTACTAACCTCCACCAAAATCCTCTCCCCCCACCCCTTATCATATCCTATTTTGATGCTTATTGAATTTCTCCATTTTCATTATATTTGATTTTCGATTTGGATTTGTTGGCGGTTGATAAAATTGATGATTAAGTTTAAAAAATAAAATTTAATGATGGATTTGTTGGTGAGGGGTGACAAAGAAGCAGTAATTGAAGGTGGTGAAGAAGAAAAAGTCTATATTGACAATGATCGTAGTGATATTTGGTGGTGAGTTTGTACATTTGGATGGTGATGATGTAATTTTGGTGATGAGTTTGTTTATGGGTGTCAAATTAGTGGCGGATCTTCATAATTTTTGTGGGGATAATGGTGATAATATGATATCGATTGTGAATTTGATCGTAGGTGGTGAAATTTATGGTGAATCTTTTAATTTTCATGGTGAAATATAAAGATTTGATAGTAATATGACATCAACGGTAGTAGTTTCATGGTGGTGTTCATTGAAGAAGAAACAGTTGAATGACATGGAGAATTTTAGTTAAAATTTGACATGATATCTAATGTGACAGTGACATAGCATTGATGTGGTGCAAGTGTGATACACCTCCCATTCTGAGAGTGGTGCTACACGTCTCAGGGGATTAAAAATTCATTATTTAGTAGCAAAGATGTTTAATAGGTTATCTTATTAAATTTAAGCGTGTAACTGACTTTTCGGGACAAGTTCAGAATGAGTTTATGCCTTTTTCAAACATATTTTAAGAGTACAAGGACAAATATGATCATGTTTATCTTATGATTAAACATAAAATGTTAAGAATATCATCTTTGCCCGTCAAAAAGTTAGCATACTTGATCTATGGACTATCATTTGATACATAGATAAAGAGGGATTGGGGCACCAAACTCATTATGAGAAGCATTAGTGTATATTGAGATGAGTGGTGGCACAACTTAAACGAACCACAAAGAATATATAGGTGAATATCATATAATGCATGCTTTGAAAAATATTCAAATGAATAGACAAAAAAAGGAAAAGAGAGATAAAAATTATATTATGTTTAGGCATTTTATTCAAGTGAGAAAGGAGGATAAAATTCAATTATGTTTGAATCCCTAGGGTGGAAAGGTCAACCATTTGTTTGGGTTACGACCAAGTATGCATTTTTTTTTAAACATGAGTAATCCTAAATCAAGCTTTTGCACAGATCTTCCCTATTTTGAGTGATCTTTAATTTTTGTTCTTTTGCTCGTTTAATGAAACATGTAGGTCAAAGTAACTAAGACCTGATTTTGCAATGTAGATCTTTTTATAGAATATTTTTCTTGGGACATAAGTTTAGTACTATCTAAATTTGCAATTGGAAAACTTTGTCTAGGGCATAAGTTAACTTGTGTCTTGGAGAATAAGTTCAAGACATAACTTATGCCACTAAATTTATGCCTTGTGGCTTAACTTGTGTCATTTTACTTCTGTCATGAGATATAATTTGTGCCTTATAGTATGACTTGTGCCACTGAACTTATGGCCTGTATTTAATGTCACTGAACTTCTGCCTTGCAAATTTGTTTTTGCCATCAAGGATATTTTTGGTCATTTTTTAATTACTTAAAGCTCTGAAAAATAAAAATCAAACCAATAATTTTGAAGAACACAAATTAAAAATCACCTCATAATAGGAATATTTGTGAAAATGACACTAACATTTTGATAAGACGGACTCCACATAACATGTTAACTCATAGCTCCAACCCATTTCCCCTCCCTTTCCCTTGTTCTTTCTCCGTTATCACTTCCTTTCATAAAAAGAAATTTTAAAACTTATTCTTGTAGTTATTAATTAGTGCCTATTTATACGGACCGATATGGATAGAGAAAGAACATTTTGTAGTCACTCAAAGTTTTTTTTAGTCCATTTTATAGTCAGGTGATACGCTCAAATTATACTTCCCTAAAGAAGTATAAGCGGTCGTATCAAGTAAAGAACTCAATTGTTAGGTTGGGGTCGATCCCACGAGGAAAATGGTTTAGACTTAGCTTTAATCTACGATTACGTCTATTTAGTCAAGTCCTTTCCGAAAACAGTTAAATAAAAGGGGGTTTTGTGTAACAAAAATGTTCAATTATTTCTAAGTAAACAAGTAGCAAGATTAAAACTTTGGTCTTTATCAAGTGATGAGAGAAACTAGGGCGTAAGTGTTCCCCATAGGTTCATAACGCAATAATTCTAGCTATAACAACTCTTTCCTAGTGTCCTGCATGCAAAGTGGTAAGTTATGTATCTCTAATTCCTTGGTCCGGCAACTAGAGAATTTCACCCCGTACCTTGGTCCGACTATGTGTGTTGAATTACTAACCCTTACCTTTACCTCATATGAAACATCATATTCAATGTATGACTAAGTTACTACTTCGCACCAATTGAGACTAGCCTATTAGATAGTGTATACTAAATCTATGTTTATAATTCTTTTCCTATTAACTATCTTCTTGGTCCGGCAAGTAGAAATAGGGCAAGTTCTAACGCGTGCACTCGGAAAAAAGAATTCTAAACGAAAGAATTGTCAATATATGCAAGAACCTATTCTAGAATTGTTATTTAGCTAGTTTTATCTTGTTAATTACCCATGGTTCCCACAACCCTAGTTGTAGATTTAGTTACCCATGCTTAGAATTACACAATTCATGGTTGTTAAACAAGAATTCATGTACTTACTTTGACAAGTTTGAAGAAAATTCAGAAATGTCACTTGAATTAACGAAAATATTGTAAGAATCGATTCCGGAAACTTGAAGTAATTTCCAAAATCCAAAGTTCAACTTTCAATAACAAGAGTATGAAAAATAATAAAAAGTCTAACCCCAAAAACGAGGTTTTAAACCCTATTTATAATAATAAAGTCCTAAATTAAAAGGAGTTCTAAATAAGAAAAATCTATCCCAAAATGCATCTTCAGTCAACGACCCAATTGACGGTCCATCGATGGAACGACGGACCGTCGATTGCCTCCGTCAGTCCACACTTAACTTTTTCTTCAGCCTTCACTTTTGCATCCTCGCTGTTACAATCGACGGACCAACAACACGGTCCGTCATCTAACTTACGGTCCGTCGATGCTTCCCTCCTTCCATACTTAGTAATTTCTTCAAGTAGGGTACTGGGACTACTCTCTGTTAGAAACGACGGTTTGCCAGGACGGTCCGTCGATCAGTCGACGGATCATCTATCCTTTCGTAGCCCCACACTTGGTCAGATTTACCAGAGTTGCTTCCAAATGCTTGAACCTCCAGTCGACGATCACCACCTACGGACCATCAATGGCTTCGTAGGTCATCACTTCTGCACTGATTTCAGCAAAGTCTTCCGCATTTCCGTTTTGGACAGCTTTCCTGCAAACACAAATAAAAATATATCAAAATTATTACAAAAGGCCTTAGACACACACTAAACTTAAGGAAAAAGCATTGAAAGTACCGTGAAACCATGGTACATCAACACCCTCAACTTAAATTCGTTGTTTGTCCTCAAGCGACACACTATGACTCACCACAATCCTTTTGTACAAAAGTACTCTCTTTTTAAGCTTTCACAATTATATGACTATCAATCCCGAATTTTTATTGCTTTTAGTGCATGCTTTTACTCTTAGGCTCACTAGGCTCCTTCATGTGGATCAGACCATGACACAGACTCACCACGCACCGATACCTCTCCTCTTTTATTTCTCACCAAGGCACCAACTTTTCGATATTGTAACTACTGTCCTCACTTCAAAAAAAACAACATCCTCTTTTTTCACACAGTGATTTCAAATTTGAGTATAAGGATTATTATTCAACACTCACTCTCAGAACAACTTCACACCTAATTGATACTTGTCGCCATATGCTTGCCCTTATTTTCACTGCTTTAAGTTCACCATATTAGACTCTTAGGATCACGATAGGACTTTCTTGGCTTGTAACGTAGGCTCAGGGTCAGGTATGGTACAGATAGATACATTTTAATGACTTGTTTCCCTCCTTGACATTACGGCTAAGTGTCCTACCTCTTTCATTGTCTATTATGCCCTATTCTTCCTTTTCTTGTGCAAATGACTCTTTAATTTATTTTTTCTTTTCCACATTTTTTATTTTTTCTTTATTTTTTTCTTATTTTTATTTTTCTTTTCAATTCTTTTACTTTTTTTCCAGCTTTAATTGAGTCACTTCTCTTCTTCATTCTTTTTTTTTTAATAATCTTCTCAATCCCACTTTTTGGAACATTACTCATAATAGCCACCCTCAACTCATGGCTTTGTCATGAGTCGAGGTACACAATACCCAAGGTTGGGTCAGGGCCAAGACGAGATTGGTTTCTGCATTAGCCACCCTCAACTTATGCTTTTGGCCTAAGTTGAGGTGCACATGTCCAAGGAGGGACCAGGGCCAACACATTATACCGAGAAAAGATTTGTTGGGGTAGAAAAGAAAGGTTCATTGTAAGCTTAAGATATTTGGATAAACAGGGATTAATTTTATTTGGTTTTCTTTCATTTAGGCTAAAAATTGGCTAATTTGAACAAGAGCCTATGATCCTTTCCTAATTGATTAACACAGATTACTTTTGCAGGACTAACTGGGCAAGTTCTGGCTAGGTACCAACCGTGGACTATGCAACTTTCCTCACACTCTCTTAACACCTCATTACCCTACCAGATTATCGGACACCTAGTTCGAGTTTAGATTGAGGGTTATGCAATGGTGTGTCTCTATGTCATGCTTAGAGACAACACATTCACATTCACTATGCCTAATCATGCAAGCATTCTCTTTAGAACGGGATATCATTATATTTAGCCATCATGCTTCAGATTTCACATTCATACTTTGTACATGATACTAAACAGGTCGGTTCAACAGTAAAATAACCAGTCTCTTGAGGCAAAAGAACACAGGCAAGAAAACCCCAAGAGAGGATCGTGAGTTGGGCTACTCAGACTTCACCCTAACACTCACTTTCCATTTACCCCATCCCCAACAAGAAAGCATGCAATTGCCCCCAATGCATAAGAAATATAATAATAAGGTGGTAGGTGAAGCAAACCTGAGGTGCATAGCGCCGAAGATCAACAAGCAGGCGGGTCCGGTTGCCTAGAACCCGCTCCATCAGTAGTAGGGACACCGTCAGTAGTGTTCGCATCAATGTCTGCACCCTCAGTGGTGCTCCGCTCAACATCCTCAAGCCTGGAGCTAGACACCCCAGCAGCCAACTCACGAGCCCTCATCTGCCGGGCCTCCTCATCTACCAAAGAGGCTCTTCTCGCGGCCTCCAACTGAGTGCTCTCCTTCTTCTTAGCCCGAGCCTCATCACTCTCTCTGGGACGGTGCCTCTTAGCACACTTACATGGCGAAGGCGGTGGCGCAGCGGTGGTCTGGGACACTGCACTAAGCACCGTATCCTCAGTAAGCTCCGCAGGTGTGGCCTCAGGCTCAGGTACCCACACATCCAGGATGGCATCCATATCAGCCCTCAGACTCGCCACAATAGTTTGGAGAGTAGTCAAATCAATAGTAGGGGCTGGCTGGGCGAGAACTCTCAACTCGAACGCATCAAGGCATTGGTGGACTGCCAGAATCTTTCTCTCAGTCTGCTGGGCAATCTTCTTCTCGATCCGATCCTCCGCCTTAGCAATGGACCTCTGCATCCAAGGCTGATAATGATGCAACAATGTGGCCATCTGGGCCTCTAACTTCTGGACCTTAGCAATAGGGACCAGTGCTGCTGATGGTGCAGATCGGGAGGAACTCGGGGCTCTGCTAGTGCCCTGTCACGACCCAAAATCGAGCCGCGAGTGGCACCCACACTTATCCTACTATGTGAGCGAACCAACCAATCTAAAACCCCAACATATTGAACAAAAATACAAAGCGGAAGACTTAAAACTCATTATCCCCAAAATCTGGAAGTCATCATCACAAGAACATCTATCCTCAAGTTACAAATCTAAAAGTATCTAAGAAGCTAAAATAAATAAAAGGCTAGTCCATGCCGGAAGTTCAAGGCATCAAGACATTGAAGAGAAGATCCAGTCCAAGCTAGAAGCATTAGCTCACCCTGAAATCCGGTGTAGTGAAGACTGGCTAGAATTGCTGCTGAGTTGAAGACGACGGTACGTTTGCTGCATTCCCCAAATAACAAAGAAAGAACAACAAGCAGGGGGTCAGTACAAACACAAGTACTGAGTAGGTATCATCGGCCAACTCAAAATAGAAAATAGTATATATCAGTTCATATCATAAATCAACTACAATACTTAACATGTAGCAACAAGTACTATAATCATCAATAAGTACTACCAAGTTCATCCATGAGGACTCAAGCCTCAATACCACACTCATTT
>JABWTJ010000887.1:0-229913 GCA_016801875.1 Solanum sitiens | reverse complement strand
TTATTGTCATTATATATGTGTTGACCATGGCCATGAAGGCAAATTGATGAACTTATGAACATGTGCTTAAAATGATACTATGAGAAGCTTATGCCTACTTTCCTATTCTAGTTGTGAATTAGGTTGTGTGGCTATTGTTTAGGCATGTGTATAATCATGTTAGGGTATTGTATAGGTGCTGCCATTGATGTGTTAAAGTGGTTAATAACCTTTACCCATGTATCCCTTATATGGAAGTGTAAATAGCTAAAGTTAGGAGTCTTGATTACATGCTATATATTGTCATGTCTCCTATGCTATTATGTGTTGTGTGCTATGTGATTGAAGTATAATGTGGTCTAATAAGTGTGGCGGACTTAAGATGTTATTGATAGCCATTATGTGATCATATTGGTCAATGTACACACACTCTCACTTACATGCATATTATAAGTAGTATAACTCATGGTGTCTAAATGAAAGGTAGTTTTCATATTCGCTAGTGTCTACTACTATGTATGTTAAGGTGATGTTCATGAATATATGATTTGTATTCCCTTACTAGGATGACTTGATAGGTGTACTAGTATGGACAAGGGTATGGGACCTTGTCTATGCATTGCACATGTGTATCTTGATAGGATAGTTCCTAGGTTTGGTTCTTATGCATATGAAGGATGATTATATGAATATGTTATGAATATGATGTATATGATATGATGAGGTATGAATGTGTATAATGTCTTAGTAGGTTTATATGAAAGTATTACTCATATAGTTATTCCTATAGACTTATGCATTGATATATAAACGTGTGTGACTTGATGTGTTATGTGAAAGGTTTGCTCACATATATATATATATACACTCGCACATGGATGATCTAGTAATTTAGAAGGGGCCTTGATAAGGGTGCCCAAGAATGTTATAAATTCTAGATAGGTGCTTGAATATGCTATAAGCATATGAATGATGGATATTCTAAAGCTTATGTTTTATAAATAAACGTAATAAAGGCTTTTCAATAAAGGGAACCTAACTTAGCACCGAGCGAACTTGACAATGGGAGGTGATGACTTGTCCATAAAAAGGAAAGATTCATCCTAAAAGTTGCCCATGTGATGATAATTCCCATGTTTGAGGGATGTGTAACTTTAAGGGATTCCCATGAGGAGCGGCCCACTTTACCATATGGTATGAATAGGGATATCTACCTCTTAGTTCTTGAACTATGTTGCCACCATAGGATACTAGCTAGAGGATTCTACCTCGATAGCTATGTTTATGATGGTTCTACTTTGGCCGGTAGAACACCTTCCATCGGTGTAAGGATTTGATGACACCGGATTCCATGATTAGCACCCATGGTCTATGTCGGTTAAGGTTATGGTTTCCCTAAAGGTAAAATTGACAATAGAAGTAATTGAATGGGATCCTAACTAGGAGGACTTAAGGTAAGTTACTTAGGATAGGTGAAAGTAATGAACCCACCTAGACATTGCACAAGTGACTTCTTATGAAGTCTTAGGAGGGTACCTTAATACTTATGATTATGTATGTGTCCTTTATGTATGATATTGTAGTCTTGGTTTGACTATGATTATATTGTACTATACTTCTATGATGGCATGTGTTGTCTTGTGTAGATGCTATGTATGGTTTTCTCTTATGTTCCTAAGGTGATGCATTCCACCAAGTATCCCTATAGGATCATTTAGGAGGTTAATGAATTTAAAGAAAGAGTTAAATGCTAAGAAGGATGAGCTCACTGTAAAGTGACCTCTATTTGTACTTAAATTCTATAAGTGTTTTTCTATGATGTTTGGCCTTTGATTGTGTTTCTATTAATTATGTGGATGATATAAATGATATTGATAAAGGTTTTATGATGATTTACTCAAAATGGCATGAAGTATGATCTCAAAGGAAATGTCCCTTTTAAATGCATGTTTTCGCATGGTTGCCATACTTAGTACATTCTTGTGCTAATCCCATTCTTCTTTACTTTTTACACAAAGTGTAGGTATTGGAATGCTTAAAGAAGGTCTATGATTGAGGAGCTTGATAGGTGATTTCCCAAGCTCAAGGAAAGGAATCCTTAAGTTCAAGGATGTCCTACTAATGTCCTTATTGTAAAGTCTATTTAGTAATGTATAGCTTTGTATTATGTCTTAAGGGTTTTTATCCTTAATGTACTCTAAAGTTGTTGAGTCTAAGATGGCAAAGGGACTTAGAGTCTAAATATGTATTATGACTTATGTTTTATATATATATACGATGTGATGTTTCTAGCATATGATGTGCTATGGAAAGTTTTAAATTTTCCGCTAAATTTACTATGCCAATGCAATGAATGATATGAGAGGCTTGTCTTAGACCTCCGAGAGGTCGACGACGCCGGTTACAATCCAAGATTGTACCCTATCTTCTAGGGTATGCTTTTGGGATGTGACAAACAACCTTATATGAAGATAATGCAGCATGCATAGCACAACTCAAGGGAGGATTCATAAAAGGCGATAGAACGAAACACATTTCACCAAAGTTTTTCTACACACATGAGCTCCAGAAGAATGGTGATATCAACGTACATCAGATTCGTTCGAGTGATAATGTGGCTGATTTATTCACCAAGTCTTTGCCAACCGCAACTTTCGAGAAGATGGTATACAAGATTGGAATGAGAAAACTTGGACAACTAAATCATGGTTTTCATCAGGGGGAGTAAAATACGCGTTGTACTCTTTTTTCCTTAATCAAGGTTTTATCCCACTGGGTTTTCCTGATAAGGTTTTTAATGAGGCAGCAAGTAATGCGTATTAGGATCAACTATTTACATTTGTTACTTTACTAAGAATTTATTTTAAATGAACATTCAAGGGGGAGTGTTGTAAATAATAATAATTTGTGAATGTCCATTATACCCCTCTTATACCTATAAAAGGCATTGTAATCTCTATGGAAAATACACCAAAATAAGGAAGATTCAAGTTTCCTATTTTATCTCTCTAATACATTCTTCTTTTCTTAGTTGTTATTAAGTTTAATTTTAGCACTTAATCTTTATTTTATAACAGAAAATTAATATTTGAGACAGTGAAAAAAACATGTATATTAGAAGACTATAGTGATCAGTTGAAAAACACTGGATTTAGACAGAACAATTCATTGAAAGTAACATAATGAATTTAATTATTAAAATAATGATGGACGGAGCAAAGTGAAAATACATGCACTAACATGAAGAATTTTGATTAGTATTAAAATAATCATGACGATCCCATAAGGATAAAAAGAAAATTATTGATCCAATTAATATGCATGCACACAAACAATATCGTAATTACACTAAATATTCTTTAATTATCAAGACATTAATGACAAGGAAGTTCCTGATTATGACTATCATTTTTTAAAAATTTAATTTATATTGAATCTGACTAATTTTAAATTTGTGTCTGAATAGCTAAGACTCATTTAATAAAGTGAGTTTGTCAAGAAAATAGACATAACATGATATATATGCGATGAACATGTTCAATTATTACATAAAATCATGGATATTCACGAAAGATATCAAAACATTAAATATTTTTTTGTTAAAATAAAGTGTTGCTTAATAGTTGTCACACACTTAAAGAAATAAATAATAAATAATAAGGATAATATTACTCTTTGATTACATTAAATCTAATGTTGTGAAAAATATATTAAATAGTAAACTACATTTAATACAAGAGAAAATAGACACAACATTATAAATTATCTCCTGATTTTTCAAATCTTGACAAGTATTATTGAACAATTATTTTTAATAACAAATAAGTAAAGTTGGACAAAGTGAGTATAACATAAATATTATGACGAAAAGGTGTAAACCTGAAAATAAATAACACAAAAATTTACGTGAAAACCCCCTTCAAATCGAAGGTAACAACTATAAAATCGTCGACATACGAATTACTTCACTATAAAAGGATATTCTCCTAAATAGTTACACAACAATTATCAAATATAAGAATCAAATAGCTACATCAAAATAAATAAATAAGAAAAAAATATATATATAACTATACTCACAAATATTTATCAATAAAATATCTGTCTCATGCCCAAAATCTAAGTCCTCCAAAAGACTTATTCTTTTGTGAATTAATAATTCAGCTACTTTTGGTTCCAATCCAAATTAAAATCAGTTGGAGGTCGTGACAGAATCACTTTTGTTCAACACGTATGAATTGACATTTAAAAATTTATAATTAATGTCTATATAGTAATATTTTTTTATATATATTTAATATTAATAATCTTAGGTATTATACACCTTAAAAACCAGACCACTAATTAAGAAAAGCAAACACAAGACACAAATAAACAATTAAGTCAAGGCACTTGCATAATTATTATTTTTTTAACGTATGAAATCAATTATTACTAAAAGATTCTTTTTTTGGCACTGTTATGAGCTAATAGTACAATTGTTTTGTTATATTTCCTCAGTTTCATTTTATATAATTATAAAAACGTTTTTGTTTCTTGTATGTATCGAAAGTACTTATTTTAGGACTATTGAAACATATTATTAAACACTCTTAAACAGCAAATTAAAAAAATAATTAAAAAATGAAATTTAAAAAAGTAACGTTCTTTGAGTTACTCTTACGGTTAAGAAAAAGGAAAGAAAAATAAATATACTTTTGAACTATCGTAAATAGTGTGTATATAAAAAAGTGTCGTTCTTTGAGTTACTCTTATGGTTAAAAAAAAAAAGAAAGAAGAATAAATATACTTTCGAACTATCGTAAATGGTGTGCATATATACCTTTTGTCATATTTTTGAGACATTGGAGCTCTTGCCATTCAAAAACTAAAACATATATGTCTTCACTCTAACAGAAGATTAAATAAGAACATGTGGCGCAATCTTATCCATCGATCAAATATTTAATAAACGTAGGTCGGTGGATAAGATCAGAATACGTGTATGTCCGTTAATATAAAGCGTATATATGCTCTAACTTTTGAACGACAAAAATACCAATATCTTAAAAATATAATGAAAGATGTCTATATATCATTTATGATAGTTTAAAGATATATTTATCCTTTTTCAAAAGAGAAAACACAATGACAGCAAATCAATAATATTTTCTTATTTTGTTAGTTTGTCCTTTTTAATCTGGCTTTCATTGGTATTCGTGCCCTCCATTAAGGGCTTGAGCACACGACCTCATATGGTGTTTGTAAGCCCCTAAGTCCCTAACCAATAAACTAAATCTCTAACTTGTTTCAAAAAGTGTCAATAAGTATTTATATTTATAAAACTAAAACTTAACCACTACTATATAAAACGTAATTTTCCGACAAAAGGATGTCGCTCGACACTTTTTGGACCAAGGTAGGTCCGCCACTGACATGTAGAACATCTATGTCTAAACATTCAATTTTATGCATGTTTTACAGCCTACTTATACACACTCAAAATTAAAGGACATAAATGTTAGTTAAGATCAAATTAAATGATATTTTTACGTATTATATTGTACTATAGTCACAAAAAATAATATAACATACTACTATATATATATATATATATATATATATATATATATATATATATATATTTAAGATTGCAAGTTTCATTTTTTTCAAAAGTTTTTGTTCAATTAAATTATATCATATATTTTTTTTTAAAAAAGAAAATCAAAATGGAATAAAGGTGCATATTTAGAGTGTGTTTGGTATGAGGAAAATATTTTCTGGAAAATGTTTTTCAATTTTCCCATTTTTGGTTGGGACAAAAGTTATGGAAAATATTTTCCAAATCAACTCATTTTCCTCAAAATTAAAGAAAATGATTTCCCTTCAAAAATTAAGGAAAATATTTTCCAAAACTCTACTCAAATTTCAAATTACATTTTTTTGGGGAAAAACATCAATTTTAAAAAAAATAAATTCTATTTCAAAAATTTATTTTTTCACCTGATCCCTGCCCCCTCCCCCTCCCCCTCCCTTCCCAAAAAATTAATTTTGCTTTTTAAAAATGTTTTCATCTTCAAATTTTTATTTTTAAACTCCTACCTTCCCATCCCCCGGCCAGCCCCCCTACCAGCCCCCACCCACCCACAAACCCCCAAAAATTAATTTTGTTTATTAAAAATACAATCAACTTCAAATTCTTATTTTTTCACTCCTCCTCTCCCCCTGCCCCCACCCCACCATCACCATAAATAAAAATTGTTTTTAAAAATATTTTCAATTTCATAAATTATTTTACTCTAGTAAAAATAAAAGATGTCTCTTAAAAATATTTTTCATTCATAAATCAAACACAAAATCATTTCCGGAAAATATTTTCTATTCACCAACCAAACATGAGAAAATAAGTTCAAAATCTACTTGTTTTTCAGAAAAATATTTTCTAGGAAAACATTTTTCCTCCGTACGAAACACACCCTTAAAGGAAAATAAATAAATAATAATCTTTAAGACCACGTGAAAATGGTGTCATTCCTTCGATTGTCACTTATATTTAAGTCTTTACTAATTTTCCCATAAGAAATTGTACTAGTTGAAAATGGAAAATTTAATTTCTACTTCATCAACTCCTTCTTCACAACCAAACACACTTCAAAAAATCCTTCAATATATAATCCATAATCGTCAAGAATGGTGGGTTTATGCCATTTTTTGGCAAGCATCCAAGGACGTTAATAACCGTCTCATTTTATCGTGGGGCGATGGCCATTTTCGCGGAACTAAAGATACAACAGGTTCCACGAAAACAGGTCATGGCCAATATCATCACCTTCAGAAGAAATTCGGTTTCAATGGTATTAATGATACAAATAATAACGTTACGGATATAGAGTTGTTTTATATGGTATCTATGCCACAATGTTTTGTGGCCGAGGATGAACTCGTTATACGAGCTTACGCCTCGGCCTCGCACGTGTGGCTAGCAAGTTATTATGAATTGCAACTTTATAATTGTGAAAGAGCTAAAGAAGCTAATTTACATGGAATACGTACGATTGTGTGTATTTCTACAACTAGTGGTGTTGTTGAATTGGGTTCCTCTGATGTTATTCAAGAAAATTGGGAATTTGTTCAATTCATTAGGTCTCTATTTGGATCAAATAATAACATGAATACGACTTCTCATCTACCCGTCAATCAAGGTACATATTTTAAATTTTAGTTTTGATTTGAACTGTGTAATCGTTTTATCTAATCATTTAAAAAAAAATATTTATATGACATATTTAATCGCGTAAGATAAATATTAAGAAAAAAATAAAAGACTTTTAAAACTTATGATAGTAAACATGATATAAAGTCACTGTTGATTTTTATTTTTTATTTTTTACGTAAAAACGAAAGGATTTTATTTAAGAAAAAAAGGTCAAGAATACCCCATTCCACCTTTTGGCCCTCCACCTTTATTTTTGGTTTTAAAAAAAATATCCCTCCTTTCACTTTTTGGTCTAAAAATAATCGTAACCCAAATTTAATTTAATTGGATTCTTTTAGTGATTAGTTAGTTGATTCTTTTATTTGTTCTAAAAGATACTTCTTTATTTATTCAAAATTTTAATATTAGCTCATTCCAAAAATGTTTAAAATATTAAATATAAAAAATTCAATAAAATATTTATTGTTTAAAAATAAAAAAATAAAAATCTTATTCTTTTAGACTTTTATTTTTATTTTTTTCTCTATGACCTTTTGTTACCTTAGTGTAGTGTTAGCCATCATAAGATGGATTTCGATGCCCATGTATAGTGGTTCCTATAAGAATACTTTGGGAAACTATCACATATAGCCACCTAAAAATAATTAATTACTCTTCATAGTTATAGTTTGATAATTACAATTTGTAGCTAAATGTTATATCGAGGAGAGAGGAGAGCGAGACTGGGAGAGAGAGAAGAGAGGAGAGAGAGAGGGAGAAAAGAGTGGGAGAGAGTTGAATTGTATATGTATATTGGTTAGTATAATTGTATATTATACATATGTAATTGTATATATAGCAAGAGAGATTGGGAGAGGGAGGAGAGAGGCAAGTGACTGGGAGAGAGAGGAGAGAGGCGAGCGAGAGAGGGCAGAGAGTGGGAGAGAGGTGATTGTATATGTATATAATTGTATATAACTGTATATTATACATATATATTTGTATAAATGGCAGCGAGATTGGGAGAGGGAGGAGAGAGGCGAGCGAGATTGAGAGAGGGAGGAGAGAGGCGAGAGAGAGAGGGCAGAGAGTGGGAGAGAGGTGAATTATATATGTATATAGGCTAAAAAATTGTATATTATAGATATTTATTTGTATATCCGGACGAATTATACATATACAAACATGACTAATTATACAAACTCGAAGTCAGTCCACGTAATTAATGTATAATGTTAGTCGTGAATGGTAATTATAACAAACTATAGCTATGATGAGTAATTAAATAGTATAAGTTCGCTTATCCGCATAATTTTTCCTAAAATAAATGATTTATTATTATTATTATTTTTATATGTTATTTATTGAAAATAAAATTAAAAAAAACATCAAATTTCAATATAGTTAGATTTTAATAAGATGATTTGAATATAATTTAAAAAATTAATCAAAATAAATAAAAAATCATTCCACAAATTAAAAACATAAAGTAAATTTGTACAAAACGTGAAATAAAGTAAATAATTTATTATGTAAAAATGAAGGGTAAAAATTTTGTTGTGTTGTTAATAATAAGAATTTTATCCTTCATTTTTACACAATAAATTCTTTATTTTTATTTTTTAGACTTAAATATTTTGAAGTTAACTAATATTAAGAATTTGAATAAATTAGAAATCATATTTTGAACAAATAGGAGAATTAATTAATTAATAAAAGAATTAAATTAAATTAAATTTGGATCGAGAGTATTTTTTACCAAAAAGATGTGGAGGGGTATCTATGAATCAAAAATAAAGATGAAGGGTATTATTAGGTGGGAAAAACAATATTTTTGATCTATTTCCAATAAGTTAGGGATATTCTTGATCATTTATTATTATTAATAAGAATGTTTATTCATACAAAAGAGGAACTGATCTAAACGATATAGTTCCCTGTAGCACATAACTTTCAAGAACATTATTATTATAAAAGAATGAGATGCTTTAAAAAGTAAAAACATCAATCCTCTCGCGAAATGTGCTTTAGAGATACAAAAAATGAAAACCTATTTGAGCTCAATATTAGTCTCTCTATTTAGATCATACAACAACATGAGTATGATTTCTCATTTACACATTAATCAAAGGTACTTTGAGTGAGCTTGATTTTGTTTCAATTACATTATGCGATTCGTCTCATTTGAAAGTTAATAGAAATAGTAACAATTTTAATTTTCTAAACATATTATGTCTGAACATGCTATTTTACACGAGCCTAATTCCTTTTTAGAATCTCATTTATTTAATTAAATTATGTCTCAACAGTAACATTGGGAGATCATCATAAGGTTGCAACATGTGGATCACCCCAACAAGAAGAAGATATAATAGTAAAGCAAGAAATGACTATCAGAAATCTATTATCTGAATCGGGTAATTCTGATTTCGAAAATGACGACTCTTCAATCATCAACAATGTTGTCAATCGGTCGATAAAACGAGCAAAGAAGGGTGATTCGAGCACTATAAGAAGAGAAATGGCTATGGATGTTCACGTAGAGGCCGAAAGAAAAAGAAGGGAAAAGTTAAACCATAGATTCTACGCTCTACGTAGCGTAGTCCCATACGTGTCCAAAATGGACAAAGCTTCATTACTAGGTGATGCAGTTACTTATATCAATGAACTTAAAGCTAAAATTAAAAGCTTAGAATCCAAATTAATCGAGCCCCAGAAAAAACATTTACTTATGGAACAACACGATTCTCATAGTGCGTCCTCCACTATTGTAACTGATGATCATGGGGCAAACAATAAGTCATTATTTTCTAGCAACGGGGCACGAAATGGGATGGAAATTGAAGTGAAAATTATTGGATCTGAAGGTGTGATTCGGGTTCAATCTTTGGATATGAACTATCCATGTACTAGATTGATGAACGCGATGAAAGAACTAAAATTTCAGATTTACCATGCAAGTATTTCCAGTGTTAAAGATTTGATGCTTCAAGATATCGTGATTAGGGTTCCTGAGGAGTTTTCGAATGAGGAAACATTGAAATCTGCTATCATCTCAAAATTAAGTATTATTGATAATTAATTAATTAGTATGTATTAAGCATATAGTATTATTCTATGTAATTCATATCATAATACATATATATATATATATATATATATATATATATGTGTGTTTGTATTTGTTCGTTCGTTTAAAATTATCTAAAAATCCACTGTTTTATTATAAGAATGAAGTGATCGATCGAGTAAGCAAATGAACCAAATTAAGGTTCGATTTATCTAATAAAATGATCAGAAGATTACACACTTCAATAATAACAGTATTAATACAAGATATTTCGTGGCCCGATATTCAACAACAACAAAAAAAAAGGAAATGAAGATTAAACTAGTCCAATAAAGCTTTAACTATATCCAAATTAATTTTGCTTCATTGGATATCGTAAAATAATATGATATATGGTACGTACCTAACGAGTAATAACATTTCTTTAGGATGTTGAAAATAACCAAACACTTGTAGAAATATTTCAATTAATTACTTGTGGAATTATTATTCCAAATTTCTTCAAGTTCTCTAGCAAAAGCTTGTTGTCTTCCTACAACAATGGTGATATGATCTTTGTTCTTGACAACGTTAACGCGAGCACGAGGGACTCTGGACTGTACATTGTAGCTGCATTCGACAGGGATAAGTTCATCGTCTTCACCATGAATCACCGTGACTTCGCCTTTTAGACGATTTTTCACCATGTCTAAGTATCCTTCTATTTTTCCAGCAGTACCACAAATGATGTTGTGTAGTGTATGCCATGCTGCATTGTGTGTGTGGCAGCAAAATCCATCTACTAGGTATGTTCTTATCCTGTATATATATAGTTAATATCGAATTATCGATCATGATAAGTAAATACGATATTAAAAAAAGAGTTTTTGATATATAAAACATTTCGTATTTAATAGGGTCTAAGGTATTGGATGTTGTAGGACAAGTCTACTACTTTGTTTATGTGAGTAATATTGTCATGATGATTTATGAATGGGTTGAGCCACAATAGTGAGAGGAGTGTAATACAAGCCATTTATAGAAATGTAAGCATCAACGACTGATTTCATTGCTAGAGTCAGTGACTTATATCAAAAAAATTTATTGTTACTTTAAGACCATGATTAAGAAATTAATGTTATTGAAAGACAGAAAAGGAGATTGATTAAGGTAATTTGTTTGTTAAAATAGATTTAACAAATTTTCTATTATTGGAATGATTTAAAAAATAAAGTATGAGTTCTATGTACTTATATACAAAAGATATTTATGATCACTTCTTTTATTAATTTCTATCCAATCTTTGGAGCCTATATTAAAATCCTAATTAAGGCTAATCTAGATCGCACTTTCTCTATGCTCAAAACTCAAATGCAAAATCTTTAATTAAGAATGAAGCAGTTTCATTATTACTCCCGACCCATGTGGGTATTTATCCAATCACTAACTCTTAAACATTAATAGTTGGTGAGTTTGTAAAAATAAGTAAATATCCTATTATTATTATTATTATTATTATTATTATTATTATTATTATTATTATAATATGTTAAATTATACCGACAATGTAAATCAATAAGTTTTTTTTTTCTATAAAGAAAATATGATTCGAATTGAATTACGTACCAACAAATATTATGTTGTCATTATAATTCCACTGTCCTACGTTACTATGTGGGTCAATGGTCAAGAACCGACTTGGCTGACAATTTATACGGATTAATTAATTATATAGAATTAATGCAACAACCAACAATCAAAAATCAACCACTAATACCAAGAGAAAAAGACAATTTTGCCCCTGAAAATAATATCTTACGATCACTTACGAATCAACTAACAAAAATACTCTTTCCAAATCTCTTAGTATAAAAATAAAAATCTCAGATAAAAAAATGACATAAAATAATTGAACTATCTGACATGACTGACTGACATAATAAAACTAATGAGCAAAACCAGGAAAAAGGGGGTTGGAGCAGTAGATGCAGTTGGTGGGGGGTGTTATTTGATTTAAGTAACACCCATTAAATCATAATCATTTTTTTTGGCATGGACATTTATTAAAACAGCGATGTATAGAGTTATGAAGAAAGTTGTTGTGTACTGCTTCCTAATTAAATGCAAATAAAATTTCACATTGGTAGGAAAAAAAAGAAGTTATTGGTATGACTTTATGATCACTTGGTAGAAAAGGTGAATAATATCATATTATATTAAAGATGTTTTTTTGAAACCGTGGTACCAGTAAGATAAAGAAGTTTGTACGTAAATTTGATGATCATAAATACTCGAACGATATGTGTAGTTGTACCGGAACTTAGTACTAGAGGAATATTACTGAATGTGTAAAATAGGGTTAAATATAATTTATGTTTTCATTAAATTTTTATCCAACACTAACTCTTAATACAATGTGATAACTTACCCTTTTCATCAATCTCTCATTATTTTCTTCAATAAGAGTCTCACTCATGTCACTAATTTCCTCAAATAACCTTACACTCTTCCATGTAATTTTCCTACTCCATCCGTTCCATTTTATTTGATTTAAGAGATTTGTGATCTAAAATAAATGATCAAATAGATATTTGTGTGACTATAAATCATTTTATTGAGGGTAAAATAGACAGATATTTGTGTGACTATAAATCATTTCATTGATGGTAAAATAGATATTTTACTGTTACTTAATATAGAAATGTATCATTCTTTTTCGAACCTGACTAATACAGAAAGAAAGCTTTGACAAAATATAGACTATAGTTAGTGTTGGTAGGAAAATTTTGCACAATATTGAGATCACACACAAACACAAAGAGTAACACAAATATACCTGTTTCTGGTGATGAGTTTGGTGAGAAATTCCCACAAACGATGGTTTTTGCAGATGAGTAAGCAAATTGTTCGACTAACATGTTCATACCAACAAGCTAACGATGCCCCAAACGCAATCACAGGCCATACTCGTCGCGGTGCGATTCGTCTCATCATATACTGCGTTGCTTCTTCTCCCTTTGGTGTTGGAAAATATGGCTATATATATATATATCATCATCACAAAAAAAAATTGATATCAATTGATAAATAAATCTTTTCGTACATTTGTTCGTGAATCTATCAATATCGTACATACTTAGGATAACGACATAGATGTTAGTAACTAAGTTCTAAATTTGATTTATCAATATCAAGGGTAACATTTGCTCATGTAAATTCGAAATTGAGCAACTCATACTTAGGATAACGACATCAAATGTTAGTAACAAAGTTCTAAATTTGATTTTTGAATATTCGTAATGATAAAAAAAAAGGAGTTTGAACATGTCCCGTAACATGACTTTTAGCTCCATCACTACCCCACTATAAAATAAAAAATGAAGTCCCAATTTTGCCCTTGAGTTAATTTTAAACTATAGTTTTGACTTTTTTTTTGTGGAAAATTTGGATACGTAAGATCCACCAATTAAAACTAAATAGAGTTCTTTTCACCTTTCCCACGAGACTCTGTTAATACCAAAAATGTTAATATTTTAGATAAAATTAAACGATTTTCGAATCATAGTAAAAAAGAAATTTGATATCTTACCGGTGCAAGTAAAGTGAGGGATTTAATTAAAGCAGGATGCTTTACAGCAAGTGCCAGTGCCAATATGCATCCCAATGAATGTGCCACAATGTGAAAAGATTTGACATTGTATGGCTCAAGTACTGATTTTTCAATCATCTCTAGATGTTCTCTTAACGTGTAAAGTGACTCTTTTGGCTTCGGACTTCTTCCAAACCCTAGTAGATCCACCGCGAATAATCGATACTTTGATTTTGTAGCCTTTGTAAAGTTTGGAAACACAGTTTCTGTCCAAAACTCTGATGATGAAATGAATCCATGAATGAAAATCACATTTTCTTGTACATTCTCTGTATTATTGTTAACACAAATAAAACCACGTTAAACTTATTAAAAAAAATACTTCTTTTGTCTAAAATAGCTATCATTTTAGCAACATTTGCCTCTTTCACTATATTGAAAATAGAAAAGTAAAAGTTCAGATAATCAACCAACTGAAGTACTAGAATTTCCTTTAGTAACATTAAGGGTAACATTAGTTTATATTTCTTTCATCTTGAGTAAGAGTAGATTTGAAGAAGCATAGTGAAAAAGACAGATTTTACTGATTTTCTAAAGTGATACTTATTTTGGACTCGAGAATAACAGAGAAGAATAGTTAACTTGTCAATACGTACCTTTGGCACCGTCAACATGTACAAAAAGTGAATCTTTGGAAGAGGAAGTCCAAGAATTACAAGTTTTACAATCACAATCCGACCATCTCGGAGCAATATTTGATTTTAAGCCACTAATTTTGCCTTGCAGCATTTCAACAATAGTTGAGTTAACAGTAAAAGTTGAGCGTAGAGTTCCTCTTTTCACAATTGGGCCAGCATTCTCCAATTTAAGCCTTTTAAGCTCATTCATAGTAGATTTCGATACTTCAGATACTAGCGAAGATCGCTTGTACAATGTGTCTGATATTTCTTCTAGCTGCAATTTATTGCGGTTAGAAGAAGTCAGACACACAATCTTGGACTCAGAGACCAAGATTGTGTCACTGCTCGTCATGGTTTGTTTAACCGACGAGCAGTAACAGGACTTCCACTCTGCTTCCACTATGAAATCAATTACCCTGTATATATAACATAACAAAAAATCAAGAACATCAAGAATTGTGAACACAAAGAAACTAATGACTTCATTCAATATTCTCCCTGCCATTGTGAATGTTAATTTCACCCTTTCGATAAAATTTGTTTGAAAAAAAGTGAAAAATTTAGGGCATCAAGATTCACAAAGATTGTGTTTTGAACTTGCTTTGGTATGTCACAAAGATTATGTTAAAGTTTCTAGTGTCATTAGATGTTTGTAAAAAAAACAACTAATGACACTAAGAATACAAATACAAGAAAAGAAACAAATGTGACAATACCATAAAAAGAAAAGGTATTGTGTTGAGAGAATATAAGTAAAATGTAAAACATATATAAAATGATAACACAATATTGTTAGTTTTGATTTTATTGGAAGGATAACGTGTGGGGTTGTGATGTTCTTTGTTTCAAAATTTGGTGGGAGGAAGAAAGGGGGGATATAGATAAATAAATATAGACACGTCAACAAATGAGTGAACTTTTAATGTTAAAATTGAAAAAAAAGTTTGATAGAAGACTAAGAAAAACAAGTTTGGTGGTGGTTGAACCTCTCACACAATAAAAATTAAGATCTTATGTAGATATGAGAATGCAACTAACAAATTATTTTTTTTAGTATTAGTATTATTATCGGTACCTGCTTTGAGATTCGATTAATTGGAAGAGGGTAACACGATTTCTATCTATGACGACTCAGTTTTTTAGGTTTCGATACTAAGATAAAGAGTATTTATTACTCCATCATAATCTTTTGTTGAGATTTGTCCTAAATTTCTTATCATGATTGAATTTTCATTTTACGAAAAGGAAAACACAAAGTTTTCATATTTGGCTAGTCATTTTCTTCGTAGGAAAAGATTTATGACTACAAAATATAGGGGTTATTTCTTCTTACTTGGTAGCATTCACAAGGTATTCAGTTCTAGGGATTTTGAAAGTTTTGTTTAAAGGGAGAAACGGTGAGACACAGGTCATACGTGTGAGACACAGGTCATACGTAATCACTATTGTGAACCTCTGTTTATTCTGAGTGAATTGTGTGAGGTTATTTCTCTCGATACTGTAGTCTCTCATTTATATAGTGAATTGTTCATCTCCTCTTGTGGATGTTGGTCGAATATTGATCGAATCATGTTAAATGTCTTTGTCTTTTTTGATATATTTTTCGTTTGTCTACTTACCTATGGTCTTTCAAAATTCGCTTTAATTGCTAATTTCCGATGACACCTAAATATTTTGATCCTAGTACCTTTAACCTATTACAACATGTAATCCTTTCATAGAAATGGTTCAAATTGAGTCGGTCTCTACATTGTTATTATATATTGTATATGTATAACTTAAAGTGCTACCTTAGATTATAAATACATAATGGAATATTTTTGTTAGATAGACTGATGTTAAGTGTTTCTAGAAAAAATAATAATTCCAATAGCTGTAATAAAATTAACTTATGAGCTTCGATTATCTAAATAAATAAACACACTCCTTTTATCTAAGGGAGCACTAAATTGCAATGACTTATAGCATACACTTAGACAAGTTGGAGGATATAAAACATAACGTTGTTACAAAACAACATATATATCTAGTTAAACTTATTCAAAAGTTCTCTTTATTTCAGATAACTAATAATTAAGCGCATTTATTTGTCGATAAAGACATGTTATAATAATAATCTATGTTAAGAATATCGTCATCTTAACATAATAAAGGATCTTGCTAAAATTTTGTATAAACTATATAATTAAGGATTTTAGTAGAGTGATAAATATATACTTTATTTATAATTTATGGTTATATTGAATGAATAAATAACAAATTTAATTTAAAACACCTAAAACAATTTTTATATAATTTCACAAGCCTAATTTCTTTTCCCCCCCTCTTTTCACGCTTTTCTCTTTCAATAGTCCCACTTTTTCAGTTTTTCTTTCATTATCTCAAATCAATTCTATTACTTCTAAATCAACTTCACCTCTTTAAAGTATCCACAAAATCAATATTTTTGCCCTTCAGATACTATTGAATACTTATAGTATACAATTATATTTTTAATACTTTCATTTGTATTTGAATAGTTTACATTTTTTAATACTTTCTAGTGTATTTAGAGTTTTGTTGTCATTATGTTTTCTGAAAATGACGGTAGTAAGGTGTAGTCATATGAGTGTTGTGTAAGTTGAACAAGTAAGTATTTGTAGAGGATATACCTTCCATATTAGTATATTGTGGCATACATATAACCATTGAATATTTATAGTGTGGTATATCATTATACTTTGTATTTGAATACTTGTACATTTTTAAGTACCTTCTAGTGTATTTAAAAGTATGTTGTCATTCTGTTTTCAAATTATTACTTGCATCAATTTTATTTTGTCTCAATGCATCTTCTATTTGAATGTGTTGTTTTGTATGTATGCATAGAATTAGATAGCTATTAATGTAAAAAAATGCAGTGTTATATTTTATTTTTTGATTGAATATTTTTGTATAACATCCTTCAATGTCAACTTATCCATGTATATTTGATCAATCATTATCTCCTTTTGCGATCGGTTCGTAATTATTTAATAATTTTCACCATCAATGGTTGATCGCCAAACGTTGAAACAATTGGCAATGTATCATCGGCACCAATTAATTCTTTACTGTATTCAAGTTGCAACACATTACCTTCACTAGAAGTATCTCCAGAATCAGAATATACTATATAATTATAAAAAAATACTTACACGCAAAGCATATACTCCAATTGACTGTTGATAATTTTCAACTAAACATATATACACACACCCACTTACGTATTTTCATAGGTGTGTCGTTACCTTCGACAGTGTATTTAATTTTCATACACTTTTTTGTAAGATTGATGTTCAATTGTATCGGAATCAAATCAACTAAATCAAAATACGAATCATATTTCTTCAACACTATCCCGTCAATGCTATATTCACATAACAATTCTCTTCGCTCCATTTTCTGAAATGCCGAAACAAAAGTGTGATAGTAGCCATGAAATTGTATTTTTGTTTTAGGCATTAAATTAAGAAGAAAAAAGGAATATAAAACTGATCAGAATCCTAAAAGATATAAGTCATTAATATTTTTTAAAGTGCCAAATTAGTGGATTGTAAGGGCTAAAAAATAGCATTGTTTCTTACAATAACTAATTGACCTCATTTAGTGGGAAATTAGTTTGAATGTATTTTTGTATTTAAAAAAAAACGAAGTATTTATGGAATTCAACCAATTTAACCCAAAATGTAGCTATTTTTTTAAAATATGATACTTATAGCTATTTTAATCTAATAACCTTAAAACTATAGCTATTTTTGTAAGTTATACTTATTTTTAATTAGACGTTTTAAGTTCGAATCATTTTAAATAGAGAATCGTCTTTATTGCATCCAAATTTAATCGCCTAACCTGCTTGTATTAATTGCTAAGTATCCCCAGCCACATGAGTTTGGCAGTTGCCATCCCCACAAACTGCAAAAGCCAAGCCTTTATGTTGACATTAAAATGTTTCATTTTATAGAATGTGGGTCTCGGAGCAACAATAAAATTATATTTCAAGGAATCGGAGTTGTAGATCAACCATTGATGCTTATGTTATTGGAGACTGCCTATACAACCTAAATGTGAAATACCTTGTGCACGAGATAATTTTTTTTTTTGTTTAATAATAGTTATCCACTATACTTTGGGATATCCAATAATATTTGTTCACTTTATGAAATCAACGGATAATTTTATATTTAGTTTACCCTTATTATTAATTGTACTCTATTTGTTTAAAAAAGAATGACATAGTTTGACTTGGAACGGGTTTAAGAAAAGAAAGAATTTTTTTTTATTTTTGTGATTTTAAATTAAAGTTATTTCAAATGTACTAAAATATTCTTTAATCTTGTGGTCTTAATAATGCCACATGGAAAGTTAAAAGTTAAAGTGTTGTTAAAAAAGTAAAGGGGTCATTCTTTTTTAAACAGACTAAAAAGGAAATAAGATCATTCTTTTTTAAACGGAGGGAGTATCTATTATATTTTTCAAGACATTATATTTATTATTCTTTTGGTTCACTTTTACTTGTCACATTTTGATTTGAGACACTCATTAAGAGAATAATTATTCATATGCGTATTTTACCATACTATCCCTCTGTCTTAAAAATTAATTTGAAAAATAAGTATTTAATGATGAGGGTAAAACATGGAAAAAATATATTATCTTTTCTTGATATGTCAAAAGTGACAAAGTAAAATTGAAAATCTATTATCGAAATAAGTGCAGAGGCTACCCCAAAATCTGAAGACTTCGGGTCACCAATATTACCTTAGCTTAAATATGATCTCTACGATAAACTTAAAAAATAAAAATACATAATTTTTTTTATTATATCTTAATTTATATCAGTTTCTCAAGATAGATATACACCTTACACATCTTACATATGATTTTTTCGAAGTGCACCCCCACCCTATAGGATGGTATCGCAATAAGTGACAAGTAGAAGTGAACGGAGGGAGTATATTCAAAGAGTGATATAGTAAAATTATTCTTTTATTTATGAATTTCTTAAGAAGCGTGTAAATTCAATAGTGAAAAACTATTATTGAACAGAGAAAGTAATATACACTATTTCTATTTCTTTCTTAGATAATACTTCCTTTGATTTATTTTATGTGATTTTATTTAACTTAATACATAATTTAAAAAAGATAGACTTTTAAAACTTGTAAGAATAACACTTATTGCTACATGTGTATGAAAGTAAATATTGGGAGAAAAAAAGGCAGTCTTGCTCTTTAATTAATTATTCACAAAATTCAAAATTTGCTAACTTATTTCTTGTGGTGAAGAAGGAAGTTGAATGTGAAGGGGTCCTGTTTAGTATTTATTGCTTTTTGCCTTTTGTGTTAGAAAGAGAGTTTTAGGCAACTAATGGATCTCACCAAATTCCACCTTTATTGATGGCAGGTAGTTACTAGACAATTTGTTTGGCTACTGAAAACAACTTCTTTTTCTTTCCAATTTAACTCGGATTAAATTTGAATTCGCGTCAAAAAATTTCACATAGAGAGAAAGTGCTCCTAGGAGACTCGAATCCAAGACTCTGATTAAAGATGAATAAGTACTTACAACGCATTCCTTTGCTTGTACTTATTCGTATTAAATTTTTTTTGTTAAATTTATTATTAATAAAAAGCCACTAAACCATTGTCTTGTGGTATGCATTTCTTTTTTTAAAAAAATAAAATAAAATACTAATCAAACTATTTGGAAAAAAATAAAATCAAAGTATTTGGAAAGTTTTGTTCAAAGTTGTGTTTTTTTCCATCTAACATAAAAATAAATATTTATTACTTTGTGAAGATAAATAAAATACAATGAATTGATACATGGTATTAAGATAAACAAAGAAGGTGGGTAACGTAAATATTTAATTTTATTACTCTGTCGATAGTATCTCATTATTATGAATGCAACATGTGGGAGTTGATGCACCTTTTTTCTTCCATTCGTATTCGATATCGACGTTGAAGTTCGATTAAATATAAATTCGCGCAGATGCATCTTTGAAGATTGTCCACTAAGATTATCAATTGGTGTGCCATCGGACGGATGATACTTTTCAATCTTTAATAAAGCGTCTCAAAATTTAGGCATAAAATTACATAAGTTCTTGATAAGAAGTGGTGTCTCTTCGATAGGTCTTACCATGCTCGAAATTAGATTAACCAGAATAATATGCACGTATTAGTTATTCGAGTGAATTCGTTAGATTATCACTCATATTTAAAAAATCCCTATATAATACCACTTTTTTTTTTTTTTAACCATAATATCACCTAACTACGTATTAAAAAATTCACTAAATATTTGACATGTTGCAACCTCATGAATTGGAAGAATATTTCCTTCACATACATTTATAAAATTATTGGACCTCAGTTAGAAAGTTCATAAAAATGACCATTTCAAATATCTTCACATGATATGACGTTAGATACATATATTTAAAAATACATAGTATCAATTTCAAAAAGATTATTACAATGACCATTTCAAAGGTACCTAGTACAATTTTAATAATTTTAGCAACTCATGCAAAGTGCCTGACATTTTACCATTTCATATCCCATCAATATAATATTGAAACATAATATATATATATATATATAAATACTTGTTAATATTTAACTATACCATATAGTTCTTGTTATAAAAGTAATAATAACATATATAGAAACAATGTACATCCTTCATAATCTTGCAACTTTCACTATGACAATACTAATAATATTTATTTTCCAAATGTTTTATGTATTTCCCTTTTGTTCATCTACTTCAATTGCTACATTTGTGTTTGGAGATTCTTTGGTTGATTCTGGCAATAACAACTTCTTGTTTACCCTCTCTAAAGCTGACTCTCCTCCATATGGCATAGATTTTAAACCTTCTCATGGCCACCCTACTGGAAGATTCACCAATGGTCGCACCATTTTCGATATCGTTGGTAATTTTATAATGACTTAATTGATGTTTCTGAGTTTAAGTTCTATGTACGGATGATAGCGTAAGGTAATCACATGTAAAACCTATTTTCCTCGTCTCAATTTATCTGATATTAGGGATTTATCTGAGTAACGTTAAAATGAGAATTGTAAAATTAAATTGTTTCTATTTTATTTTTATTAAAAAATAGAACAAACTAAAAAGGAAATTAACTAAAAGGGTGTGACAATTAGCTAGGTACCTTGTTGGTCACTAAACAATCTTTTTTTTTCTTAGGTGAAGCTCTTGGAGATAATTCATTTCCTCCACCATATTTAGCACCAAATGTGGAGTCAAATGCAACAAATATTGGAATTAATTATGCTTCAGGTTCTTCAGGAATTTTGGATGCAACCGGAACTCTTTTTGTTAGTACCATCTTCTTTTTTTTTTTTCTAAGATTTAACTTACGTACACTGACAGTCTGAGTTCGTAATCTGCATTTTACTTTAAGGGAAACTTACATAAATTTTATTAGTTTAAGAGCTAATTACTTAAATACAAATCTTATCAGATTTTGGTGCGTCCAGATATATTTATCTCGGGATACATATATATATATATATATATATACACATACACATATGAAGTCAAAATTAGGTTTAATTTGTTCTAGATACACTATATTCAAGTGAAATCCTTCTCATGTCGCTCGCCACTGGTATCCCAAATACATGTGATTCATACCGTATACAAATATATACATGTATCGTCTATCTAGTGTGATTCACATGTATGTCTGATACATGACATCTCTTTTCCTATCTCGTTCGTCTCTCTCCCAATTTTGGTGTATTAGTAAAACATATAACTAGGTGTATATTACTCAATATATGATAGAAAACTCTTAATAATTAGCGGTAAAATACATAATGGTATGAATGTATGTCTAATAAAGTTGTTTTCCTTTTATTTTAACGTGTTATAACAGGTAAAATATTTTAAAATTCTGATAGATGACTTATGTTGCAGATAGGGAGAGTGCCATTAAGGGAACAAATCAGCAATTTTGAGGAAAGCAGAAAATACATTGTGAATTCAATGGGAGAGGAAAATGCAAAGAGATTCATAAAGAAAGCAATGTTTTCTATAACAATTGGATCTAATGATATTATAAACTATTTCCAACCATCTATCCCTTTTATAAGTGATGAAAAAAAGGTTTCTCCATCAACATTCCAAGATTTCCTAATTTCTAACTTGACTATCAACCTTCAGGTACTACTATATTGTTTCTATTTTCTCTTACGTCTATTTCAATTTATTTGTCTGATTTTGACTTAACACGAAATTATTGAAATTAAAAAAGGCTTTAGAATGTACAGAATGTCTTTTAATCTTGTAGTTTTTATATATGTCATATGAAAAGTTATAATGAATGAGTTGTCAAAAATAAAAAATAAAAAGATATAGGAGGAGTATAGTATTTCCTCTTTCCAATTTATGTGTAACATTTTCTTTTTTCGAGTCTATTGTACATGATATTCGATGTAAATTCGAGTATAAATTCTTCATATTTTGTACAATAAAATTTATATATATCTATTTTTTTTATAAAAAAAAATCGATAAATTTAACTTCCAAATGTTAATACCTTCACGTAAAATGAGATAGGGTTACAATTTAACTTAAACTTGTTACCTCTCAAACTTCACTTTTTACTTCTAATAAGTTTCAATTCTCTTAAAAAATATACACATATACAAATATTATAAATCTCATCTTTGAAATAAGTGTTTTAGCTAATTTTCTAACCTCTTTATTTTTTTATTTTTTGTTTAATTATAGAGACTGCATAAATTAGGGGCTCGAAAATTTGTAGTAGTTGGAGTTGGACCTCTTGGGTGCATTCCATTTATTCGTGCCATTGGATTAATATCAAAGGGTAAATGCTCTGTGGAGGTAAACACATTAATCAGAAATTACAATAAGAAACTCAAGTTGGAGCTACATCGATTGAACAAATATATCAAACCTAAAGCCATATTCATATATGCTAATTCCTATGATGTTTTCAGAGAGATCATACTAAATCATAAACAATACGGTACGTCTTTTCTTCGTTGAACTGTATGACCATATCATTTGTAATGTTATAATGTTAGATAATACATATATACTCTTTATTTTTTTTAAAAAAAATATGTTTTCAATGACGTGTGGCACGTGCAAATTTATGATAACTCGTAACTTGTTACCCGCCCTATTAATTAACATGTTGTATTGGATTTATCACGTGAATCTAATAACTTTTGCCCAAATCGTATATTTGAACTGGGAATCCAATTTTTATCATATACTTCAAATTTATTATAACGGATGATGATAGAAGGAATCGAGAAGAAAATACCAGCAATAACTGGTTTTATTATGGGACAACTCATGATGTTCATATTGATCTATTAGACATTGAGACTTGAACTCATAACATGTTACCTGCTCTATTAACATTTTGAAGTATGATCGACTCATCTAAAAGTTGGTCAGTCACTTCAACATCATTAACTAATTGTAGTGATGGGGACCAAAGTCAAATCTAGCCTTAAAATATTGGATTAATGTGAATCTAATAACTTTTGTCCAAATCATATATTTGAATAGAAAATTCAATTTTTATCACATACTTCAAATTCTGAATCCGACTTTATGATCATTTAATTTGTTAACAATGTTTTGTTTTGTAAAATTTATAGGATTTGAGAATGCTGATGCACCATGTTGTGGAGGATACTTTCCACCATTTGTTTGCTATAAAGGAAAAGATGCTAACACAAGCTCTGTGATGTGTGATGATAGAGGAAAATATGTGTTTTGGGATGCTTATCATCCAACAGAAGCAGCTAATGTTATAATTGCTAAAAAGTTCTTGTATGGTGATGCTAGTATAATATCTCCTATTAACATTCTTCACCTTCACAATTATGGTTCCTAGTATTGGAAAATAATATATCAATGACCTATTATTACCTACACAATTTAGTATGTTCTTTTGTAACGGTTTAAATTTTTTGATAAGATCGTCACACGCTTAAATATGAAATCAGAGTAAATAATAGGTCATGCATTCAAATCTCACCAACACCCAAAAAGCAAAAATATATTCACGTATTTAACTCATGAAAAAGAATTAAATCCTCTTATCATAAAGAATATGTCAAGACATAATATAATTAAGCAGTTAATAATTGACGTAATTGAATTGATATTAATAAAAGAGGACAGTATATTAATTGCACCAATAATATTAGGGAATGTGAGGTGCTCTAGTCAACTAGATTGTTTAGCTGTTGGAAGTTGCAATATTAATGCATGTGCTGGATTGGACCTCTTTTGTTGGGTTATATATATAGGGTATAAATGACTACTTCAAACACCCAATTAATTAGCTCAATTAAAAGAATATAAATTAATTAAAAAAAAAAAAACTCCATGTGTTATATAGGAATCAAAGTGTCATTTTGCTGGCATGTGACACTTTGGCCTTGCTTTAGTGTCACTAATTAATTTTATTTATTGCATTGTTTCTGGTTTTTTTTTTCTCAATTCTATTTGTCAATTAAAAAAATCTTTTTGATCAGAAAATTTTAGTCATAATGTTCAGAAAATTTTAGTCCTAATCTATTTGTCAATTTTCACACATGCACATGGTGTTACGGGCAGATTTATTAATCGAATTTTATTATCTAAATTTTATGATTTGGAGATATTATTGTGGACACCACAGATGAGTAGGGATATCGAATGAGTTTAAATATAGATAATTTGTTTAGAATTTTATGGATTAGATTTTAAGATGAATTGAATATGAAATTTACATAAATATGTTATATTAAGAAAATATTTACATATATAACAATAATAATTTTTTTTTACTTGAACACTTATAATGCAGTTTTAATACATCTCGTGGAGAATAATTTATAAACACATATAATGCAAGTTTTATCAATTGATAATACATTTGTCATAAATTTAAGTACACTTAAAATACATTGTGACAATTTCTTGTCAACCAAACACAAAATATATATTAAAATACTTGTAACACATTTAAATTGCATGCATAATTCACTTTTAATACATAATAAAAATTTATTATAGTATTTCAAGTGATATAAATGGTGATAAATAATAAAATATCTCTAAAATAAGTAATTATTTATATAAAAAAGTACTCAGCCAAGTAGTTTTTTCTGATTTGAATTGGATCAATCTCATATTATTCAAGTCTTAACCCATTTAAAAAGAATTTCAAATTGAACCCAATTTAATCTTCGATTTCAATCCGTTTTAAGATTTTTTATTTGTATTGATGTAATATAAGTTTTATACTGAAGAAATTAATTGCTATATATTTTATATCTTCTAAGATTTATTTATCAATTTGTAACTTTTTATTTATATTTTCTTAAATTGAAATTCAAATAATTGTTACAAGGAAAATCTTAGTAATTCAGTTTGTTAGCTACCGAAACTTCAATATACCATTTTGTTAGTAAGGATCCGATTCTCTATATTGTGATCCCCTCCCATTTCTCTTACCCCCAATTTTTTTAGATAATAATTATAAAAGATATATAATAATATGTTAAAGTTATTGAGATTAAGCTAGTTTAATTGAGCGGGTCATGACCTAATCAAAATTTCAGTACATTACGCTTAAAGTAAATTTAGGTGTATCATAACCCAATATATCCATCTGACACCCCCACATATGCAAAGGCGGACCCACCTATATGATAGGGGTGCACGTACACCTTTTACCTTTCGAAAAAAATCATGTGTATAGGTATATATCTATTTTGAGAAATTGACATAAATTAGGATATACTCCCTCCGTTCGTTATTGTTTGTCATGATTTCTATTTTTAGAGTCAAATTATAAAAACTTTGACTAACAAAATAAGATATATTTTTTCATCATATTAATATGCAAAAAAATTACAATTTATAGTACTTTTCATATAGTTTTAGAATATTTAACTTTTTTGTTTAAAATATCGAATTAATGTGATCTAATTTAACTTTGAAAATGAGTTAAATTGACTTTTGAAAATCGCAACATGACAAATAAAAGTGAACAGAGGGGATAATTAATTGTGCATCTATGAAGAGGGTAGATTTGCAATTTTTGCTGCTGGTACAAGTTAGAAAAATCACACATGAGACCTTGATTCAAATCTAGCTACAACACTATTTTATTGTTTTTATTGCACCCGAAGTCTTCAAACTTCAAATCATGGGTCCACACCTACGTGTGACGAAGATAACTAATAAATTTAACCTTATAGAAGATAAGATTAATTTGCATATACTAAAGTATCCACACCTAGCATTCTTTTTTTTTAATCCACACACTATAATAGAAATGATCATTAGAGGTAGTTAATTCTTAATTGTCGCTAAATATATATTTTTAGCGGCAATTGACACTCTTTGTATATGTCTCTATAGCCTTTAGCGACATTGGTTCTAGTGACACTTAACTAATGTCGGTAAAGATTTTATCACTCTTTATTAATGTCAATATTTAATACCGTTAAAAGTTATTTTTGTTGTAGTAACACCTAGCATTCTATTTTAGGGATGTAATCATTTTTGTAATATCTAAAAAATTGAACAATGAAATAGTGGAGATGAAGGGGATCGAACCCTATACCTATGTGAGTAATATCCCCTGTTTTATAAAGTGAAGCTTTATTTCTTTAATTATTTGTGAAAAATGAGAGGCTGCTAAACACTTAGGTGGATCACGTTTTTGCGGTCACAAGTTTTTGTGTGCAAAACAGAAAATGCAACAATGAAATCTTGGTCCATTGCCTGGACTGTTGAAGTCACATAGCTAATTAGCATGGTGCTACTTAGCATCCCTTATTCATCCCCATCTTTCAACAATTATACCTTTTATCACTCGCAACGACAAAGTCAAAGCCAAAGCCAAAGTCAAAGCCAGAGACGATATGTTAAAATTGGTATCCAATGTGGGATAGCAGAGCCATCAGGGGAACCAGCACCATTAGGACAGAAAACAAAGTACAATGACGGATTGTTTGAGAAGGCATTCATGACTCTATTCGCACGCAAAATGGAGAATTTTGGAGCTAGTAAAAAAGAGTCTGATCAAAAGAAGAAAGGATTTTTTAATTATGATTACGATAGTTTTGTGGATGTTTCGCGCAAAGTGATGCAGGGGAGGTCACGGTTGCAGCAGCAACAAGTTGTTCGTCAAGTACTCATGTCTATGCTTCCTCCTGGAGCTCCTGCTCAGGTAACAATATTCAAATGTTAAAACGTTATCGTCTGTAATTGTAAATACTAGTAATATTTTTGTTCTTGGATGCTTACAGTTTAGGAAATTGTTTCCACCAACACAGTGGGCAGCAGAATTCAACGCAGCAATTACTGTTCCTTTCTTCTTCTGGTTAGTTGGTCCTTCCGAGGTACATTAATCAAACTATATGCCCTTTAACTTAGCCTCGGCTGAAGTAAAATTGAACAAATATCTGATGTGACTTAATACCTGTAAGATGCCACATAGGATATAAAATTACCACGTAGGACACCACATATGATAAATGTGTCTGTTTGTGCACACTCAAAGTTGAAGGGCGTAGATGTCAGTTAAAGGACATATTTGTGTATTATGCCTGTGTTTTGAATTTCCGTAATTTCTGGTTTCTCATTTATAATGTTATGAGTAAGGTTGTCGAAGTGGAAGTAGATGGGGTGAAACAGAAAAGTGGAGTTCACATAAAAAAGTGCAGGTACGAATCGATTCATCCATTGTGACTAAAATAGTTGTGTGACTTTACTGTTATAATTGCGGAAAATATCAAATTGTTTTATGTGTTTGAAGGTATTTGGAGAATAGTGGATGTGTAGGAATGTGTGTGAATATGTGCAAAATACCAACACAAGATTTCTTCACAAACGAATTCGGACTTCCATTAACAATGAATCCAAGTAAGTGTTCTTCAACTTTGTTTGTACATGGAGAGTAGTATATGTCTATTATTCATCATTCGATTTGGATGTAATGCAGATTTTGAAGACATGAGTTGTGAAATGATTTACGGACAAGTACCACCGCCATTTGAAGAAGATCCTGTCTCCAAACAACCTTGTTATGCGAATATATGTAAGTTTCTATGAGAAGAATCCTTAGCTGAGCGACTTTCTGTGAAAAGAATTATTACAGAGTGATTATATGAGATATTAACTCCTCTTTATCTACGCAGGCACCATTGCAAATCCTAGCTCAAATGTCTGTCCAAAACTCAGCGCGAATTAGGTGGAGATCAGTTTGGTCGATTATGTAACTAGTTAATATACATATCAATACGATCGAGAATATACATGTATGTTATACATTATGTAACTTTTGTATTCATACATTTGTGTATAAAGTACAATGTCAAAAAATTGAAATACATGACACTAATTTACTTTTTTTTTTTTAAAAATAAAATATTTTACATAATTAACGGGTGATACTATTGAAAAATAGTTTTAGCCTCATATATCCAACGAACTGATCTAAACATAACTGCATTTCTCCATTCGTATTTTCGTTAGACAATACTAATTCCATTTCTTAGAACAGAAGGAGAAGTACATTGTGTCTCTTCTCTTTCTTAAATTCCGTATACTACACACAAACATTAAAACAATATGTAAATATCACGAAAAAAGGATCATTTTTGCTTATCTAATCGATCCAACAATGTCGATCCCAATATTTCCCTATTTGTTAATCTTTTTCTTTGTCATATCACTTTTTTCTTCACTTTCTCTAGCTGAAATCAGATCCTCTGAGGTTCGTTCTGATGATCGTCCCATTATACCATTCGATGAATTTGGTTTCACTCATCGTGGTAGATTGGAACTCAATGTATCAAAAATCTCTCTTGGTGTCCCTAGCAATCCGTCAAGCCTTGATCTATCGAAAGTTGGATTCTTTCTATGTACTCGCGATACGTGGATGCATGTTCTTGAACAAATTGAGGATGCTGAGATCACTTGTGCAATTCAATCTGATATTGTCAAGCTTGTCTACACATTTGATAAACTTCATGACAATTCCTCTTTCGATACCCTTTTTGTCGAAACAGATTCTGATCAGTATTCTCTTGTGTTTGCTAATTGTTGTCCACAATTAAAAGTTTCAATGACCGTTCGATCAGCAATGTATAATCTTGATGCTAAATCAGGAAATAGAGACTATCTCTCTGCTGGCAAGGCCATTTTGCCTAAGATTTATTTCGTGTTTTCTCTTGTTTATTTCTGTTTATGCATCTTTTGGATATTCTTGCTGTTCAAGAAGCGATTAACCATTCACGCGATTCATTTCTTCATGTTGGCTGTAATCATATTGAAAGCCTTGAATTTGCTGTGTGAAGCAGAGGATAAATCTTATATTAAACGAACGGGTAGTGCTCATGGATGGGATGTTCTGTTTTACATTTTCAGTTTCTTGAAAGGAATAATGTTGTTTACGTTGATCGTGTTGATTGGGACGGGCTGGTCATTTCTCAAACCTTATTTGCAAGATAAGGAGAAGAAAGTTTTGATGATTGTGATACCATTACAAGTTATAGCAAACATAGCTCAAGTTGTGATTGATGAAGATGGACCTTATGGAGATGAATGGGTAACATGGAAACAAGTGTTTTTGCTCGTTGATGTGATTTGTTGTTGCGCGGTTCTTTTCCCTATTGTTTGGTCAATCAAGAATTTACGCGAGGCAGCTAAGTCTGATGGTAAAGCTGCTGTGAATTTAATGAAATTGACACTCTTTAGACAGTACTACGTCGTGGTTATATGTTATATTTACTTTACAAGAGTTGTGGTTTATGCATTGGAGACGATTACATCGTATAGATATCTTTGGACTAGTGTAGTGGCAGGGGAAGTTGCAACTCTGGCTTTTTATTTGTTTACTGGATTTAAATTCAGGCCCGAGGTACATAACCCGTACTTTATGATTGATGATGAAGAGGAAGAAGCTGCCTCTGAGGCGTTAAAGTTTGGTGACGAGTTTGAGTTGTGAAAATAATTACAGGATCTCATGATCAATTTTGAAATGGTTGAAAGTGATGGCGACTATATATTATAGTCCACATCTACTTTGAAGTTTTCGTTTAATTTCTATGTTGTCAATTTTGCCTCTCCGTATTTGTATAATTAAAGTAGAATATGAACCTTAATCTTGACTTATGTAGCATTCAATATCGTCTTTAAAATATTGTGTTTCAATGAGTTTAACTGTTCAGTTGACAAAGTCACGAGTTTATGGTTTCAAAACTGACAAACGGAGCCAAGTACAAGAGGTCTCCCAGGTCATTCTGCCTTTCGCCTTTTTAAAGTATTTCATATTTTCATAAGAGTACAAACTAACTGCAGTTGGTAATTTCAGATGTACTGAAGATGATCAATTAATTCTATACCATTGAAATTAGCTTAGCTACTAATTATTTTCACTAATGTGACTTTATAGTGATTTGTTAGCAACAAACTGAACATTAAATTTATTCAATATGTCATGTCATATATTCATAAAATTATAAAAAAATAAACCAACAAGAGAAAAAGATTAAAACGTTTTAGAGGGTAATATAAAAATAAAGTATGTTGTATGGGATCAATTGTCAACAATGTAATAATGAAGAAAAGGACAGCAGAATCAGATGAACTATAATACATATATATGCAGTGGATTCAGTGTGTCTCTTTCCTATGTTATCATCATAGCAACTTTAGTTTATCAAAAAAGAATTTCCACGTGTTTAGCCTATGAAAAAGAAACGTACGATATGCACACACATACTGTATAAATCAAGAAATATGATATCATGCTCAGAAAACACCATGTTGGAGAGTATTCTCTGTTGTATATAATTAAACAATACAATGATCACGGGGTACACCGTTAAATATTTGGAAAAAGTAGCATATACTATATCCTATACAACACGAATTTATCTAAGTATGATTCATACAGTGAACTGACTTAGTGGATCAAAGGTTGATGATTGTGCATAGCTCCAAAATTCAACATCATCATCATTGGATCGAGTAGTATGATTGTTCGTTGGTGGTTCGAGATGGTGGCCATTAAGTTGAGAAGCCACCAGGGCTAACCAGTCACAAGTAGGTCCATTTTTTTTATGATCTGCAGCCTCATTGTCCTCTTGGTAATTATTAATCATGCAAGAATAATGTTGATCATCGGTTCCTGTTGACATGATGATCATCTCATCGTCAAAGTTGCAATCTTGTTGATGATTCACCAGCTCTGGAAGTTGTAGGAAACTATCTTCAGTATTATCAAATTGAATGTTTTCGTTGTCGTTGTTGTTGACCTGTTGGACAATATTGATGCTTTTGGTTTCATGTTGTTGTTGTTTCGATGATCTTCCCATGTACATGAGTATTTGATCAAGAACACCGTCATGATGAGTGTTCGTATTCTCATGAATAAGTGTTTTAGACACTGCAGAGGAGCTTTGAAGTGTACTCTTCTTCTTGAAAACACGGCAGACCACCCAACCCTCTTCCAGAGCAGCTGATTCCGAGGCCTGGATGTTAAAAATAAACGAGTTTAACTTACTTACATCGACAATATATCAAGGGAATTCATCATAAATCGATAAGTCTTACACAAAAGTTTAGAGAGGGCTGATGTTGAGGCGTGGAGATGTCGTCTAGGCGGTATTCATGCATGATCCAATCTAATTTCAGGCCATGAGGGGCGCGTCCTTTATAGAAGACTAACGTTTTTCGCATTCCTATTCTCTTACAGTTTCCATATATCACTTTGTCACGACCCGTAGCCTTCCAGAATCCAGCTGCAGTAGCACGGTTGGTACGACTCCCAGATGGATACTTCTTGTCCTTGTGGCTGAACAAGTACCAATCGTTTTGTGGCGTTGATCCTATTTTGCACTTCTCTGGTACATAATTAATCGATTAATACTTGTATGACTAGAAATCACTTCATTAAGAGTAAAATGGATATTTTTAAGTTAAACATTTTACTAAGTATAGAAATATGTCATTCTTTTTTAGACTCTAGAAGGTCCCAAGAGAAGTGTAGAATTCAATAGAAGGGGAACAAAGTGTAAATAATTAGAAACTTGTAAAATTATTTTTATTTACACACAGACTCTTAGAAAGTTGTATAAATAAGAAGGTCTCTCATTTCTAAATCCATTCAACAATCCAACAAAGAATTAATAAAGACTTATTCCTCCAAATCTCTCTCTTTCTAAGTCTTCCTTTGCATTTCTCTTAGTGATCTTAGTGTGAAAGGCTTACTTGAGCTTACAAGATCGTGAAAGATTCGTGAGTAAGTTGTCAAGTGCCGCACGGAGTCTTAGCGAAACTCTAGGTCCGTGACAAAGTGGAAGTAAGTCATATAAAGTAAGACAGAGGAAATAGTTGTGTAGTGATATGTATGGTTTGTTTGACATAATGATGAATAATGCACATGCTGATGAAAGAGCTAGCTAGCTAGGTCTCACCTTGAATGTCCCATGGTTCGAGCTTGTTGAGGTCTACTTCACGAATAACATCGAGATCAATCTTTTCGTTAGCTATCTTTTTTCTCAAGTAATAGTGAAGGAGTTCTTCCTCAGTTGGATGGAAACGAAAGCCCGGAGGTACTTGTGATTGACCATTTACGGAGAGATTCATGTCTTATATGTCGCGAGTATACGTTAACAAGCCTAGCTAGTTGGCTAGACTAGGTGAAAAGAGGAAGAAGGGAAAATTAGCCTTAGCTTGTTGTCTCAACTTACTTTGATTTACTTAAAATGGTGTAGAAAAGAGAGTTAGAAGATGATTGAAGAGTGGTAAAAAGGGAAGAGAGGAAACACCATCATTTATATGCAACAAATTTGGGTCCAAAAATGCATGAAAAGGTTTGGTATAATGGGAAATAGTATGATTTGCGGTCAAATTTCTCAGTTTCAAACAGAATGATAAAAAAAAAAATTAAGAAATTTTTCAGTTTTATAATCTTAAATTCTTTTAATTTTATGGCCTTAAACAGCGAAAATCTAAAGTATTGCCAAAAAATAAAAGAAATCTAAATTATTACTATTTTAAATGAAAGGAGTATATTTTTTTCAAGATGCCTACCATTTAAATAACTCTTCTTATCTATTTTAAGTATATATATGTAATTTTATGTAAAAGTTACACCGCCAAAATTAAAAAAGAAAAATGTATATAATAAAATAGAATGATAGCCCAGACCAAAAGGATAAAGTTGTGGGCCCTACTTAGGTAGATTACAGGTTCCCACAATTGTGGGGTAACCCTGCTTCAACAAACTATGACCCTCGACCTTATAATCTCCTACAAAAGCTCCCTTCAAACCACCAATATCTTTCCATCTTTCATGTTTTATTTATTTTTAACATATGATATTCGATATTTATTGTTCTAATTAAATAAAATTTATATTGGTATACACATTATTAAAAAGGGTGAAGCATTTCTTCTTACTAGTGATAGAACATCAAATTAAAAAAAGAGTACTTTGAGCTTTTTTTATGTAACACAAGATAAACGTGAGTTATTTTAGAGTTATTTTTTATAATTTAATTTAGTAAAATCTTTAATTTAAAATCTCTAATTAAATGCGGAAGGATAATATATGTCACGTCACACCTATTGTTGGTGATTGTATGACTTTTGTTCTACATCCATCTCTCACTTTACTCGTGCAACTAACATAACACCAAAGACAAGGAGAGAGAGAGATGGGGTTGAAGCATTGCGCTTTCTAAATTCATTATAGTCTATCACATTATTATTATTATTATTATTATTATTATTATTATTATTATTATTATTATTATTAGAGGTAATTATAATAAAGATAACAAATCTCTATTCATGGCTATTTCCACTTTCGTGGAATTCAGTCACTGCAATCATCATTTGTTGACATAACATTCTTTTATTTTTGGATCGAGTAATTCATGATCCTTTAAAATTGTTCGCATAATTCATTTAGATATTTTAACTACGAGTTTTATCAATTAAATACATGTATTCTCTCGAGTTTGAACCACTTAAACCCTTTATGCATATATGGCATAAAAAGTGTCATACACACTTCGTGGGGCATGTGAAATTAATATATTAACATTTTCCCTTTTCTTTTTCAATTTTTTACTTTAATTTTTAAAAAAACGGAAAAGGCTAAAAAATACTCCTAAACTATTCGATATAGCTCATATATATCCTTAAACTTTATTTCGGCTCAAAACTACCCTTCCCGTCATACAAAGTAGCCTTCTTATTAACGGAAGTTGTTAAATGCCATGTGGATGCCACATTGCATGCCAATAGGATTCCACTGCCACGTAGACTAAATAAAAAGGGTCAAAAATATCCTTAAACTATCCGAAATAACTCATATTTACCCTTAAACTATATTTTGGCTCAAAACTACCCTTCCCGTCAAACTATTGGTTCAAAAATACCATTCTTATTAACAGAAGATGTTAAATGCCATGTGGATGCCACATTGCATAACAATAAGCTAAGGTTCCACTGCCACATAGACTAAATCCCTAAATCCTAATTACTCCCCCTCCCCCTCCTCATTTCATTATTTCCAGAAATGATATATTCACCCGTTCTCCCTCATTTTGCGGCGAGGGTTTCATACTTTTCTTCGTGGCTGGGTTTCAAAGTGGATATTAATGCTTGTAAGTTAGTAAATATTTTTTCTTATTTTATAATGTTTATGATTTCAAAGCATAATAGTTAGGATTTCACAACTTTCCCCTATCAGCTAAGGCTTCGTAGCTTTCTTCGGGACAGAGTTTCAAAGTGAATATTCATGCTTGTAGGTTAGTAAATATTTTTTCTTATTTTATTATGTTTACGATTTTTAAGTATGATAGCTAAAATTTCACAACTTTCTCGTCATTTCGCGGCCAAGGTTTCTTAACTTTCTTCGGAGCTAAGTTTCAAAGTTTATTTTCGTGGTTGTAAACACAATAAAATAAGAAAAAAAATTTACTAACCTACAACCAAGAATATCCACTTTGAAACCCAGCGACAAAGAAAACTGTGAAACCCTAGCCGCGAAATGAGGGAGAAGGGGTGAAATCATTTCTGGAAATTAATGAAATGAGGGGAACATGAGTAAGTAAGATTTAGGGATTTAGTCAATGTGGCAGTGGAACCCTATTGGCGTGCAATGTGGCACCATATGACATTTAACAACTTACGCTAATAAGAAGGTCACTTTTGACCCAATAGTTTGACAGAAAGGGTAGTTTTGAGCTGAAATATAGTTTAAGGATAAATATGAGCTATTTCGGATAGTTTAAGGGTACTTTTGACCCTTTTCCTTTTAGTATATGTGGCAGTGAAAGTCTATTGGCGTGCCATGTAGCATTGATGTGGTATTTAACAATTTCCGTTAATTAGAAGGGCACTTTTGATCCAATAGTTTGACGGGAAGGGTAATTTTGAGTCAAAATATAGTTTAAGGGTATATTTGAGCTATTTCAGATAGTTTAAAGGTATTTTGACCCTTTTCTATTAAAAAAATAATGATCTCTTTCTCCCTCTTTTTGTTTTTGAAGACCATAGGATCCTGCCACTCTTTCTATATTGAGAATTAGCAATGGTGGGCAGGGTGGGGTGGGGCTACGGTGGAGGAGGGGGGGTTGAGGGTGTATAGTTTTTTTTAAAAAAAAGTTGAAATTCTTTTCTTTTTAGATTTAGATTTGTTTTATATTTTAAAATTCATTTCATAATTGTTTAATTTTAAATTAAAAATGTCACATGTCATAGGTATTTATTTTTTAAAATTGGCGTGTCTAATAGAAAAAATGGTCTGTTGAGGTGTCTAAGTAGAATCATGCGGACAACTTTAACAGACTATCAATGACTTCAGCCTTTACTTTTAATTTTTAAAATTTTAGTTACCCAAAGGTCTAGAATTTGCCGCGAAAAAAAACCCTTTATTTTGATTGATCTGCTTTGAGTCTATTATTTAACCTATAATTCTCAAGAATCCGTTTCTCCAATTTTTCCACCCTTTTTTCATATACCTTGTAGACAATCTTAATTTTTATTAATGACTTGTATGAGTCTACCATAAGTCAAGAGACTAGGTCCCTTGACAATAATAAGAATTGTGAAACTTATAGTAATGAAAAAAAATATGTATACGTGAAAATTTTCTTGTTAAAGGGAGAAAATAAATCACCACATGCCATACGGAATTTCTTAGCAACTTCCACGGACTTCAAGCAATTCATAAATACAGACTCAAGTTCTTACGAAGGTTTAAACTCTTAATCTAACCAACCTTGTAGCAATTCTTCTTCTATTACAAGACACAAAGTAATACTTCTAATTCCCACTACATCAATTATTTCTAACTAATGTAGACTTTCCACACAATTCAGTACGATTAACTCTAGCTATGAACTCAATGCTACTCACAATACAACTAAAATGATTTATAATCCTTTATAGCATATGAATAGATCTTAAAATGTTAGAATACGAAACACAAATCACAACAGACAATGTGAAATTCTTACCGATAACTCTATCAGATCCATTGTTATTCGTATGATCTTGTTCTTGCTAAAGATAGGCTTTTGCTTTTTTAAAATCGTGGTATGCAAACATTAGGTTATTTCTTGTTAATTATCTCGAATATAGGATGGACAAAAATAACCTAGTAGTTTCCCATTGACTAAGAGCTTCTGCGCCTAAGTTGTCGTGTCCACCTATCAAAGCTAGCATAGTAGATTTACAACTATTGTCCATTGACTTGTCCTGGACAATAGCCACTCATAGGATCAGGTCCCTTTACTTGATCACTTGATTTGTTAGACCATCAAAACATTAGAATATAGTATATATATTTCTTCATGAAAAGTTGAAGTAGAAATATTATTCATCTATCTCAATTTGTATAACTTATTTTCTTTTTTAGTCAATTTTAAAAAATGATATATTTCTATAACTAGTGACAAATTAAACATAAAATACATAATTTATACTAATAAAAAAATTATAACCAAATAAATATCTATTATTTAATTTTAATCATAACTTTTTTCAAAAAAAAAATCTTTATTTCTTAAACTCATTACAAAATCAAACTACGACATGAGAGTATGATATTCAACTATATAAAAGTGGAAAAGGACAAAAGAGTATCATTCTATATATCGCTCCGACATAGTTTGGCTAATGGCACATTGACAAATTAAGTAGGAGATAGTTGATCATCATTATGTGTGTGTTTATTTTCAACTTTAATATTTATCACAACCACAATGTATTATAATAATTAGTGGATTTAATTAATAAAATCAACTTAACACACCACTAAAATAAGTCTTATATTTAGCAAGAGCACTGAGAATTTAATTCTGTTATGAGGTCATTCACATTTAATGATGTTTTCTCTCTTTTTCCTCAAATTCAATTTTCTAAATCATTATCCTTTGGAACAATTAAACTGACGACCCAACCACTTCCTTCTTTTTAAGTCTAGATACTTTTACCTTCTCAATTTAAACGTGAAATCTCATGATTTTTAATTTATCAAATTATTTTCTTGAATGATGATTTTGCTGTACGTGACACATATTTTATTTCTTGTTAATATATTTAAAAAGAGTTAAAAACTTTTTATATTTAAAAATAATGTAAGGTGAAACTAATAGTCTAGAAGACTAATTGATTCTACTAGTTGTTGTAGTTGGTTAGTTGTTGACTTCTTGCTATTGATTTTAACTATGTACCATCCTTAATTGGAATAAAGTAACTTAATAAGCCTTTGTAAAATTCATACACATACATAACATAATGGTGACGTTTTATTATTTCAGATTAATTTAGTTTTTTTGTGATATGACGTATAGTATGACGAAACAATCCAAAGAAGATAAAAAAAAAACATGAGGAAATTAATTAACATATTTTGGAGTAATTTATTAATTATATTTATCATTTTCAATACGAGGTTTGCATAACAAGCAATGAATTATCATCATAAACGCAACAAACTTGTGGTGTTCATCAACAACAACAACAATCAATCAACTATTAGGCAACTAATTTTACATTTTCTAATTAATTAAAATATTGATATTAGAAGTAGCAACTTAAACCAAAAAATTAAAAATAGCAATACTATTTAGGGTTCAGAGTTCAGAACTCAGGACTCGGAACATAGAGAGGATTGGATTAAAAATAGCAATATTATTTAGGGTTCAGGATTCGGGACATATAGGAAAATCCTTCACTAAGATTACACCCTGAAGTTAAGCTTATGTTTACTATCTGTTGTATGCAAATATCTTACATAAAAATGATATCATGTAGTGACTAAAGTCGATGTAAAGGAAAAAGAGTCGCCACTAACGGTGTGTTTGGTATGGAAAAAATATTTTTCAATTATCATATGTTTGGTCGGCTTAAATATTATTCAAATCAATTCATTTTTCTTAAATTTAAGGAAAATGACTTTCTTTCAAAATAGAGGAAAACATTTTTTAAAATTTCACTACATCATTTAATTTTTTCTTATCCTACTCATACTTCGTGCCCGACCCTCTCCATTAAAAAAAACTAAATTTCAAGATTTTCTTATTTTTTAAATTTCGAATATATTTTTATCCTTACAACCAAACCAGCCTCGCCCACCCTCAAACAAAAATTGCTTTTGGAAAATATTTTATTTTTGCCACCCCCACCCCTGTCAACCCTTTTTTTTAAAAATTAAAAAAGTGAAAAATATTTCAAATTGAAAACAAATTTCATTTTTTACGCCACCCCCAACCAAGGCCATTCATTTTTACGCCTCTCCCCCTCCTTGCGCTGCTACCCAGGCCACCCCTATCAAAAACAATTTAAAACAAAATTGTTTTCGAAAAATATTTCAAATCTTTTTAAAAATTATTTTTTATGTCACCACCACCCCCTGTCAATTTTTTTTATGGAACTTTTTTTAAAAAAAAAAAAAATCTGGGTCAGGTCATGGATCAAATGTCAGGGATTTTTGAATGGTCATCAGGATCGGGTCCTAGATCAAATCTCAGGGTCAGAAAATATCGGAGTTGATTTTCAGATCGGAAATTATTTTTCTAAAGAATATATTTTAGTCTCAAATCAAAACTAAAAGATATTTTCTGAAAAATATTTTTCATCAATCACCAATCAAATATTAAAAAATATTTTCTACTTACCAACCAAATATGAGAAAATAAGTTAAAATCCACTTGTTTTCCAAGAAAATATTTTCCATGGGTACATTTTTCTTCATACCAAATACACCCTAATTATTTTTACTTGCGACCTTAGGGTTGTTGTAAGTACTTCTGATCATGGATAAATTTTTTTTTTGTCACAACCTGACGATTGCCACAAAATACACATTTTGTACTCTCATATTTATATAGTGAATTGTTTATCTTCTTATGGACATAGAATGATTGATTGAACTACGTTAAATTTTGATATATTCTCGTTCGTCTTCTATAGCTTCTGCATGACACCTAGTTATTTCAATCCTAACACCTACCTTATATGTGAACATTTTTTCTTGGTTCTGCCCCTTTTTTTTTCTCTCTTACTGTGTAAGTACTTCAATATGTTGGGTTTTAATAGTTGTGAATGGAAAATAAAGAGTTGCGACTTTTATGAAGAGTCGTGATTTTAGTGAGACTTTCTATGAAGAGTTGTCTCTTCCCAAAGGGTTGAGGCTTTTCCGGTAAGGCACAATAAGAACCTTCTCACACTACCCTTTGTTGTCTATAAATAGAGAGATTTCTCTCATTTTAAAACAACCAATTTTTTGGACTTCTTCTACTACTACTAAATCTAGTATTCTAAGTGTACTTTACAGTCGTTGAGTGTTTCGCTGACATCGTGATTTTAGGTACCGATATACCTTGAGTAAGATCGTTCTATATTGGGAGGATATATTTCATTAACCCGGGTATTTGAGTAGGGCTGGGCATAATATGGTTCAAACCGAAAAAACTGACCGAACCGATTTATTTTTAATTTCGGTTTCGGTTTTTCGGTTATTTTGATCGGTTTCGGTTTTGAATTTTTATATTTCAGTTTTCCGGTTCGGTTTTCGGTTTTTAGATTTGTAAAACCAAAATTATATATATATCCATAACCCATTCCCTCCCAGTCGGCCCATCCTATTATTCTCAACAGTCAGCCCAACTACCCAAATTCCTATTATTCTCAGCAGTCAGCCCAACTATCCAAATTCCTAACCCAATTACCCAAGCCAATTTCCAATCAATTGATATTGATAAATTTCTAAATTGATAAAATTGATAGTTTTTTTATTATTATTCTTGACCAGTTGTTAATGTTATTGCCTGTTGGCTAGAACTGGGTTATGCTCAATACGTTTATGCTCCAAATTAGCATACAGTGGGATAAAACTTGTTGACCCCTTTTGGATTTTTCCATGTTTAAGTGCTTTTATTGCTTAAAAACTCAATTTTTAGTTGTCATTATGGCTTCTTTGCCATTTTGTTTATTTGGCTAGCAGCTGAGAAATTCAAAGAAATGGGAAAAAAGGATAATCTTGCTGACCCTTTGTGGATTTTTCATGTTTTACTGATTGAGTCGATATCTAGTTATCACAATGGCCGCTTTACCATTTTTTGTATTAAATTTGGTTAAACCGAAACCAAACCGAAATAAACTGAACCAAAATTATAATAACCAAACCAGACCGAATTCATTTCGGTTTGGTTTGGTTTCACATTTGGCCAAACCGAAAACCGAAAAACCGAACCGATATTCACGAACCGAACCGAACCGACCGAACGCCCAGCCCTATATTTGAGGGAAATAATTTTCTTAAGAGGATATTGTGCATTCAGTAGACTCGATTTTCTTCTTTAAGAAAAATATTTTATATATTGTTTCTAATCTGTTTCTGATCCTATTTTTCTAGATATTAATTTTCTAATTTTGAAAGTGCTATTTAAACTTAGTTGTTTCTTATACAGTTACTGGAGATCTCTTAATTCAGTGATGACTATATATGTGTGTAGCACACTTTCCTACTTTACTTTGCAATGCCAAAAGAATATCCAGTTTTTCACATCTTCATATACTCCGTATTCGAAAACGTTTCAACTTTTATAGCTATTACTTTTATTAGTATAAAAGATCTTTAATTTAAAGAGAAAAAAGGATAAATATATTTACGAACTATCGTAAATGGTATACAGATACCCTTCGTCATACTTTTGAGATATTGTGCCTCTGCCATCCAAAAATTAAAGCATATACGCCATTCACTTTAATAGATGACTATATAGGGACACGTGACTCAATCTTATTCGTCGATCCGATATTTAATAAATGTCAAATTGATGGATAAGATTATGACATGTGTATGTCTATTAGTATAAAGGGGTATATATGCTCTAGTTTTTGAACGACATGAGTATCAATGTCCCAAAAGTATGACAGAGGTATTTGCATACAATTTACGATAGTTTGAGGGTATAGTTTTCCTTTTGTTCCTCTAAAGAATAACTACACAAAGGCGAACCCACATGAAGCCCGTTAGATGCTCGAGCACCCATTAACCTTGTCTCAAAATATTCCTAAGCCAAAACATAACAAAATTTGGACGAATGTGTCAATTTGAAATACTACAAAACTCCCTATTCTTGAGCTTGAGTTACCTTTCAAGATTTTAAGCCAAGCATGGTATTATGAATACAAAAAAAAAAAAAACTATTATCTAGCTTCAAGATCTATTTTTTTTAAAAGACCAATCAAAACAAATGTTATGATATTTTCTGTTAAATTTTAAATTCAATTAGTTGCATTTGAGATCTAAATTATTTTTTATAGAATAAAAATGAAAGACTGGTCATAATAAAATGTTATGATATTTACTTTCAAATTTAAATTTAATTCTTTACTTTAAATTGTAAGTAATTTTTCCTTTATAGAAAAAAATGACAGATTTACCATAATAAACTATGTTATGATATTTACTTTAAATTTAAATCTAATTCTTTATTTTAAGATCTAAACTATTTTTATTTTACCAAATAAAAAAGAAAGACTAATCATAATAAAATATTAATAAAATATGTAAAAATTAGGTCAATCACATAGTATAAGAAAGAAATTACTTTCTATCCCTAATCTTTCATTAATTACTAAAAATTCCTTTTTTAGTATTTTTCGGATACGTAATATTGTAGGCAGATACTTTAATTAATAACGACTGATACTTAAATTATTAAGTTGTTGTTATCAGTTTAAGCGTTAAATAAGGAATTAAAAACAGAAATTAATTGATTCTCACAAATTACGCGTACGTTTCTTCCTTCAACCAATCAGTCATAAATCTCTAACTAAATTATAATTTTTAAATTTCAAATTGTGAAATCTTCTTCCTTTTTTTCGGAAAAAAACATTAAAAGTTTGATTCAAACAATTTTGAAACGCAATTTTGTGAAGATTCGAAATGAATATTTTGATCTTGTTAAGGCATTTTGGATCATGGGAAAGTGATGTTAGATACGAACGATACAGAAGTGATGTGATAGTGCTTGGAGAAACTATTTCATTCGTAAATCTTATTTCAACAATTGCAGCTGAATTGGGTATTGATGAATTGAAAAAAAAATTATCGAGATCATATAATTATTGAAGGTGATTTGTCTCCATTGTGTATTCGGAATGATATAAGGGTGAAGTTGTACATAGGAATGAAGAAACATGAGGTAGGATTCAGTATGTATTCACTATGCATTGATACATCGGATAAAAGTTATGAAGAGATACAAAATTTTGATGCAATAACAGGTGAAATTGTGTGTTGAAGGTGAAAAAAGGGATGCAAACATGTACTTTCTTCCCGAAAGATTCTTGATGCTTGCTTTTTAGAAGTACTTTTCTGTTTCATGTCTAATAATCCTCAAATTAGATACTTTATGAAGTACTTTTAGGTTACTATTTTATAATGCGACAAATGAAAAATGTTATGTTTTCAATGCTGGTTACATTTTTTTATTCTTATTTTTAATAAAGCTAGTTTGGTATACATTATTGTGTGTCTGATAATTAATTGTTTGTAAATTTTGTATTGGATAGAATAATAGTATCAATAGTTGTGATGTGTGCCAAAGTTAAGAGATGACATGTCAAAAAGATATCATTTGAAGCAACGATATATCATATACATAATATCTTTTTTTCTAAATTTTGTATCTACCAATAATATAGTATCGGATATTCTGCAATTGAAACAAATGATGTTGATACTTAATATAAATAATAAGCGTTAATATGATACATAAAAATGTAAAATTGTACTTGATACATAATTCTAACTATTATAAATCAGTCATATTGATACTTAATAGAAACAGTAAGCTTTAATATGATACATAAAAATGTAAAATTGTACTTGATACATAATTCTTACAACAAATTATAAATCAGTCAAATTGATACTTAATTAAAACAATAAGCCAACTGATGAAACATTACCAGATAAGAAATTGTCTTGCCATCTCGATACAAAAAAATTCTTCGACGGTCACGAAAAGAAATTAAAAGAACTCAAGTGATAAGCCAACTACGAGCAGAAATCGTTGTGGACGTTATAAACATGAAAGTCACAACTCACAACACGCGATCTTGTACTTTCTTACCCAAAGAAAACTGATACATTTTTTTTAGTTAAATACATTCAACTTCCAATATAATAAAATGTTAATGTTAAATATTAATAAATAGAAATTTGTTCAACTTTGTGTACATTTCTGCTGCAAAATAATTTAATCACATTGTTGAACTATTAAATTTATAAATCTAGTAAAATATTTATATAATATATATATTTTTATTTTAATAATAATGTATGTGATACATCATGATTGTGAACGACCGTATTTACTGTAACTTTACATTAAATATCACATATAAAAGGAACGATAAAAAAATATATTTGATACATTAATTTATGTAATTGGTACATGTTGAAATATACATTGTCGTGGTTAGATATAAAGTGTATCTTTAACTTAATAAACAACCTCTTGAATGATAAAATTGTGTGATACTTAAATTTATAATACTTATTTGTATCAGATAATTTTTAAAAGTATCCTATTTTGTATTGCATACCACAAGCACTATATTATAATCGAAAAATAAAGAAAAATATACATACTGAGATCAAAATTAAAATTCAAAATAATAAAATTTTTAGAGAAATAACCATTTATCTAGAAACCAACCTCCTAAGATTGTTAATCCTAGATCATTTTCTTCAAAGATAACACACCACATAGCAGATGCAACAATTCTATCCTTTTCTGGGATTCTTCCACATTCGCTTTAAAAGATGAAGTTTCATCCTTCTTCGACTTCGTCTTCTAAATATTATCATTCTTCATTGTTAGTGGATCCTACAAGCTTTTGGATCTATTTTCAGCACAATCATCATCGTTGGAATCATAATGAGTTGATTAGATCTATTTTCATGAAAGTTTTCATCATCAAAATAAAATATGCAAGGTACCATACTAAAAAGACGGAGCAGAATTCATATGTATAAGAAAATTGTAAATTGAACAAATTATTTTTTAATAAAAAAACGAAATCTGAAGAACTGAAAATAAAAAATTGATGAAGAAATAGTTCTACCTCTTTAGGAACTTGAAATTGATGAACTTGAGAGAGAATAGATTTAAAATTAAAAATTAAGTGATTGATGTAACTTTTGATATATGGAGTGATTTTAGGTGTAAAAATAGGAACAAAAACGTTGGATTGAAAGGGATGTAAATAATATATCTGAAAAATGAGAGAAAAAGAGGAAAAGAGGAATTTTTGAAATATTTTTAAATGGTAGGGAATTTTTGAAATTATGGAAAGAAAGATTGTGTAGTTAAGTAATTTTTCCATAAAATATATTATGATATTTACTTTTAAATTAAATGCAATTATTTACTTTAAGATTTAAATTATTTTTCTTTTACAGAAAATTGACCATAATAAACTGTTATGATATTTTATTTTTAAAACTTAAATTCAATTCCTTACTTTAAGATCTAAATAATTTTTCGTTACAAAAAAAATGAAAGACTGACCAGAATAAACTATGTTAGACTATTACTTTTAAATTTAAATTCAAGTCTTTACTTGTAAATTCTAAACAAAAAATGAAAGACTGACCATACTAAACTATGTTATGATATTTAAATTTGATTCTTTACTTTAAGATCTAAAATATATTTCTTTTATGGAATAAAATGAAAGACTGCCCATGATAAAACTATGTTATGATATTACTTTTAAATTCAAATTCTGTCATTTACTTTAAGATCTAAATTATTTTTCATTTATAGAATAAAAATGAAAGACTAGCCATAATAAACTATGTTATCACATTTACTTTTAAATTCTAAATTTAGTCCTTTACTTTAAGCTCTAAACTATTTTCCCTTACAAAATAAAAATGAAAGACTGACCATAATTAATTATGTTATGATATTTATATTTAAATTTAGATTCAATTATTTACTTTAAGAACTAATTATTTTCTTTTATGGAATAAAAATGAAAGACTGATCATAATAGACTATGTTATGATATTTACTTTTAAATATTAAATTTAGTTCCTTACTTTAACGTTTAAATTATTTTTCTTTTATAGAATAAAAATGAATGATTCATCATAATAAACTAAGTTATAATATTTACTTTTAAATTTAAATTTAATTCTTTACTTTAGGATTTAAATTATTTTTCTTTTATAGAATAAAAATAAAAGAATGAACATAATAAACTATGTTATCTTATTTACTTTTAAAATTTTAAATTCAGTCACTTACTTTAAGTTCTAAATTATTTTTCTTTTACAGAATAAAAATGAAAGATTAACAAAAATAAACTATGCTATCATATTGACTTTTAAATTTAAATTCTTTTATTTACTTTAAGGTCCAAATTATTTTTCTTTTATAGAACAAAAATAAAAGACTGATCATAATAAACTATGTTATGATATTTATTTTTAGAATTTAAATTTAGTTCTTCACTTTAATATATAAATTATTTTTCGTCTATAGAATGAAAATGAAAGACTCACCATAATAAATTATGTTATGATATTTATTTTTAAGTTTAAATTTAATTCTTTACTTTAAGATCTAAATTATTTTTCTTTTATAGAATAAAAATAAATGATGGGTCATAATAAACTGTGATTTGATATTTACTTTTAAACTTTAAATTCTATTTTTTATTTAAGATCTATTTTTTTTTTTACAAAATAAAAATGAAAGACTGGTCATAACAAATTATATTATGATATTTAATTTTAATTTTAAATTCAGTCATTTACTTTAAGTTCTAAATTATTTTCCTTTATAGAATAAAAATGAAAGATTGACCATAATAAACTATGCTACTCCCTCCGTTTCAAAAAGATTGACCTAGTTTGACTTGAAACGGAGTTTAAGAAAAGAAAAAAGACTTTTTAGTCTTGTGGTTCTAATTTAAAGTTATGTCAAATGTACCAAAATACCCTTTAATCTTGTGGTCTTAAACATGCCACGTGGAAAGTTAAAGTTAAAGTGTTGCCAAAAAAGGAAAGGGGTCATTCTTTTTGAAACATACTAAAAAGGAAATAGGGTCATTCTTTTTGAAACGGAGGGAGTATGATATTACTTTTAAATTTTAATTCAATCTCTACTTTTTGTTCTAAATTGTTTTTCTCTACAAAATTATAATGAAATAGTTATTATAATAAATTATGTTATAATATGTACTTTCAAATATTAAATTTAAATCTTTACTTTAAATAGAATATTGTACATTTAAAAAAAAAATTAAAATCTAGCTAAAAAATCTAAATATTTTCCTCTTATGGAAGAAAAATCAAATACTGACCATTGCATACTATATTATAATATGTGTAGTTCTAAGTTACTTATTTTGACCCAAGTTTGATAGATTTTTACAAAATTAATTAGATTGATATCTAACTTAAAGAATCAAGATTTTAACTATTTTCTTCTTGCGAAAAGAAAACAAAAGAATGACCACAATATAGTAATTTGTAATCTATTTTTAATATTTACAATTTTCTTCATTTACAGAAGAAAAAAAAGGCTAACCAAACAAAATAATCACACTAACTAATTCTAAATTTCATTTTTGATCTCTACTTTTTTTTAAAAAAAATTATTATATAAATTATTTTTAACACTAATGATTTTTTCAATTCTATCTAATTTTTCTATGGAACTTTTTACTACATATTTGTTATATAAAATTAGGTAGCTAAACAAAACACCAAAAAAAAAAAGGAAAGAATAATCCCCATATGGAAGAAACATCAATTTTGTCTAAGATATTATTTATGTTTTGGTCATCTAACTTTAATATTATTACTTTAGTAAATTTACTATATATCTTGGCATGAGTGGGATCCATATCTACCTATGTGCAGTCGAGAGTTGTACAGGCCTATAAATACTTCATATATTCCGTAAAATTGAGGTGCATTACTCAGTGTTATCTTTTCTTTTCAATAAATCAAAAGGTGAATTCGATATTTCAAAAATATTAGAATTGTTTTTTCATTACATACACCTACATGTCTAACACAGATGCGTATACTATTATGTTCTTTCGAACATTGAGTTCTCACCCTACGCTTCTTCGTTGCCCAATATGTACTCAAATTGGTGAAACTCATGAAGAATTTGTGAGTCATTTTCAATCTCATTCAATGAATCAACAAGCAATAATTCTGTTACGAAGTTTTAACATGTTAGGTATAACGTCATCAAAAGGTTTACCATTAGACCAACAAACAAGAACCGCGATTGTTATTCCCCAAACACCACTGCCGCCACAAGAGGATTGTTGCTCAACTACAAGTAATGTCAGGGGCAAAAGATTGCGTGAAAAATCAATAGATATAGATCTAAATAAAATTTCTTCCGAGTCCACAAGCCCCTAATTAAATGTTTTAATTTGTTTAGAACATTTTCAACGTTTTTTTCAAGTGTTTTATTTTTCAAGAGTTGTACTCGCTTAATTAAGAAATAAAATTTTAATTTAATTTAGTCTTTATTCTATAAAAATCCTTTCAATTGTAACAAACTAAAAAATATTGCAAACTATACTGCTACCTTTTATGCCTGCTATCTTTTCATGATTCGATATTGTGATGTCCAAGCATAAATGATAATATGAAGTTGTTACACAAATTATAGCTTCATCTATTTCATGTGACAAGAACATTGAAGTTCCTCTATATACTGTAAATTTTAACATATACAGAAATTAAGATGTGTTAATTAGTAGACTTTTGTATTAAAATTTTGAAAATAAAAAGAGAAAGAAGTAGTAACAAAAGTATAATAGAGGTTGAAAATGGGGTCAAGTCATTAAGGGAATTGTTCCATTCTTATGTTTTGATGATTAAACAAATTACGGAGAAATGAAATCTGGTAAAGGGACTTGAGACTTTGAATGGTGGTTGTTCAAGGCAAGTCAATCAGGGGTGGACCCACCCTATGCCGTGGAGGTGCACGTGCACCCGATAACTTTTGAAAAAATCATATGTATATATGTATATCTATTTTGAAAAACTGATAGAAAGTAAGATATAGTCAACAGTGCACCCATAAAAAACATAGAAGTGCTCTTGCACAATTGGTAGAAGGTAGTGATACCATCCTTTAGACCAGAGTTCAAATCTTGCTTAAGTTTATTTTTATTTTAAGTTTTAGCTTAGACCTTATATTTGAGATATATTTATATTGGTGCACCCAAAACCTTTAAATCCTGGGTTCGCCTCTGAAGTCAATGGAGACTAGTTGTAAGGTTTTCATACCTATTGTGGTAGGACTAGGTTGTTTTTGTCCATGATTTACATTAGAGACTTTGACAAGAAACAACCTAATTTTTGTAATCAATGATATTCAAAGAAAAATCTATTTTCTCATGAAAGAACAAATTTATATCAACAACAAGGGACCTGATCGAGTCATAAGTCTTAAGTTGTCATTTGAGTTTAGTGTCTTATGTTAAAACATTAGTAAGATCTATTCCTATCCTCTAAAGAAACATATTTCATTTCACTTGTAATCTCTATGAAGTCAAGTTCATGGCTAGAGTTAGCCGTGGTGTGCTTGGTTGATGTCATTTTTTTTAGTTAACTGGATAATATTATTAGCAAAGAAGCTTAAGTATCATTACAAAATAAGAGAATATAAATATTTCCTATATATATTGTTGAAAGAGTTGGTTTTGGTTCTTGTGGAATCAAACTAAATGGAAGATGAATTAATATGAATATTTGGTAGGAAGATAATTAGTACAAAATACAAGTCAAAGATTGTATCTTGGTAGGTGAAAGTTAGGCAAACCATAAAATGGTTTGCTATCTTAACCATGACAATTTTGACACATAGTGATGTCATGGATGACATCAATAGGATGAATTTATTCCTATAAATAGGTAGCTCTTAATTCATTTTCAAATCATCCTCTCACTTGCCTTCTCACCTTCTAATGCATTTGTGTTCTCTCTCTTGTAGTATTTCACTTGTATTCTTTGTAGAGTGAAATAAATATTGGTGCAGTTGTTCTTTGGTGGACGTAGGATTATTTTGATCCGAACCACGTTAAATATTGTTGTTCTTCCTTGTTCTCTAGTTTCACATTTCCGCTAACAATTGGTATCAGAGCCAAGGTTTTGTCTGAGTATGCTCTGTGGTTGCAGCACAGTCTGAACTTCCACATCAGAAAAGAATTACTTTGGTTTTCTGTAGTTCCAAATACATTGTAGTAGAACAGGAAGAACAAGTAAAAAATAAATGAGTTCCATGAAGTTTGAAATTGATAGATTTAGTGGGCGCAACAACTTCAATATCTGGAAAATCCAGATGATAGCGTTACTGCGGAGGGAAGGTTCAATCCACGCTATTGACGGAAAGTACCCCGATAAGATATCGGATTCCGACAAGGAAAAGATTGAAGGAGATGCATTGAGTGCAATCCAACTGTCCCTTGCACCTAACGTACTTTGTGAAGTGAGTACAAGTACCGAAGAGACGGCCAAAGAGTTATGGGAAAAGCTGGAAGGGCTTTACCAAGACCAGTCAGTGACAACAAGGATGTTGTTACAACGGCGTCTTCATACATTTAAGATGGATTCAGGTACTTTGTTGCAAGACCATCTAGATGCGTTCAATAAACTTGTGATGGACTTACAAACTGCTGGAATTAAAAAGGACGAGGAGACGCTTGCATGTTCTTTGCTATTTTCATTGACTTCAAAATATCGTGATATTGAGAATTCAATGATGTATAGCAAACAACCTATTAAACTTGAGCAAGTGCGGCAAGCACTAAACTCTTGTGATGTGCGGATGCATTTTGAAGGAGACAAAAGTGACGAAGCTAGTGGACTCTTTGTAAGAGGTCGTACTAGCCAAAAGGGAAGGAGCAAATCGAAGTACAGATCAAAGTCTCGTGTGAACAAAAAGAATGCGGAATGTTGGGGCTGTCACAAGAAGGGGCACTTTGAACGAGATTGCCCTATGTCGAAGTCCAAAGAAAAGGCGAGCGCATCCATTGTTGAGCAAGTACATGATAATGATGATGATTATGTACTAACAACATCATGCAATAGTGGAGTCTATGACAACAAATGGGTCTTAGACTCTGGTTGTACTCTGCATATGACATTCCGAAAAGATTGGTTCAGCAGCTATGAAACAAGCAGAGGAACTGTATTAATGGGCAATAATGCAACTTGTAAAATAGTTGGCATTGGTTCAGTTCATGTTCGCTGCCATGATGGAATCGTGAGGACTATTACAGAAGTCCGTCATGTTCCTGATCTAAAGAAGAATTTGATCTCCCTGGGTACTTTAGATAAACAAGGCTATAAGTACATGAGTGAAGGAGGAACTATGAAAGTGACTAAAGGGTCTTTAGTCATGTTGAAGGCCAAGCTGGAGGATGGCCTCTACACACTTGCGGGAAGCACCATTATTGGCTCTGTAAATGCATCTACAGTGCAGTTATCTAATGATGACAAGGCAAAATTATGGCACATGAGACTAGGCCATATGAGCGCACGAGGATTGGAGATGTTGAGCAACCGCAACCTTTTGAATGGTGAGAAGATCAGCACACTTGAATTTTGTGAGCACTGCGTCTTAGGGAAGCAGAAAAAGGTCAGCTTCAGCACTGGCAAGCACAAGACGGGAGGGGTGCTAGACTACATCCATTCAGATTTATGGGGTCCCTCTAAGCTTCCATCGAAGGGAGGAAAGAGGTATCTTCTCACATTCATTGATGATTTTTCACGAAAGGTTTGGGTGCGCTTCCTGAAGACAAAAGGTGATGCTTTTGAAGCATTTAAAGAGTGGAAGATTTTGGTTGAAAATCAAATGGAGAGGAAAATCAAGTATCTTCGCACGGACAATGGCTTGGAGTTTTGCAGTGAAGAGTTCAATAATTTCTGCAAGGTTCATGGGATCGCAAGGCATAAGACGGTCAGGCACACACCACAGCAGAATGGAGTTGCCGAGAGAATGAACAGAACTCTTCTTGAGAAGGCTCGTTGTATGCTCTTACAAGCTAAGATGTCCAAAGTATTTTGGGCTGAAGCAGTTCATACTGCTTCTCATATTGTCAATCGGTCTCCAGCATCAGCGATTGACTTTAAGACTCCGAATGAGGTCTGGTCAGGTGAACCCTCTAACTATTCATACTTGCGAATATTTGGGTGTCCAGCTTATTATCATGTTAATGAAGGTAAGCTTGAACCAAGGGCTAAAAAGGCCATATTCGTAGGGTATGTAGATGGAGTAAAAGGGTACAAACTATGGTGTTTGTCTTTACTCAAATTTGTAGTTAGTAGAGATGTTACCTTTGATGAATCCTCTATACTTGATCCTCGTAAAGTTTCTGTGGAGTTATCTAGAAACGAGAACAACGAGCAGGTGGAGCTACCGGTGGAGCTTACCAAGGAACGGGATCAAGAGACTCAAATTGATGAGTCAAAAGATGCAGATCTTAAAGAACTTGCTTCCAATGAACCATACACAATTGCGAAGGGAAGGGACAAAAGGCAGATACGGAAACCGGAACGTCTTATAGAGCAAGAAAATCTGATTGCACATGCGTTCGTAGCTGCAGAAGAAGAGATTAAGGATCTCGAGCCCTCTTCGTATGTTGAAGCAACTTCTTGCAAAGATGCTGCACAATGGCAGTTAGCCATGATGGAAGAGATGGAGTCTCTTCACAAAAATGAGACATGGGTCTTAGTTAAAAGGCCAAAGGGGATGAGGACAGTTGGATGCAAATGGGTCTACAGAAAGAAAGAAGGTATTCCAGAAGTGGAAGATGCTAGGTTCAAGGCGAGATTGGTTGCAAAGGGTTTCAGTCAGAAGGAGGGAATTGACTACAATGAGATCTTTTCTCCAGTCGTGAAACATAGCTCAATTCGCGTGCTACTAGCATTGGTTGCACAATTTGATTTAGAGCTTCAACAGCTTGATGTCAAAACCGCTTTCTTACATGGTGATCTAGAAGAAACAATCTATATGGATCAGCCTGAAGGTTTTCTAGCTGAAGGAAAAGAAGACCATGTATGTCAACTGAAGAAGTCTTTGTATGGTTTGAAGCAATCCCCTAGACAGTGGTACAAGAGGTTTGATGCATTCATGACTACACATGGATTTTCGAGGAGTGCTTTTGATAGTTGTGTGTATCACAAGAAGATGTCTGGTAACTCTATGATTTATCTATTGTTGTATGTTGATGATATGCTTATTGCTGCTAACAACATCACAGAGATAAATATTTTGAAGAAACTGTTGAGCAAGGAATTTGACATGAAGGATCTAGGAGTTGCAAAGAAAATCCTTGGAATGGAAATTTCAAGAGAAAATGGTGTTGTACATCTTTCTCAGAAGAGGTACATCGGAAAAGTTCTTGAAAGATTCAATATGCATATGAGCAAGCCTGTAAGTACACCGTTAGCTTCTCATTTCAAGCTTTCAGAGTTACAAATGCCTCAATCTATGGATGAGGTGGAGCATATGTCAAAGGTTCCTTATGCGAGTGCAGTTGGTAGCATTATGTATGCTATGGTATGCACACGTCCAGATATTGCCCAATCTGTAAGTGTGGTAAGCAAGTACATGGCAAATCCAGGAAAAAGGCACTGGAAGCTGTCAAATGGATATTGAGATATCTCAAAGGAGCTCCTAATGTTGGCCTAACCTTCCGGAAAAGTGAAGGTATTTCAATTCTCGGTTATGTTGATTATGACTATGCAGGGGATCTTGATCGAAGGAGGTCCACAACTGGATACATCTTTACTCTCGTTGGCAGTGCCGTTAGTTGGAAATCGACTTTACAGTCGATTGTCGCTTTGTCTACAACAGAGGCAGAATATATGGCAGCAACGGAGGCAGTGAAAGAATCTATCTTGTTGAAAGGTTTGGTGGCAGAATTGAGTTCAGTTCAGCTTAAATCAATTCTAAAATGTGATAGTCAAAGTGCTATTCATTTGATTAAAAATCAAAGATTTCATGAGCGCACCAAACACATTGATGTCAGATTTCATTTTATTCGAGATGTCGTAGAAAAGGGAGCTATCAAGGTTGAGAAGGTTATCACAGACGATAACGCTGCAGACATGTTGACCAAAATAGTCCCGCTTGCCAAGTTTGCACACTGCAAGGACTTGGCGGGAGTATGCATCAATTGATGTAACTCTAAGAGAACAACTGCTAGGTGGAGCTGGTATGTTCAACAAAGGTTTGATTCTTCTTGTTTCTTACAATGGGATTGCCCAGTAAGCTTAGAAATTTTGGCCGGAGTTGTTTATACGCATGCTTGGAACACAAACCAAGGTGGAGATTGAAAGAGTTGGTTTTGGTTCTTGTGGAATCAAACTAAATCGAAGATGAATTAATATGAATATTTGGTAGGAAGATAATTAGTACAAAATACAAGTCAAAGATTGTATCTTGGTAGGTGAAAGTTAGGCAAACCATAAAATGGTTTGCTATCTTAACCTTGACAATTTTGACACATAGTGATGTCATGGATGACATCAATAGGATGAATTTATTCCTATAAATAGGTAGCTCTTAATTCATTTTCAAATCATCCTCTCACTTGCCTTCTCACCTTCTAAGGCATTTGTGTTCTCTCTCTTGTAGTATTTCACTTGTATTCTTTGTAGAGTGAAATAAATATTGGTGCAGTTGTTCTTTGGTGGACGTAGGATCATTTTGATCCGAACCACGTTAAATATTGTTGTTCTTCCTTGTTCTCTAGTTTCACGTTTCCGCTAACAATTGTAGCATTGGTTGCTATCAAATTACTATTATGAGTAGAAATTTCTCTTGTAAACGTAGTTCCTAGTATCTCTACCCAAACTGTCTCATTTGTGAACATCAGAGGAACTTGCAAAATTCTTGTGCGGTCAAATAATTGCTTTTAGCAATTATCAGGGCGTATTCAGTAGCTTTTTCGATGGTATCATAAGTATTGATGGGTGCCTTCTACTTACTAAAGAGATAGTCATTTCTAGCTAACCATATATGTCATAGACAAAATAGAATTAGGTCTTTCCATGATAAAAAGTTATTAAAGTGACTGTTCTTACTTAAATTCTAGGTGTTGCACCATTCATCAGTAGAAAAGATGATTGTAACACCTCGGTCTTAGAAAGAACTAATCTTAGCAAGAATCAATTTGGAAAGAGCTAAATCGAGAATTTTGCAAGTTAGTCTTAAATTTTGAGTTTTGAGTCAACTTCAAACGACCATAACTTTCAAAATAAGATGATTTAGGTGGCCCACGAGATATCAAACGAAAGATTTTGAGTCTCTTTTCAATGCCACCGAGTTTGATATATTCCGAGTTCAGGTGAGGGAGATATGACCGTTTGATTTCAGTCGGTCCGATTAAGAAAATCCATCTGAATTAAGGAAGGGTATTTTGATCTTTTCCTTACCCCACTAGGTTTACATGTTTTGGTTACCCCAAATAGGGGTCTAAGTTGATTTGGATCAGTTTTCACAATCCTAAACACACTTTGAGTTTTAAAGAGAAGGTCGGAAAAAAGGGAGAAATTCAAGCGTTCGTTCAAGATTCTTGCGATCTTCGAAGAATTTCGCCAAAGATTTGATCCTTACGAGGTATGTAAGCTTTCATACTGATGGGTTCGTTCACCCTCACATCAATCATGAGTTTCTTGAGTAAGTTTCGTCCACGACGATCCATGTATTGAGGTTCTTAATGAGTTTCTTGAAATTTCGTTCTTAAATCTTTAATAATGAGATTTTATGAGTTCTTGAGGTGAATGATATAAGTTTGAGAGTTGTTTTTGAGTAGATTTTTTTTACTTATGTTGGGTATACGAATCTAAGAGAGTTTGGAAGAAATCAATTGTATCTATGTGAATCAGAGCCAAAAATCGAAGAGGAAAATTCATTGGGTTTTCTGGATAGGACTTGGGGCAACGCGCCACCGATGCGCCGGGGGGGAGGGGGGGGCGCTAGCGCGCCGCGCCAACAGTGTGCCAGAAATGGTGCTCTTAGGGGCTGGTGCCCCACGCCACTCAAAGCGTGTCAGAATCACCTGTTCCCGTCCATTTTTCGATTCTTTTAAAACATATCTTCACTCTCTTCTTGATTTTAACTATCAAAACTACATCTAATCAATGAGAAATCCTATATATCTGAATCATAATTCTTGTATTCACATTTTAAATTCAAGATAGATTTAAAAGTAAAGTTCAAGGGAGTTCTTAGATTCATTTTGAGAAGTTTTTTGCAAAATTTTAAAAATTATTTTAAGACTTGATTACTTGAGTATGAAGATGACGAGAGTTGAGTTTCATTTTTCAAAATGAATAAATGAGAACTAAGTATTCCCAAAAATAAATGTTTTACATTTAAAATTAGTAGGAAACCTTGATTTCCAAATGAGTTCATGAGGAGTGTTGAGCACTATCTTCTTTAAAAGAACCTGTTGAGTAATAATCTCAAAGTTTGAGGATGAAGAAATGTTTTTAATAATATGAGCATGAGTTATATTGTTGGGAGTATTATTGAGCATCCATATGAGGACGATTTCAAACAATTCAAAGTCTTCAGAAACCATGTATGCCAGTGTGGAGTTCATGAGGAGTTTGAGCACTATCCTCTTTAAGAGAACCAAATGAGTAATAATCTCAAAGTTTGTAGATGAAGAAGTGTTTTTTATAATATGAGCATGAGTTATATTATTGGGAGTATTATTGAGCATCGACATGAGGACGATTTCAGACAACTCAAAGTCCTCATAAACCATGTATGCCAGCACGGGTAAAAACATTTAGATGATTCCTTATTGCTTTTAAGTATAGCTTAGTGAATGCACTTAGTTGAGGATGTCTTATACTCCGGCAAGGTATATGACATTGAGTTAAATCCTTACTTTTAATTTCATATAATTTTAAGTAAGTCTTCCGTTGAATATTTAGCCAGGCCAAGGGTTCGCTTGGAGAACCAACAATGGTTCTTGAGTGCCAGTTACTTTCAGGGTGTAGGTTCGGGGTGTGACAATGATACAGTTGAGTAGAGTGATATTTTGAGTTATTCTGGATGATTGTATTCCAAAATAACTTTACATTAGAACAGTCAAAAATAATATGCACTCTCGCAGAATGTGTAAACAGGAGATATATTCCTGCCAATAAGGTTAAATATTGGTTAGTAGGTAATCTGTTGTGGTGGAGGAGCCAAATGAAGAACTTAATCTTATTTGGAGATCCTCTTTGGAGTCTAAGAACATGTAAGCAGATTTTATTGTGAATAGACCATCCAAAGTTAGACGCCACACGATTTTATCACCAATGGATCTCGTGCTAGGAACATACTTATTATATAAAAGTTATTAACAATTCAAGTTTAAGACCCATTTTATTTTTTTTTACTTAAAGCTACTAATATGCTTGAGCTGCTCCTGATTCATTTGAAGCTTTCTTAGCTCAAAGAGACCATTATTGAGCTACCTATTTGGATGCAAAGTTTGGATTTCAATAAAAAGTAGTACAATCATTATAATTTTGATGAGAAAATTCAATACAAAAATTATTGCAATGATTCATTTCTGTTGTGCATAGAATACAAGCATACAATCGTGTATTGAAAAATTGCAACAAGCTTAAGAACTTCCATTATCCTTGCCGAGGAATAGAACAGAACATTGTTTCAATGTCTCCTCCGGGCTAGTAACTGGAAAAAGAGAAAACGAAACAAATAGCAGGTAATGTGATTCCTCAACTAATTATGCAAGAGAATAACTATTCAAACATTAAAAGAATGAAGTTTTAGGCGGACCTGTGTGACCGACAGTTCTCTCAGACTCGTAGATCTCATGGTCATTTCCTCCCTGTTCAAGTAAAAAGCAGGACTCTTAAATTAGCCCGGACATGAAAAGAAAGCTTCAAGCATGTCAGTAACTAAAAGATTACCTTGTATGTTTTGTCTCCAAAAAAATGAATTTCATTAAATTCTTCAAGGTATCTCAAACAATAAGTCTTGTCCCAGCCTTGCGGAAAAACCTATCATGACCAAGATCCCCAAATCATCTGTCATATACTTAAAACGTTCAGCGGTCAATAAGCACAAGAAAAGGCTTAAAGATGCTCACATCGAAACTAATTTGGCCTCCAATGGAGAAGGTGAGATTAAAATGTGCAAACTTTTCTCTGAGCACTGATACCATTGTTTCGCGTATCTTTTGTACCTGATTATAGTTTCAATTGTCTTTAAATCACAGAGAAAAAGAATCTATTACTGCAAAACATATATGCAATACTAGAGCAGTTATGTATACCTTGTCATACTTTTCAAATTCATCCCTTTCTTCCTGACTACAGTTCCTCCCAATAGGCGACACATTTAGCATGCCACTTCTGAACTCAATGAACGTTCCTCTGCATAGAAGAATGATTAAGAAATTTGCCACAACGAAGCAGATAATTCAACTTTTGATCTATGTTTGCTTGGATTCTTCAAAAATGTCGTCGGGTGTCTGTAAGGTCCTCGAAAAAACAATTTTTGGAGGATTTGGCAGGCTAGCATGGGTGCGCGACATTTTTGGAGGATCCAAGCAACAGAGACTTTGATATGCTCACCTCTTTATTGGAATATCCAAGTCAGCAATGTAATGGAGGGTAAAGTTAATAAATTCCTGCATATCATTTGCATCCCATCATGATATTTCTTGACCGTCTACATATAAACTCATTTCTACTTCAATTGGGTGAACCTAAGCTATAAACATGAATTCTCACCCAATTATACGCAACAAACATACAAATTAACTCTTAATGGGATGTGTAGCAACTTGGTCTTCAGATTTTTGTTAACGATTATAAATACTGCTTCGAAAACTTACGAAATACCACGTCAGAACGATTTTCAACAAAGTACAAATTACATAGTAATCTCTCTTTTTTACTCTTATGCAAATTATTATTCATCTTATAGATTAAGGTATACACGCAGAGACAAATTTATCACTTCAACGAAATTATTTTTCTTAAGCTAAACAACAAATAATTAGAAGGATCACTAAGCCTTTATCAAACTGCACTTGGTTGGGTATGCTCTCCTCTGTACATTACAACAGAAATAAACATTTTCACGTAAAATAAGAAAAACGTATTGACTAACCTTGAGCTTCTCGTCTCCAAGATGTGACTTCAAGCTCTGCACGCACATCGGGAGTCATGTCATTTCAAAACAAATCACTCTGCTAACTAACAACTAAGGAGAATAAAAGAAGCGATGCACATTGAAGATGGGTAGAAAGAAATTTTTTCAAGTTGTTCGGTAGTTCTAATTTTCATGAGACTTTATCTAGTTTTAATTTGGTATAAAGTGCTTAGTAGTGGCAACAAGGATGTTGTTTTGAGTTGATAAAGATAGTATCCGAAGATTTTGTTTTGTCACATAATGAATATGCATTCACAAGTAATATTATACGGATATGATATCAAATTCTAGTCATTAGAATTACCTGTTTCCCAATAAGCTTGCCATCTTTATGTGCTACAAGGCCATTTTCAGAGAAAACATAATCATAGTCATTTGTAACTGCATCACAGATATTAGAAAGATCAAAATGTCATCATTCTCAAGAATTTTTTAGATAGGTCATTCAATAGCCACATATTGGGAACCAAGGGACATGCATGACCTCAAAGATTGTTTAGCACCTTAGTTGTGCAGACTCTTCACTTTTGATGTCGCACTCATCTCAGATTCTTCAAAAATACACTACTTTTGGCGAATCCGACAGGCACCCATTGGCATTTTTGAAGAGTCCGAGCAACATAGTTTAGCACTAAAGTTGGGCAGTACATTTCAACAGCTAACATGGAGCTATAACCATAAGACTATGTATGCTTTGCTAGTGGAAAGGTCCTTTTATATTTCAAATCAAAACACAGTTCAGTGCTCTTGGCTAGTGAACTCATAGTTCTACACTTCTACTCTTGCCTAATACGTGCGAGGAATTTCAGATACTGAGATAATAAGTTGATGTAGCACCTTTCATTATCCCAACTCCGAATTTAGTATATATGTTACTTAAGCTAACCTGTATTGCCAAGTTGCTCTGATATCTTTACAAGGTCAGAACCTCCAACAACTCCAACAGTAACAACCTGCAAGTCGACAAAATTGTTAAACCAAAGAATCTTTGAGAGGAAAAGTAATATATATGTGGAAAACAGAGATAAAGAAAAAATGAGTATGGCAAAAGAATCATCGACCTTTCTAAGTTCCTGCATGAATTTCAACATTTGTGGAGTAGATTCCTGAAATTTTTATGCAAATTTTCCAAAGAAGTAAGAAAATCAATATCGTTATGGGGGTGAATAAATGTCACTACTGGTAAATTTACTCTACAATTAAAGGAAGAAACAACAATCAGAACAATAAAAAATCATGACAATTTTTGAAAATAAATGTACAGGCTAGCAAGCCATTCGACGGCGCCTCAATATCAAACAGGTTGGATTCAGCTACTAAATATACAAATCATCTATACCATTCTACTCTATTCAAGCCCATCAAGGATGCAATTGTCCATAAAATTAAATTAATCTACAGTAAAGGTGTTTTCAATATGGATCTGATTTTCTCATGTTCCTTGGCTAAAAAAATTGAAAAATATTTTCCTTAGGTAAAACAAGTTATAGAATTAGCATTCCACATTGATTTTCCCCTCCTACACACCTTATCATCATCCCATCTCTGTACCCCTATCCCCACCCCACCACCCCCATTCTCATGTTGCTTCGATTATATACAAATACTTTTAGAATAATATTTCATTACTTGCATACCCAACACAGCCCTAGTAACAGATCGAAACAAGGGAAAAATAATCAAACTAAAGCAACAAATACAAGCATGAGCAATCATACTATACCTTCCTGGGTGCTGTAAGAGTTCCATCAACATCAAACAAAGCAATTAAACCAGCTTTTCTTGCAGCCATTTCTGTTTATCTTTCTATACTTCTCACCAACTCTTCACTGGATTTAACAACTAAACATTCAACCTTATCAATCTACACTTGATAAAACAAAAATAAAATTCAATAAAAAAGTTCACAAAAATGAAATGAAACAAAATCAAATTACAGATTCGCAATATATAGCTGTATTAATTTGTACAACACAATGGGCGGTGGCACTTTGCGTACTGACTGGAAAGTAGTATTCAACAAGACGACAAAATGAAGTAAAATCAGTTACAGAAAATGCAAAATTTACACCGATTGAAGAAGAAGTGAGAAATTTTCCACCGCTTTATTGTACATTTTTTTGGCTTACCTTAGCAAAAATTGGCTCACAGAATCGGACGCAGATCTGAGATCAAATCGCTTTTGAGTAATTTATAGTGTGGATATTGGGATACCGAGTTGAGGTGTTTTTGCTCAAAGAGTGCCACTAGTTTTTTTCATTTTTAGATCTATATATGTCCCAATATCTATTATGTGGTTTCCTTCAACTAGTAACCAATTATATTGTGCCAACTCATTTATTTTTTGTCATAATGATGCTAAAATCTTAGAAATATTGTAGTAGTAAGTGTTGTTAGATGTTTCATATTCAAGATCTGTTTACACTATCAAATTTTTAGACGTGTGAATTGTTGGTAAATACACTAATTTCATTTACTAGGTGACTTTTCAAACGGATCCTAAATCTTTTTGGGTACGAATTTGTCTTTGTTAGGTTACTTTACTCATAATGTGGGGATTTTTTTAATGTGAATTAAGATTTAGTTAGGCTTCAATATGAAATCGGACACGAAAGCCCCCTCTCCTTACAGTCAAGTGGCTGAACGCCCCTCGAATCTTCCTTGAATTGACGTCACTGGAACATCTACCGTTTGGATCCTGCCTTGATAGTCATCCGTAGAGCTAAAGGGAATTTTGGAAGTCATTCCCATTCCCACACACCAATACCAACCAGGGTGGCGTTTCATTAAGTCCTACCCCTAAGAGAAAGGAGAAATTGCTTGCGCGCTTCGTCAAGTAAGAGAGAGGATCTTAGGCCGAACAGATCATCGGTTCCGAAGGCCTGCAATCATGACTTATTGGAGATTAAAAAAAAATTGTCATTCATTCTTGGTTAATTTATACGATTCACTTTATTTATCCATTATTTTAAAACTGGATATGCTGTACCCGCCCAACACTATTATTCTAAAGTATATTTTTGAGCTAATTTCAAATAAAATACATGATAATTATACAATATAACTTGTCTAATGTCATCAAAAGTACTAATTATTTAAATATGAGTTATACATTGACAATACATTATGGTACATTTAAAAAACTAAAAAATAACGTAATTGTACATGATTATTCAATTTTGATCAATTTAAAATCATCTCTAAACAATCTCATATGGAATCTAAAATAAAAGGAATGCGTGTTTGATATGGAGAAAAATTAGGAAACAGGTGCAATAAAAATAAATATGATGTAATAAACATATCATATTCTTAAAGATGGTAGTTCTAGAGATCTGTGTAGAATAGTGATAACCAGGCAATTTATCCTTTCATCAAACAAACTACAAAGTAATCGAATTTTTTTTATTTAAAAGATAAAAATCTAGATACAAAGGAAGTTGGATAATTCTTATGGATTTTCATTACCAATAGAGTGCGAATTGAGATTGATTTTTAAATCTTGTTTTTCTTTTCTTTTCTTTTTTTTTAAATGGAGTAAAAGAGAAAACCATGGTAATGTAGATGTGTTGTAAGTTTTAAAGGAAATTTGAAAGAAAAACATATCTTTGATTGGCTGAACGGAAAGAGTGAATTTTTTAATAAAAAGATATGTTGTGAAAGAGTGTGCTGAACAAGAGATTAATGGAAGCTTCTTCTACCTCCTTTGCATATTGCAAGAGAGAAAGTGAAACATTTGGAGGTTATATAGGATGCAATTACTATTTTACCCTATATAGTAATGATTTTTTGTCGGTATATAAAATTCCTTTATATTTTTTGTCGGTATATATATATATATATAAAATGCATAATACATATATTGAATTCTAAACTTGGTTTTAAATTTTAACTTTGACCTCAAACTTTCATAATGCACAAATAAGCACTTTAACTATCCTATCTTTCAATAAATAAACACGCGATTCCTACCTGGCAAAATACGTGAAATGCACGCATTCTGCGCGAGTGAGGGATAATTTTCGAGGCCCACAACGGTAAAAAAATGCTGAAATGACAATTCTACCCTTAATGAATCTCTTTTATAATTTTTTTAGTTTCAAAATGACGTGTAAAATATTTTGTTTGTAAAATATTTAATTAGTTGGCAGCCATTGATTGGCTCACTAATACACGTGGAAGCGTTTGCATTTCACGCACTTTGGCTCCAAAAATCGCGTGTTTATTGAAAGATAGGATAGTTAAAGTGCCTATTTGTGCATTATGAAAGTTTGAGGTCAAAGTTAAAATTTGAAGTCAAGTTTAGGGTCCAATATATGTATTATGCCAATATAAAAATCCATTATATATATATATAATCCCTTTAACTTGGCCTTATTTTACATTTATACCTTTCAACTTTGGATGTGCACAAATAGACACTTAAACTTGTATAAAGTTCACACATTAATCCTATGTGGCACAGTACACATAAGACATCACTAGGACGCAAATTGATATGTAGGATGTCACATAGGACGTGTGTGTCTATTTGTTCAATGTTATACAAGTTTAAGTATCTACTTGTGCACACTCAAAATTGGAGGACATAATTATAAATGAGGCAATGTTAAAGGGCATATATTTATGTATTATGCCTTTTTTATAAACTGCCTTTGGACGGCCTAGACTTGGCGTTTCCTATAAATATAGATAGATAGATTTTCTAACTCGTGGTTTTCTTGAACCATTTGCCCTTTAATATGAACATATTTACATTATTGATTGGTAATCCTCACCTTCGCTTTTCTATCATCATCATCATATAATATTATTATCATTTCCATTACTAGGGCTGTTCATGGTTATGGTTAACAATCAAATCAAATCGCAATTCGAACCAAACCGATTAAAAGAACTGATATTTGATTTAGTTTGGTTAGATTTGGTTTTAAATTTTGAAAACCGATACTATTTGGTTTGGTTTTACTAAAAAATAACCGCAAAAATAATCAAACCGAACCGATAAATTAGATATATAAATTTTATAATTATTTATATATTAGTCATAAATAACTTAAAAGTATTTGTTAAATTTTAATTAACTTAAGTCTTTAACTTTAGGGAAAATTTTGAAAATGTCAATATTTTGACATTTAATAGGACTCATTGTCAATACTTTCAATATTTAGTAGAAATGTCAAAAAAGAAATAATTGTTAAAAACAGAAAGGAGAAATTAAGGGGAGAGAAAAATATTAAAAAGAAACAATTGCTTAAAAGTGTTATCAATTACAAAAATTCAAAAACAAAGAACTAATTGACAATTTATCAAAATACACCAACTTCCATCTCTTTCTTCTTCTTTCGCCATGTTTAAAAAAATAAAACTATCACCATTGTTCTAAAAATTCAATATTCAATTTTCTTATCTTTTTTTTGTTTCTAAACACGTTTATTTACCATACATTATCATATTAGACGCAGTTTATTCTACTAAGACATCATTTTGACGTTATGAAATTATAATTTGTCTTTAAAAATGTCTGAAATTTTATGAAGTTATTTGGCTATCATGTTAAGGTTATGAAGTTTATGTATCTCCTTTTAAGAAATTTTTCAGTATTCAGAATACAATACTCATGTATTCATGATATAGGTATTCATCCATCTTACATGTGTATTTTATTTTGCTTATTTCCAATATCACTTTGTATACCAAATAGTTTGTATTTGGATTTGATTTCGTATTCGTCCTAAAGTATACCGTAAAGTTTATATTTAGATTTGATTTTGTATTCGTGTGAATGTATACCATAAAGTTTTGTATTTATATTTTGATTTCGTATTCATTCTCAACTATAAATAGCCAAAATATAGTTTATTTATGTATTCATCCTAATTGCATCAGTCAAATAGTTTTGTATTTTATTTTGCTCATTATATGTTTATAATTATACCAACTAGTTTATCTTTGATTTCGTATTCATTCACAATTTTAAATAATCAAAATACAGGTTTGTATTTAGATTATCATTTTGTAAAAACAAATTTAAGTACAAACTACAGAACATTCAAAATACTTTCAAATACTTTTGCGAAATAACTCAAGACCTAAACGCTAATGTGGATTCTACTAAATTTGAAATATAAAAACAAATCATAAAAAAAGATTGACAAAAATATTTTAAATACTAAAAATCTGAAATACATAAATATTTTATCAGTATGTTAACAAACTCACATAAAAATTAAAAAAAATGACGGAAAATCCTTAATACATACAATCCGAAAATTTAACATAATGTGATTTTGAAAATAAAATTTTGCAAAATAAATAATGAATTCAAAAATACCTTTATCAATTGAGAGATTTCTTGATTAATTGATAGATCTGAACAAATTATTACGAACTTGAATAATTAGTTCTTCTTCGACAATGAGAGAGAATAATGGTGAAATTTTGATGAAAAAAAAGATTGTTACGAACTTGAATAATTAGTTCTTTTTCGACAATGAGAGAGAATAATGGTGAAATTTTGATGAAAGAAAAAAAAAGTGAATGATGGGATGGTGAAAACTGAAAAATTGATGAAAGAGAAAAGTGAAAGATGAAAAATAAATTTAATGGTACTAAAGCATAGGAAGAAGTGTAAATGGGTAATTGATGTAAAATTTGATTCAAAGTTAGACTGTTTTGAAAAATAATATTTGAATACAAATTACTTTCTAAACTATTGACATTTTGACATTATCAATAATTATTAGTGTAGATGTTTTTACTAATTAAGTTAGGGATTGTGACTAGTTTGCTAATTTTTCCTTAACTTTATCATTTTATCAAGCCTAACACTTTAGCCCAAATATAACAATCTGAAATCCAAGTCCATCAAAATCCATTTTAATCTTTACCTACTATACCTTCACATAAAATAGTTATACTTACTCTTAAATGAATCACTTTGTTCGTGTAATGATAACTCTAATATTGCTTAATTGCTTGACTAAACCGACATTAGATTTTCTGTAAATTATTCATGTACTTGGTATTTGTGTCTATCGAGATACGTAGGTCTTCACAAAAATTATTACTTTCAAACCGAATAAACCAGAAAAACTGAACCAAACCGATGGTTATTTTTGTCGTTTGTTTTGTTTTGGTTTTAGAAATTTAAAAAATCGACTAGATTGGTTTGGTTTTGATTTTAATCAATAACCGATCCAAACCGAACTACGGACACCCCTAACCATTACCATACTATTAAAATGAAAAGAATCTAAGTCTAAAAAATGAAAATATTAATTAATTAATTATTAAATAATAATCCTATCATATTAATAGATTATTATACATATGCTAATCATCATATAGAGTTAGCCATCACTTCAAATTCGTAGGAGTTATAATCTTTCCATCTCCTATACGACTACACATCTTTTCAGAAATTAAACATCTGAAACATCTGAGTAAAGTAGATGATAACAAATCGTTGTTTTGGTATTTGTTTTTCCTATAGTTTCTTAATTTCTTTTTCCTTTTTGGTACTTTATCATGTTCAGCTATTTTTATTTTTCTCTCGTGATACTATGACTTGCTACAATTCAAAAAGTGAGCTTGAAGTATTTTTAAATGGTTTCCAAAAGGACCTCGAGGAGAATCAAATATTTATTTAAAATGGTTGAGCAAACGAAGCATGAATAATTGCTAACCAAATGAAGGATACATCCAAATAATTTGTCTTTCAAGAATCAGTTATTTGGAAAAAAAATTAAAGGTACAGAGTTCTCATTTTTTCACCAAAACAAATATTTTGAAAAAAATTGAGTCCTTTTTTTGTGTGACTACGATGCCTAGACGATAATTGCACTTTTCTAATGAGGCTTTGTCCAAGAAAAATATATAGTTGTTGAATGATGATATTGGTGGATGTTCTGTTTTCCTCTCCAAATCAAAGAAAAATAGAATTAACACTACAATAAAAATAACTTTTAGCGGCATTAAATATTAACACTAATAAAGAGTGTTAACGTCTTACCGGCATTAGTTAAGTGTAACTAGAACCAATGTCGCTAAAGACTTTAGGGACATATGTAAAGTGTGACAATTGCCGCTAAAAATACATATTTAACGGCAATTAAGAATTAAATGCCGCTAATGATTATTTTTGTTGTAGTGTAAGTACATTTACTTTCTCTTATTTATATATGACGGACATAAATGAGATTAGATGTTTGACGTCAATTTTGTCGTTTTTTTTTTTATCATTTTTCTTGACAGTCTTAAATTTCTTTTCTTGTGTAGCTACATAATCTAACATTTCCATAATAGTAATGAATCATTTGTTTACAAATTCAAGAAATTGCGACGTAATTTCTACTCCTTTAACAAATATGTGTATAGTCAGAAAAAAATTATGTACATTTGAATGAATTATTTAATTTTTAATTTACAAGTGTGGATTTTATATTAGCTACAAATTTTATATAGTAATAGAAGACAAACGTGCAACGCACATTACCAAACTACTATATAATAGTATTTGTATAAAATTAATATAGAGCAGCCAATGAATAAATGTTCTGATTGGTCAATTGGTTCTTGCATGGGTGTTTTAAGACTCTTTTAGTGTTATTGAGCCCGAGTTTAACAAGTTGGAACAAGAGTAACACGATAACTTCATATATCATTGCTAGCTAGTATAAAAATTTGTTACACTAACAATATTGCACTAGTATATAATCAAATCTTGTCTATTAATTAGAACTAACACAAAATGAGGTTAAAATGAGTTGAAATGAGGCTACAAGCTCTGTTTAGAGTCAAATCGATCTATAACAGCGGTCTATATATAACATTGCTTCTCTGAGTTTGAAGAATTGTTAGCGCAGATATCATTTAATGTAATTAGATGGACAAATTAAAGTAATCAATTTGAAAGATTAATAAAGATGAATTAATTAAAAAGAAAATGGATAGTAATTACTTCTCACTGTCACAAATAGATACATTTTGGGAAACGATTGATACATAAGTCTTCAAGCTAAGGTTCACCATTTCCAGAACACATTTGAACCACACTTGTATTTGTCCTTGCCTTCACACTCCAACGCCAAATCGTCACTTATAAATGGCACTTTCTGAATCATTTCAATTTGTAAAAACACACAAAATATTAGCATTATCAATTAATTTATTCAACAACAACAAACAAAATCAATGAAAATAGTTGAGATTACCTTTTGTTTTGCAAGGTCTTGACATCCTGTGAAGTTCTCAGGGAACTTACAAGTTCCAAACTGAACAGTATACGCCCTTGCGAAATTCGCACCACTTGTAGCCAACCTCTTCTTGTCATTCAATTCCTGTATATTGATTGAATCACATTAAATGTTTGTGTCATTTTGTACTCCCTCTGTTTCACAAAGAATGATCTAGTTTGACTTGACACGGAATTTAAGAAAATAAAGAAGACTTTTAATCATGTAGTTTTAAATAATTGGTCTTTAATCTTGTGGCAAAAAACATGACACGTGGAAAGTTGTTATAAAAAAAAGTCATTCTTTTTTAAATGGATTAAAATGGAAAGGAGATCATTCTTTTTGAAACGCATATATATACCTTGTTGGCTTGGCTTTTCACAAGATATTCGTCGATAACACCAGCATTAGCAGAAGAGGCAGTTGTGAAAAGGGCAGCAGCAAGGCCAAGCAGAGCAACTCTTCTTCCAGCAGATATGTTGGAACTTGATTGTTGTTGAGCCTTAATGATGAGTGGCAATTTTTGAAGTGATGGGGAAGACATAGAAACAGTATGTTTTGATGTGAGTTCAGATGAACTCATGCCTGATATAGCATAGCTGCATGCCAATACACTTGAGTTCATTGCTGCCATTTCTTCTTTTCCTACTATAATCTTGGATTTCAATCAAATTTTTTTTAATTAGATAAAAGTGTTTTAGTTTTTTTTTTTTTTTTAGGTGATGGATTTTGTTATATTGTTATAAGGATAGTGAGTGTAATTTAAGGTTGTGGTAGGAGGTTGGATAAGGTGAGATTGCCTTACTCCTTATTGGCTAATTTTGGTTTCTTGTTTTAGCATATACATCTATATGTGTGGTGAACATGAGCCATTAAAGAGTGGACCCAATATCCAAATATGTGCTTGTTTGGGATTAATATTCTTTTCGAACACTGTCGATATAAAATACAAATTTCTCATCTATATTTGATTGAATACAGTTGATACATTATACATTTGAAAGAGAGGATGAATGCATATTGTATTTGTATGAATACAAATACAATTCATACAAAAATACAAATATAGTTATTCGAATACAATTGATATAAATTATTAAACTCTCATCTATATTTAATTGAATACAATTGATACATAATACATTTGAATGGATTTCTTCTTATTGACTGTAGAACGAGGGTGAGAGAGAGGCAATGGAGAGAGGGAGAGAGTTTGTTATAAAACCAACATATGGTGGTTTATTGTAAATATTTTTAAAATATGGTTGTGTTCCATACATATGTCGATATTGTTGCCTTGTTATGTAATTTCTCCTATTAGTCTCATTTATTAATTGTCGTTAAAGATTATATTTCATATAATGTTATAGTATTTATGTGCATAATATCAGTTTAATTTATTTTTTTTTAAAATTAAGCTTTTGATCTTAAACATGTCATTAAAAAAAAATCTCATTATACAAAGTATAGTTTATAGGGCATGTACGTACCATTCATTTTTCAAAAGAGTACTACAAGGAAATAATGTGACACAGAAGAAATATTATTCTTCATCTTGTCTGTAAATAAATACTCAATTAATTTCAAAAATCTACAATTTGATTTTTGACACAGTCTTACTAATTTGAAAACAAATTAATGGAAGATATTAAAAGAAGGAAATTAAATGGCAGAGGAGGAAATTAAGGAACAAGGAGGGTCTCCTCTCATTGCGTGTCTACTTTTTCAACTTATATATCACAATCATAATAATCACATTACGAAACTTCTCGATCCCCAATTAATTCGATTCATTTCATATTTCTTTCTTTCAATCCAAGGTACGTAAGATATCAATCATTTGAGTTAGTTTTCACTTCCACTACATTAAAGTTCTACTCCATATACTGCATTTTGACGTATTATTAGTTTCACATCTATTTTTAGTACAGTAGACAGTAGTAAAAGATGAGCGATGAAAGAAGTGCCCCTCGTTTGAATGAGAGGATCCTTTCATCTTTATCTAGACGATCCGTTGCTGCTCATCCTTGGCATGACCTCGAGATAGGTACGTACTCCACGATTTCATTTTCCATTCTTCAGACTAACGATTCGATCTCATTCTGTTTCTTGAATAATCGATTTTGTAGGACCTGAAGCTCCTAACGTTTTCAATGTTGTAAGTACACTAAATTAAATTACCCTCTCTGGTTTATAACCTGCATATGATATGATCCGATGACATATATGTACATACATTACATCAATCGTTAACAGGTAATTGAAATAACAAAAGGAAGCAAAGTTAAGTACGAACTTGACAAGAAAACTGGTCTGATTAAGGTATATATCACTTATCGAATGCTAGCTCTAACAATATGATCAGTGTATTATATAACTGATCCTTTAACGCGTATATTTGACTTGCAGGTTGATCGAGTTCTATATTCATCAGTGGTTTACCCTCAGAATTATGGATTCATTCCTCGAACGTTATGTGAAGATAATGACCCTATGGATGTATTAGTCCTAATGCAGGTTCGATTTTTTCTTCACAAAACAGAGCAAACAGGGGACATAACGTTAGACTGAACGAAAATATTTACTTTTGTCGAACAGGAACCTGTCCTTCCAGGTTGTTTTCTTCGAGCTAGAGCCATTGGATTGATGCCTATGATCGATCAGGTTACGTTCCTTGATCATATTTATGTGCTTAGAACTAATGAGGATCGCGTTTGAGAGTAATATAATTTTTCTTTATATTCAGGGAGAGAAGGATGATAAAATCATAGCAGTGTGTGCTGATGATCCAGAATATCGCCATTACACTAACATAAATCAGCTTCCTCCTCATCGTTTAGCTGAAATTCGTCGATTCTTTGAAGAATGTATGTTGTTTTAATTAACTATGTATATCTGCAAATGTGTAATACATATTTTACAAGTGACAATTAATTTTGTTAGATAAGAAGAATGAGAACAAAGAGGTTGCTGTTGATGAGTTTCTGCCACCAAATACTGCTGCTGAGGCTATCCAGTATTCTATGTAAGAATGTAACAACTTGTCTGTATTATTTAATTATGAATTCTTTTCACAAAAAAGTGACTCAACTTTTTTTTTATAACCTCAAAGTCACTTAACTATAAGTATTCTCTCAATAAGTTTGAGCGACTTTCTGAAAAAACGAAAACGTGTATTATATGTTCAAAAGAGGTTTACATTTGTACTATTGTTGTGCAGGGACCTTTATGCTGAATACATATTACAGACGTTGAGGAAGTAAATTCAAGTTTATGGGATACAAATCATTTAAATAATTTTGTTTTACTACCACAAAGTTGTGTGCTAAGAGGGATATATATCATCTCCTGACTTATTGATTATTTTGTTTACTTAATTTTTTTAAAACAACAAATGTTTGTATTCTTATATGTATCTCAAATTGTTTGGGTTAAAATACTCTTCAGTTAGTTACCCTTTTGAAATAAAAATAAGGAAAACTTACGTCGATATGCTATATTAAGAAATATTTATCATCTATAGCAGTATTTTTTTCATTGGACTCTTATAAGACAGTTTCAATATATATTATAGAAAACAATTTATAAACTGATATAATGCAAGTTTTATTCATGGTTAATACATATATCACACACACTTAAAATACATTGTTTCAATTTCTTATCAAACAAGCATAATATATTTTAAAACACTTCTAATACATTTATATTTCATGCGCATAATTTACTTTTAATACATAGCAAATTTATAATAGTATTACTATAAATAAAAATGAATAAAAAATATTACTAAAATAAATATTATTTATTAAAAAAATACTCATTCTTTCTTAAAATAAATTGCAAAGTTCAACATTTGAAAGGGTGGTTAAACAAGACAACTGTAGATCAACAATGGACCAACCGATCAGATGAGCCCAATAAGAAAAAGAATCCATTAGCTGGGCCCAATGCAAGGCCCATTTAGCACAAATGGGGAAACAAACTAATACTAGTAAGATTTACCCTTGGGCTATCACAAATAACATAACATTACTTAGAACACAACAAAAAGGGAAAGGAAAGGACTTGTTTGTGTTCAGGTGTTATCATTTGCTTCTGATTTATAAAAAAAAATAAATTTTAACGGCAACAACTATGTACGTTAAGAAAAGATACTGAAAAGTAAGTATTGTAATTTAATATAACACTAATCGAAGCTAAGAAGATTCCAGAAGAAAAATAGTTTTCTTATTGATCAACTGCGAACAATACAATGAATTGACTGAATTAAAGCTACTCGTCTACATTATATTATATATACATGTTGTAGCCCGTTAAGTGATAATTTAACAAATTTCCTAGAGTTAGTTATAACTAACTAATTAAACATCTTTTAAGTCAGAACTCCTTTCTCGTTAATAAGTCTTTAACGACATTACTTAATTGTCATTGGATCCAACATAGCTTTAGGCTTTAAGAATATATACAAAGAGTATATTGTCACTAAAAATATATTTAGCGATAATCAAGCTATCATCGCTAATTAATTATCATTTTTGATACAATATGAACTAATAATGATGATAGCTAGGGATGACAATGGGACAGTAATGGGCGAGTACGGCCGGATTTAGTCCAACCCAAAAAATTCTCAACCCGTCCCACTTTTTTTTTTTCTATTTTAACCCGCTCAGCATCGTCCCACATAAACCTTCTACGCCCCGCCCACTTAAGTTATTATTGTTGCATACCTAAAGTAACATTATATGTCTATTATCGTTCTCATATTACTTATATATCATATACATCATTTTTGTTTTCTTGTTCTATAAATATAAATAAAAATAGAAAATGTATTGTAATAATTAGCTGAATATAATAAATGAATTAATATAAAAAGAAAGAGTCTGTTTGATCTGTAATTAGCTAGAAGAGGTTGTCACTAAAAAAACATGTTTATTAATAGAAGGGGAAAATATCTAAATTCAGTACTTATCTTTTAACTTAAAAAAGATTTTCTTTAATATGAAACTGCCTCAAGTTGTTGAGTTAGCACCTTAGTCCTTGAAGTTAAAGTAGTATTATATTTTATTTAATTGTACTTTAGTCATCTTAGTATGTGTTGGCATAGCTCTGTCAGAAGCAGTAGTAGGTGAGGACACTGCAGTATGCATATTGTGATGCCGTAATTTTACTATCTTTAGAAAAATCACTTTTTGAAATGTTCTAAGTATAAAATCATTTGAGAAAAATACTTAGAAAAGAGTCGCCACTTAATTTTTTTAAGAAATTAAGAAAACTTAATTTAAAAAGATTTTAACAGATCAAATCTTAATAAATTTAGAGAAAATGGGTAAAAGGTTCTTATTTACGCTTCAAGAAGGTTTTTAAGGCATTTGAAGCGCCCGCTAACATGCGGTTATCCTATGACTTAGGTTAATTATTTTGACTATTTTTTTAAAAAAAAATATTTAATATAGAAATAATATTATTAATTTACAACACTCGATTAACTTGAGAAAAAATAATTAAAAGAACAAATTTTAATTTTTTTTAAGAAAATGGAATCTTAATTGAAACATTTGAATATAATACAAGTGACTAGAATTTTAACAAGACTAGATTTGTTAAAACTTATTTGACACATTTTTTTAAAATAATATTTTAAAACAAATTGGTCAATTAAAGCATAGAGACTATTTTAAGTTAATTGAAGGTTAAGTAAAAGTTTTCAAATAAACAAAAACCAAGTGTTGACAAAAATGAAATTTATTTAAACATACTAACATAAAGAATATAGTTCATCTCTTGGGGAATTAATTAAGTTATTTAATAATTCTAAATTTAGAGTTAATAAAAAAGATAATAATAATAACAATTAAATAATAAAGGAGTAACGGAGTAGATGAATTTGGGCCCCCTTTTGGGCCAATCTTGCTGGAAATTTGGGGTTTTAACCCAACTCCCGTTTTTGTATACACATGTCATATATCAGTGTATATCGAATGTATATAGCTTATTTTTCTGCTTTTCGAGACCTGTTCCAGTTTCCAATTTCTCCGGACATCGAGAAGTCTAATTCAAGAGGAATTCCACTCAACGAAAGGCAGGGATAGAATCCGAAATAGACTCGGATGGAGTTTTCACATGCAATAAAATAGAAATGAATTAGCCATGAAGTGATGAAATCAGGCACATCTTAATTACAACATAATTTATGAGTAAATAAAAAAAATATTTTAAGAGATCCGAGTTAAGCCAAAATATATAACTCAAAAAAAAATAATATCTTGAACTCATTCGAATTGACTATATTACATCACTTCCTCTGTATATAAACTTAATGCCTAGAAGATTCAATCATAAGAATAGGACTAAACACCACATTATATAAATAATAATTCTGATTATAAAATCAAGTAGAAAACAAAATGGCAGCTAGATCAAAATATCTTAAAACAACAAGTTTACACAGATATCGAGCTAAATAAAATAAAGATTAAATAGGCTACTGGAATGCAAATTACACTAAGAACATGACCATAACTCCTAAACTACAAATAAATTCCTAAAGAAACATAAGCAAACTAAAAGGAAAACTGAAAAAATAAAAAAAAATAAAAAAATTTACAACTAACAGTAAATAAAACAGTAGGAACAAGAGAAACGCTACTAAAATGTCATACCAAAACCTAATACACGAAAGCTAAAACAAAGCTAATTAACATATAACAGATAGAAAAGCTGAGAATTAAATAATACAAAGCTAAGAAAGAATTTACCTGGTTCTGGGCAGCGAACTGGAACTACGAGTTTGACGGAGACGATCCCACCACCTCTCCAAACTCGAACAGCAGCAAAAACATTTTAAAAATATTAAACTATGGAGCTAAGAATTCCCAAAATTTAGGGTACTCTCTGGCTACCAAAAAATCTCCTCTTTTTTCTCCCTCCCCCTTTGGTGCAATGAAGAGGGATTTATATAGGACAAACTTTAGTTCCAAATAGATGTGGGAAGCGATGTGGACTAATGCAAAGTCCAAAATTTGTCTATTTGAATGGTTTTAAAGTAATTGATTAATAGGATGAATTCACATAAATTAATTTAGCGAACTTCTTAATCTTAACAAAAATAAAATAATTAATTTAATCGTAAACTAGTGATTAAAAAATATAACCATAATTTAAACTAAACTAATTTAAAAAACTACTCACTAAATTTAAAATATTTTTGAGATGATTTTTTTGAATAATCATAAAATATACTAATTATATACATAATTATGTAAAATATAGATATAATCTAAAACTTTAAGAAACGGCAAAAATTATTCAAAATAACGCAAGCTTTATATTTTTTCCTAAATTTATAAAACTAATTATTTTAAATTGTTTGAGAGTTTAAGAAGCTCATGAATTAATTCCTATAGGGGAGGGTCAAAATTGCGTGTCAACAACTGTCCCTCATTTTACTTGGATTGATGCAAGAAATTTGAGGAAAATGAAATTGACCAAGCCAATTTTGACCGACCGCATATCCATCTTTCAGGCAAGGGATTCGGTACGGACTTTAGGAATTATGACATAGCCCTGAAAATGGGTTTCCTACATATCTCAGGCTATATGAGAATTCAGGCCACTTGTAGTTCGATACGCTAGATTTAACGCACGATTTTGAAAGAAATCAAAAGTCATCTCGATACCGAGTTATGAAGGAATCGGGATGCTTGGGAATAAGATTTAAGAGGGAATGTTAGAATACAGCCGAGTTTTCAACATCGAGCCCGCCTACATATCCTTAAACCATAGGAATCAGGCTGTTTGTAGTTCGACTCAATCGATTGAAAAAGGAATCTATTATGTTAGATAACCTTTGGTTCTGGACAAGTGACAAAATTAAACGAGTATGAAAAGGAGGCTTGTAACCTCTTAGCCATGAATGTGGTGCACTTCACACCCATAATTAAGAACTCACATGGACATAATTTCCAAAGCTCTCGGCGCATTGTCACTCAGATTGGAAACTTGCTTTCGGTAGACCAAAATTTCCGGATGCGAGACCAAAACTGACAAAACCTAAAGAAAAATCCACATGCCTTCTGATAGGGGTGTGGTTTGATTGTGGTGGAAGTCGCTCCTCTGCTCGCGCCCTAAGAGTTTGACACTCCTCTTTGGACTATATCTCAGTCCGCTGCTAAGAAAAAGTTTCACGTTGTGCTGCATCCTTTTTGATATCGTCCGCACCTATGGTTTGTTTTGGAGAATTCATCCTTTCGGATGCTCTCAACAAAGACTGAGATAAAACTCGTTAGCATAAAAACTCAATTAAAAAGGGAGACAGTGTCTTTTACCATGTCGACACTTAATTGTTCTCCTCAACATTTGACATCAACTCGATCGGTTTGACATAAAGCAAATAGAGCTTATGTCTTATGTATGTAATGCAATCTTCAATGTATTCTTCATTTGATGTTGAAATAAATAAAAACAGATGCAGTGTGCTAATATTTATCTTGATGTCGTCTCTGATGTTCTTCTTGATGTTTACTTCTATCAAAAATAAAATTATGCAGTTGATGCCAATGGGTGAATATTTTCTTCAGATGCCCGATTCCCTTTCTGGCAGTGCATGATTCCTTGCGAGGCATGGGTATCTTCCCGCGATGCATAAATTTTCTGCGAGGCATGAGTATCTTCTCGCGATGTATGAATATTAACTCGCGATGCATGATCTTCCGCAATGCATGAATATTAACTCGCGATGCATGATCTTCCGCGATGCATGAATATTGACTCTCGATGCATGATTTTCTGTGGGGCATGAATATCTTCCCGCAATGCATAAATTCCGCAAGGTATGAAATCTTCTTGCGATGCATAAATTTCAGCGAGGTATGAAATCTCCTCGCTATGTATAATTTTCTGCGAGACATGAATATCTTCTCACGATTAACTTGTGATGCATAAATATTAACTCGCGATACATGATCTTCCGCGATGCATGAATATTGACTCTCGATGCATGATCTTCCGTGATGCATGAATATTGACTCGTGATGCATGATCTTCCGCGATGCATGAATTCCGCAAGGTATGAAATCTTCTTGCGATGCATAAATTCCGCAAGGTATGAAATCTTCTTGCGATGTATAACTTTCCGCGAGGCATGAATTTCTTCTTGCGATTAACTTGTGATGCATAAATATTAACTCGCGATGCATGATCTTTCGCGATGCATGAATATTGACTCGCGATGCATGATCTTTCGCGATGCATGTATATTGACTCTCGATGCATGATCTTCTGCGGGGCATGAATATCTTCCCGCATGCATAAATTCCGCAAGGTATGAAATCTTCTTGCGATGCATAAATTTCTGCGAGGTATGAAATCTTCTCGCGATGTATAATTTTCTGCGAGGCATGAATATCTTCTCGCGATTAACTTGTGATGCATAAATATTGACTCGCGATGCATGATCTTCCGCGATGCATGAATATTAACTCGCGATGCATGATCTTCTGTGGGGCATGAATATCTTTCCGCAATGCATAAATTTCGCAAGGTATGAAATCTTCTTGCGAAGCATAAATTTCTGCGAGGTATGAAATCTTCTCGCGATGTATGAATATTAACTCGCGATGCATGAATATTTACTTTCGATGCATGATCTTCTGCGGGGCTTGAATATCTTTCCGCAATGCATAAATTTTGCAAGGTATGAAATCTTCTTGCGATGCATAAATTTCTGCGAGGTATGAAATCTTCTCGCGATGCATGATCTTTCGCGATGCATGAATATTGACTTGCGATGCATAAATTCCACAAGGTATGAAATCTTCTTGCAATGCATAAATTTCTGCGAGGTATGAAATCTTCTCGCGATGTATGAATATTAACTTTTGATGTCATATTTGGTACCAAGTGAAGACAGTGCTTCAATCGAGCAACATAGTGATCTTCTGGGTTCCCTCTGGATAATCATATCGTCTCGACTGACAATACAGTAAAATGACCCTCTAGGTAGTGTATCGTCCCGATTGGCAATAAAATAAAATGACCCCTCCGGGTAGTGTATAATATCATATCTGAGATTAGATTTTTGCTTGATTTACCCTCGAATTTAGCCGGACGTTCCTTATAGACTTCATGTTGTTGGATATTGACTGAAATAAACTATTCATATCCCCACGTCTCCGGTATAAGCAATAATTCTTGCATCATCGCTAAATTCTAGAGAGCTTTTCTCCTCCCTTGACTTCTCCATATTCACCATCGGAGGAATTTGCTGATTTCAGAGTAAAGCTATAAACCTGCGTCCACAGAAAAATTGTTAGTTTTTAAAACGAACTGATCTGTGTCGATTTGTTCAGTTGTCTGCTTCATGTCATGCTATCTCCGGTTGATTTCCTGATCTCCCGAATCTTGATAGATAAGACAAAATATTTTATGCCAAAACAAATGAAACACAAAGGGAAAACTTATGAGAAAATAAATTTTGAGAAATAGTATTTTTGAGAAGAAACAGTCGCTGCCAAGTGTCATGTCACGTCAGGCTTAGCGAACTTCTTTAAGTCTAATGCTTGGAGGTCTATCTGATTGTTCGCTGGGGAGTATTCAAAGTCACTCCAGACCGTCGATAAACCATATTGACATTTTGAGGCTATTCTCAAAATTTCTGTCCCAGTTACAAGTTATGGCTTATCTTCAACTATCGGTAAGTAAATCATGGAATTTTTTAGATCTTCTTGAAAATTCTGTCCCAGTTGCAAATCTTGAAGTATCTCCACCTTGACTCGCTGGGGATAAATCTCCTTCTCAGGGATTTTTGAAACCCTCTCAAAAATTTTGTCCCAGTTTCTACTGTAAAATAGAAATCTTACGGGAAATATGACCGAACCCTTGTGGCGCTACGTATCCCGTTGAGACAGGAATCAGGTCAAACGTAGTTCCCCCTTAAAGGTTAGCGAAAAATAAGGAATTACAAAGAAAACCGACCGAGGCCGACATAGGCCGCCTACGTATCTCATTCTTGAGAATTCAGGTCGAACGTAGTTCAATACAAAGAAATATTAAAAGGGATAAATGGGGTGACCGAGGCCGATATAGGCCGCCTACGTATCTCATTCTTGAGAATTCAGGTCAGACGTAGTTCATCACAAGAGGGATAAAATTTAAATAAAGCAAATACAAGCAAAATAAAATAATTACAAGGAAATGACAGAAATACAAACTGAAAATTCACACGTTGTATCTCTTGACAGCGTCTGAGTTGATCGATTTTGGCCACGTGGTGCCATCCATCTCTGATAAGACCAAAACACCTCCAGATAATATTTTGCGGACCATGTAGGGTCCTTGCCAATTTGGTGCAAATTTTCCTTTGTACTCGTCTTGATGAGAAAAAATGCGCTTAAGTACCAACTGACCGATTTCAAAAATTCTGGCTCTTACTCTCTTGTGGAAAGCACGAATCATTCTCTGTCGATATAGTTGGCCATGACAAACGGCAACCATTCTCTTCTCATCGATTAAAGTTAACTGATCAATTCTCTTGCTAACTCATTCAGCATTACTCAACTCAGCTTCTTGGATAATTCTCAAAGACGGTATTTCAATTTCGGCGGGTATGACTGCTTCTGTTCCATATACTAACAAGTATGGAGTAGCTCCAGTCGACGCTCTGACAGTAGTTCGATAACCCAATAAAGCATATGATAACATCTCGTGCCAACCTCGATGATTGTCAATCATTTTTCTCAGAATCTTCTTGATATTCTTATTGGCAGCCTCTGCAGCTCCATTCATTTGAGGACGATAAGCGGTTGAGTTTCGGTGAGTAATCTTAAAATGCTCACATATATCTCTCATCAAGTGACTATTGAGATTTCCGCTGTTGTCAGTAATGATGGATTCTGGCACTCCAAATCTACATATCAGATTGTTGCGAACAAAATCAGCTACAACTTTCTTGGTTACCGACTTGTAAGAAGCTGCTTCCACCCACTTGGTGAAGTAGTCAATGGCAACCAAAATAAATCTGTGACCATTAGAAGCGGCTGGCTCTATCGGACCTATGACATCCATGCCCCAAGCTACAAATGGCCAAGGTGAACTCATAGCATTGAGTTCGTGAGGCGGCACTCGAATCAGGTCACCGTGCACTTGACATTTATGACATTTCTGCACAAACTTGCAACAATCATTCTCCATAGTCATCCAGAAATATCCTACTCGAAGGACTTTCCTTGACAAAGTGAGCCCATTCATGTGCGTACCACAAAGTCCAGCACGTATCTGTTCAATAAGCTTTGCAGCTTCAACAGCATCACATCTGAGAAGACCCAAATCTGGAGTCCTCCTATAAAGGACTTCTCCACTTAGAAAGAAATTGAGATCCACACGGCGTATCGACTTCTTTTGGTTGGATGTTGCATCTTCAGGATAACTTCCGGACTCCAAATATTTCTTTATGTCAAAATACCATGGCAAACCGTCTGGTTCTGCTTTAACATAGGAACAATGGACTGGATATTCTTTCAACTCTATATCCAGAGGATCAATATAATCAGTATCTGGATGTTTGAGCATTGATGCAATGGTGGCGAGAGCATCGGCCAACTCATTCTGTATTCTAGGAGTATGTCTGAATTTGATCTTACGAAATCTCTTGCATAACTTCTGTACATAATGCACGTAGGGTATAATCTTTGGATTCTTCACGGCCCACTCTCCTTGAACCTGGTGAATCAAAAAATCTGAATCTCCAATAACCAATAACTCGTGGACACTCATGTCAATGGCCATTTTTAAACCGAGGATACAAGCTTCATACTCGGCCATGTTGTTCGTGCAATTAAATCAGAGCTTAGCTGCCATAGGATAGTGTTGACTAGATTCTGACACTAAGACTGCTCCGATACCTTTACCTTGGTGATTTGCTGCTCCATCAAAGAATAATCTCCAGCCAGGATACATTTCGGAAATATCTTCACCCACAAAGGATACCTCTTCATCGTGAAAATAACTCTTGAGCGGCTCATACTCTTCATCAACTGGATTTTCTGCAAGATGATTAGCCAAGGCCTGTGCCTTTATCGCCTTCTGAGTCACATACACAATGTGAAATTCACTCAACAGCATTTGCCATTTAGCTAACTTTCCGGTCGGCATCGCCTTCTGGAAGATATACTTCAGCGGGTCCATTCTAGAAATGAGATATGTAGTATACGAAGACAAATAATGTCTCAACTTCTGGGCAAGCCAAGTCAAAGCACAATATGTTCTCTCCAACAGAGTGTAATGAGACTCGTATGGCGTAAACTTCTTGCTTATGTAATAGATAGCCCTTTCCTTCTTTTCTGTCTTGTCGTGTTGACCGAGCACGCATCTGAATGCACTATCTGAGACGGACAAATACAACAACAAAGGACTCCCTTCTCGCGGAGGAACTAGCACCGATGGATTGGACAAATAGTTTTTGATAGCATCAAAAGCAGTCTGACACTCTTCAGTCCACTTTGTCGGAGCATCTTTCTTCAACAGCTTGAAGATAGGCTCACACACCACGGTTGATTGAGCTATGAATCGACTGATGTAGTTCAGCCTCCCTAAGAAACTCATCACCTCTTTTCTCGTCTTCGGTGGAGGTAACTCTTAAATTGGTTTGATCTTAGAAAGATCGAGCTCAATACCCCTTCTGCTGACTATAAATCCCAACAACTTTCTGGCTGGAACTCCAAAAGCGCATTTGGCGGGATTTAACTTTAAGTTGTAATGACGCAAACGATCAAAGAACTTCTTTAGATGTGTCAAGTGGTCCGAACTCTCGCGGGACTTGATTATGACGTCATCCACATATACCTCTATCTCCTTACGAATCATGTCATGAAATATGGTCGTCATAGCCCTCATATAGGTAGCACCAGCATTCTTGAGGCCGAATGGCATCACTTTGTAATGATATACACCCCAAGGTGTAATAAAAGCTGTTTTTTCTGCATCTTCTTCGTCCATCAGAATCTGATGATAACCTGCGTAACAATCCACGAATGACTGCATTTCATGCTTAGCACAGTTATCGATCAGAATATGAATGTTCGGCAATGGAAAGTTATCCTTAGGGCTAGCTTTGTTAAGATCTCTATAGTCGACACAGATTCTGATTTTTCCATCTTTTTTGGCGACCGGAACAACATTTGCCAACCAAGTCGGGTATTGTGTCACTTCCACCAATCGAGACTCGATCTGCTTGGTGATCTCTTTTTTAATCTTTAAACTCAGCTCAGGCTTAAATTTTCGAGTTTTCTGCTTCACCGAACTAAACCCTGGATTAATCGGCAACTTGTGAGACACAACATTGGTACTCAGCCCAAGTATGTCGCTGACTTCCCAGACGAACACATCAATGTATTTAATGAGCAAATCAATTAGATCCCTCCTCTGAGTTTCATTCAAATGAATGCTGATTTTTGCCTCTTTGACACACTCCTGGTCTCCCAGATTTATAATTTCAGTTTCCTCTAAATTCGGTTTATGCTGATTTTCAAACTGCATAAATTCTTCAACAACATATTCCGGTACCTCATTTTCCTCTTCGTATTCATCAACCTCGTCATCACCTGCCTCACTTTGTTCGTTCAGCTCATGACATGACATGATATTGGCAGGTTTAAAACTTATATTACTGAAAATAGACAAAGTTAGAAAAGTAAAAATATGGCAAATAAGTAAATAAGTAAATTTTAATAAAAAGGCTTTTATTCAAAATAAGAAATAATGCAAACTTTGGCTATGGCAAAGGGCCATGTTGCCTTCTTCAAACATCACGAGGGAATTTTAAAATGCAAGCAATTAATAAAATGCAAAATGGTGGGTCTCGGGCCTTTACCGGACTACCACCGATTTAAATATGCATGAAATGATGCCCTTCTACCAAGAAGTTCGGGGAATCAGGATTGGCGTGGAGGTCCAGTTCTGCAGCACCTCTCCAGGCTCAGCATCACGGATACTAGCTAGCTCTACCTCTTCCTCAATAATAGCGTCGATCTCCTCGAAGAGGCCACAGATTCCTTCCCCAAGGTCGTCTTGTTCAGCATACTCTCGGACTGGAAATGATTGATATAAATGAAGGATTGGTTTAGCCAATGCTTGATCATTCTTCTTCTTCACCTTTAAATCATCATCTGTGGTGACGTACCCCAAACCATATCTAGCTCCTTTGACGGGGACCAGAACAGGATCAATAATTCCTTGGGAATTTCTTCCCAATCCAAAACCTGGTTCAAAACCATTCCGCAGCATCACAGTGGCTATCATCATGTACACGGTGGGCATAGGAGACTGTGGGGGCCAAGTCTTCACCGGTGGCATTCACCAGCTCCCCCGTGTAGAAATCTGTACCTCGAGACACTTCATCGATAATAGGCGCCTATCTACCAGAGTGACTCCCTTCACCATGAATAACCAACTCTTCGCTTCTCCAAACGAGCTTCATCATCTGATGCAAAGTAGAAGGCACAGCTCCAGCCATATGAATGAAAGGCCTTCCCAAAAGAAGGTTGTAGCTGGTATCGATATCTAAGACTTGAAACTGCGCACTAAACTCGGCCGGACCCATTTGGATAACCAGATTTACCGCTCCCAAAGTGTCTCTTTGGACCCCATCAAAGGCTCTCACGTTGACTTGATTTTGCTCAAGTTTCCCCAAGTCAAACTTCAACTGCCTTAACATCGACAATGGGAAAATGTTAAGACCAGATCCATCATCCACTAAGACTCGATTGATAACCTTTTCATGACAAACAACAGTGATATGCAGCGCCTTGTTATGAGACTTACCCTCAAAGGGCAACTCGTCATCACAGAAGCTGATGCGATATCCTCGAATAACCTGGTGAATCATGGTGGCCACATTATCGCTGCTTGTGCCCGCGGGCACATATGTATCATCGAGTGCTTTCATTAGATCTTGCCTATGTGATTGAGAACTCATCAACAGGGCCCAAACAGAAATCTGGGCAGGAGTCTTCTCCAAATATTTGACGATAGAATAATCCTTCGGCTGCATTCTTCTCCAAAACTCCTCCGCTTATCCTTCGCTTATTGGCTATTTAGCCTGGTCCTTCTTTTGACCTCCGAGAGCAAGCTCGTCAGGAGTGTAACACCCTCCGGATCTGGTCATGCCTTGAGCGGCAGCAGTTTGAATAACGAACTTAGGCTTGATGAGAGTTTTTGATGGCACCAAAGCAACAGCCTTTGCGGGTGTCAAAATAACGAACTCTTTCTAATCTTTGATGCTCAAAGAAGCTACAGCCTTTTCCAAGTCATCATGAACGATTGGAGTAATCATTTTTGTTCCACACCAGTCGTCGTCTGTCTCGATAATATTGACATTGCCGCCTCCATAATTCGGCAACGGGTTGGTGTTGACATTTGGTGCCGCTGGTTGGAGAGAGACTACCTCTTGGTCAATCAAATCCTGAATTTTGTGCTTGAGGTTGATACAATCCTCAGTATCATGCCCAACACTGTTGGAATGATAAGCACATCTCTGATCTGGCCTATAGAACTTCGAATTGATATCCACGGGCTTGGGCCCCACAGGATGGATATATCCAGCCGCAGCCAGTCGCTCGTACAGCTTGGTTCGACTTTCCGCGAACGCGGTGAAACTCCTTGCAGGTTTCTTCTCGAACCGAGGTCGAGGGGGATCATAACTTCCTTGTGGGGGAGGCATCTGTTGATAACCCCGGTTGTTCGGACGTGGAGCTTGACCTTTGGGATATGAATTGGCATGGTAGTTTGGCAATGGAGCTTGGCAATTCGGGTGGGGTTTTTGATATGGTGGAGCTTGGACTTGATATGCAGTAGGGGGTTCTCGGTAGCTCGACTGCACGTTAGCACATTTGGGAGCCATACCTTGGTAAGGAGATGAAATTTGGTAAGGTGGAGGATGATTTGGATAAATAGGAGATGGATTTTGGTAAATTGGGGATGGACTTTGGTATACTGGAGCTTGGATATTCGGATAAGAGGGGGCAAAATTTTGATAAACTGGAGGATCATTTAGATGACTAGCTTGCGTGTAGCAATCTTGGTAGGAGGTTTGAGAGGGTCGAGAACGGCCTTGGGAATATGATGAATTTCTGGGGGTTTTCTTTCCCCCATATGATATGACAGCTATTTCTTCTCTTTTCTTCTTCAATGTGCCTGTTGATCCGGGCGATGCAGCAACACGGGTTATCTTTCCCGTTTTCAAACCATCTTCGATAGTTTCACCAACTTTGACTATCTCAACAAATTTTGCTCCCACGAGCAACATGATTCGATAATAATATTCAAGCTCTTGCACCCGCACAAATACTTCAATAATTTCTTTTTCAGACATGGGCGGTCGGACCCTTGCAGCTTTTTTTCTCCATCGATAAGCAAACTCTCTATAACTCTCGGTGGATTTCGGCTTCATCTTCTCCAAAGAATAACGGTCGGGAATGATTTCGACGTTATATGCAAACCGATCGATAAAATCCTTTGCCAGAGCGTTCCAACTAGGCCATTGTTGGGTTTCATAGGAGGTGAACCACTCTAGAGCCTCCCCGCACAAACTTCGGCTGAAAAGCCGCATCAGCAAAGCCTCGTCCCTTCCAACTCCCACGAGCTGATCACAGTAAGCTCTAAGATGAGTCATAGGGTTGCCTACTCCTCCGAAGGTGTCAAACTTCGGGATCTTGAACCCTTCTGAAAGGTCCAGACTCGGGTGAATGCACAAATCTTCATAGTTAAGTTCGGCGGTATCGGGGATGCATTGAAGCTCTTTCATAGCCTTCTTGATCTCCTCTTTTATGTCTTCTTTTGCTTCTTCATTCGCCCTCCACTCTCTTTCATGTTCCTCATAGTGGTTCAACTCAGAATCATGCACGTCGTGCTCAGCATGGATAGGGATTTGGAGAGCGGTTCTTTTGGGCAAGGGTGGAGCAATGGAAGGACTCTAGGCGTTTTGAGCAGCTTGGTAATTTTGGGGGTAAGTCTGGGGATTGGTGTTCTGATTTAACTGGTGGTGGGATGTCTGAGGATTAAAAGTGTTCTGATTGAGATTTTGACTTTGGTTTTGCGGTGGTGGAGCGGATTGAGGTTGGGTATTTTGAAGATGAGAGGGCATTTGGGGGTGGTTATTCTGAGGAGGTGGTGGAGTTTGGTAAGAGGCGGGAGCATATTGCGGGTTTTGGGTAATTGGATCTATAGCGGGGGGATTCTGAGCGAGCGGCACGCCTTGAGCTGAATCCATGTTAGAGTAAGGGAAGTAGATAGGAGGTCTCCCCTCAGCAACGTTAGCAGCAAAACCCGGCGGAGGCTGATCCTGTCTCCTTTGCATTTCCATTCTCATTTCTGCAATTTGCTGCATCAGCTGCAAAATCAATTCGTTCTGGTCTGCTATGATGGGTTGAGCCACCACAACATCAGTAAGACCTACTTCCTCGCTATTATCTCCCATAATAGTCTTTCCTTTGTCAGAATTTTGCCCAGGGAAGGAATCTGCGGGACCTTTTGATCTGGTGAAGTAAGGATGATCTGCCAGCTTAATTAACACAGATCAGTTCAAGATACTTGACAAAGAAAAACAACTCAAAGGCAAGATGTGCTAGTTTGTGTCGATGATAGTTAATACAAAATATCATACACATTATTGTAAACACATAAGAGTTGCTTCATTTGAAGATAAATTAGCCCACGTATATAGAAAGATGACTAAATAGACAGAAATTTGTCTATATTATTTTAGGACTAATGAGTCAGAATGTCGACTTGAGTCGGGACAAAGTAAATTGTCGTACTTCTGATTTTTTATTAAAATGTAACTCTACTTTCTTTATAAGAGTTGGAAAAGAAAAAATTTTCTCAAAATGGGGACCGAACCTTGGAAGGCTGCCTACGTATCTCATAAAAGAGAATTCAGGTCCTACGTAGTTCGACCCATTCTTGAATCTGTTTTTTTTTTATATGAGAGAGTACTTTTTGAAAAATAAAGTTTAAATTTATTGGGAGACTAAAGACTCGAAGAGTATTTGGATGTACTTTCGATAGTGATTTGATATTTATGCTTAAGGAGTTCTAGAAAATATTTTTCGAGAATGAGTAGGCTAGAATATCTCCAAATGAAGCAACATAATCATACAAATAATTATAACACATAAACAGTTATTGCGCATTCTAAACAAATATGTGACCCGTTTTTGCCAAGGTTAGGCCTAACGAATCAAAGAATGTGATTATGATAGATTGATCCGAGCCATTAATTTGTGACAAATCGAGTTTTCATTAAATCGAACTCACTATGTCAAACTTAGGCTTGAGTCCGTCTATCATTATCAAGTTGCACAAAACATGCTTTTGGTCGTTGGATTGTGAAATCCGTCGACGTAAGGGTGGACTTCTTAAATGTGGAATCGATACCCAGAATCGATCCCCCTAAGGCATATGCATGCATGACTTAAACTGAGGGGTGGTTTAGCTCTATCTTATGTTTTCTAAAATTTGGCTTTCTAAACACAAGGTTCCCGAGTGGACAACTCGAGTGAGAAGGCTACGCGGTTACACGAAAAAAGATCCGGACACCCCGCGCATATGCCAACTCTCCTAACTTTGAGAATTTTGAAAGAAGTTTGCGGGTGCACAAAGCACACCTCGCGTGTACGTGTGATAGTGTGAATTTCCAATAAGTGGAGAAATATGAACGGAATGACAGTTTATAAAGCAGTAACCAATATACAATTTATGAAAATAATAACAAATAAACAGTTTATATCACATAAGCATAAAAACAAATTAAGGCATTAGGCATGCAATATAAACAAACAAATAAGCATATGCTAAAACATTAATAATTAACCTAAGTCTATTATGGTTAGAACCTATTAATTCCCCAGCAGAGTCGCCATTCTGTTATGCCGTAATTTTACTATCTTTAGAAAACTCACTTTTTGAAATGTTCTGAGTATAAAACAATTTGAGAAAAATACTTAGAAAAGAGTCGCCACTTAATTTTTTAAAGAAATTAAGAAAACTTAATTTAAAAAGATTTTAACATATCAAATCTTAATAAATTTAGAGAAAATGGGTAAGAGGTTCTTATTTACGCTTCAAGAAGGTTTTTAAGGCATTTAAAGCGCCCGCTAACATGCGGTTATCCTATGACTTAGGTTAATTATTTTAACTATTTTTTTTTTAAAAAAAACAATATTTAATATAGAAATAATATTATTAATTTACAACACTCGATTAACTTGAGAAAAAATAATTAAAAGAACAAATTTTAATTTTTTTTTAAGAAAATGGAATCTTAATTGAAACATTTGAATATAATACAAGTGACTAGAATTTTAACAAGACTAGATTTGTTAAAACTTATTTGACGCATTTTTTTAAAATAATATTTTAAAACAAATTGGTCAATTAAAGCATAGAGACTATTTTAAGTTAATTGAAGGTTAAGTAAAAGTTTTCAAATAAACAAAAACCAAGTGTTGACAAAAATGAAATTTATTTAAACATACTAACATAAAGAATATAGTTCATCTCTTGGAGAATTAGTTAAGTTATTTAATAATTCTAAATTTAGAGTTAATAAAAAAGATAATAATAATAACAATTAAATAATAAAGGAGTAAAGGAGTAGATGAATTTGGGCTCCCTTTTGGGCCAATCTTGCTGGAAATTTGGGGTTTTAACCCAACTCCCATTTTTGTATACACTTGTCGTATATCAGTGTATATCGAATGTATATAGCTTATTTTTCTGCTTTCCGAGACCTGTTCCAATTTCCAATTTCTCCGGACATCGAGAAGTCTAATTCAAGAGGAATTCCACTCAACGAAAGGCAGGGATAGAATCCGAAATAGACTCGGATGGAGTTTTCACATGCAATAAAATAGAAATAAATTAGCCATGAAGTGATGAAATCATGCACATCTTAATTACAACATAATTTATGAGTAAATAAAAAAAAATATTTTAAGAGATCCGAGTTAAGCCGAAATATATAACTCAAAAAAAAAGATCTTGAACTCATTCGAATTGACTATATTACATCACTTCCTCTGTATATGAACTTAATGCCTAGAAGATTCAATCATAAGAATAGGACTAAACACCACATTATATAAATAATAATTTTGATTATAAAATCAAGTAGAAAACAAAATGATAGCTATATCGAAATATCTTAAAACAACAAATTTACACAGATATCGAGCTAAATAAAATAAAGATTAAATAGGCTACTGGAATGCAGATTACACTAAGAACATGGCCATAACTCCTAAACTACAAATAAATTCCTAAAGAAACATAAGCAAACTAAAAGGAAAACTGAAAAAAATAAAAAAAAAATAAAAAAATTTACAACTAACATTAACAAAACAGTAGGAACAAGAGAAACGCTACTAAAATGTCATACCAAAACCTAATACACGAAAGCTAAAACAAAGCTAATTAACATATAACAGATAGAAAAGCTGAGAATTAAATAATACAAAGCTAAGAAAGAATTTACCTGGTTCTGGGCAGCGAACCGGAACTACGAGTTTGACGGAGACGATCCCACCACCTCTCCAAACTCGAACAGCCGCAAAAACGTTTTAAAATATTAAACTATGGAGCCAAGAATTCCCAAAATTTAGGGTACTCTCTGGCTACCAAAAAATCTCCTATTTTTTCTCCCTCCCCCTTTGGTGCAATGAAGAGGGATTTATATAGGACAAAATTTAGTTCCAAATAGATGTGGGACTAATGCAAAGTCCAAAATTTGTCTATTTGAATGGTTTTAAAGTAATTGATTAATAGGATGAATTCACATAAATTAATTTAGCGAACTTCTTAATCTTAACAAAGATAAAATAATTAATTTAATCGTAAACTAGTGATTAAAAAATATAACCATGATTTAAACTAAACTAATTTAAAAGACTACTCACTAAATTTAAAATATTTTTGAGATGTTTTTTTTGAATAATCATAAAATATACTAATTATATACATAACTATGTAAAATATAGATATAATCTAAAAACTTTAAGAAACGGCAAAAATTATTCAAAATCAGCTAAAGTTGTGGTCTTATATATATTGTACTGATGAAAATGAAATGGTATTATCTTGTTTGTCATATATCTTTTAGTTTTAAATTAGCTTAGTTACTACTTTGTCTTCCTCATTTTCCATTTCCTGAATTTTCCTTTTTCTACTATTCTATTGATTATTGTTCATCAATATTACTATTCATTAGATCTGCATTATTTGGTATCAGAGCATAGTTTTAAATGGGTGTTATCATGGCTACTGATATGACTGAGATCAAATCAATGTTAGAGAGGATAACTCTAGAGATGACTAATGTCTCCATGAGGCAAACTCAAATGGAGGATCACTATGAAAAATCTTTTGCAAACTTGAAGTTATCTCTAAAGGCAACAAAAATGACCGATAAAGAAAAAAGAGCAAAAGTAACAGAGGATGGTGAAGACATCTATACTCCATTTGGAACCATAACTTGGATGAATCAAAACTATCGAATGCAACAATCACCAGGAATAAATCCTTTGGGGTGGGGGATCTTGCCTCCTTTTCAAGCTAATATGGAAACAACCACACCTCACAAACATGTTTCACAAGGGATGAATCAAGAACAACATGTTGCAGGACCTCAAGGAGGAGTATCTTTGGAGCATCACCTGGAAACTCCCCGAAAACCAATCAATGACCAGGTTCACCAAAATGAAATTTCCTAGGTTTAATGGAACTAATATGAGACCAAAATGAAATTTCCTAGGTTTAATGGAACTAATATGAGACCAAAATGAAATTTCCTAGGTTTAATGGAACTAATATGAGAGTGTAAGATGGAACGATACTATTCAATGGATGAGGTGGCTTACAATCAGAAGGTTAAGGTAGCATCCATTCATTTTCATGATCTAGTTATACAATGACATCTGGCTTATCTCAAAAGTAGATCTTACTTATCTTACCTTGCTTTAGAAGAGTATGTTTATGTGTTAATGGACATATTTGGGACTGAGTATACTAACCCTATGTCAGAACTCAAACTAGCCAAGTTGGTTGGTATAGTTAATGAGTATCAAAAGGAGCTAGATAGGATTATGACCAGATTGGTTACTCTCCCTGAGTATGCTATTAGTGCTTTTATTACTGGTTTGAAACCTGAGATTGGGTTTACTGTTAAAAATCATAGGCCCTATTCTTTACCACAAGCTTACCAATTAGCAAGAAATATTGCGGCTCAGGTAAATTGTCAGTTGAAGTGACTAGATCATCTTTATATGTTGCAGGGGGTTCTTAGTCAAGGGCAGGGAACTCTAATTCACTTTCCAACGGAGAAGGAAGCAAACGAGAAGTCCAACCATTTAAGGATTGTTGAAATGAGTGATAAGAGACAGAAGGGTTTGTGTTTCTTCTGTGATGAGAAGTTTTTGTCGGGTCATAGGTGTTGCTCTAACAAATAACTATATTTGTTAGAGGTGGCTGGAGATAGGGAGGAAAACCAAATGTTAGAAGTGCAGGAGGATCATGATAACTATGAAGAGGAGGAGGGACATGAACAGAATTGGGAAATATATGTACATGCTCTTAATGGAATCCATAGGTTCAATACACTTAGAATCGTGGGCTACAATAAGGATGGTCCTCTAAACATATTGGTTGACCTTGGAAGCTCACATAATTTTATTGATGATAGGCTAATTACTTAGTTGTATGGAGTTACATAATTGATCAAACCACAGTCTGAATGTAGCTGATAGTGGAAATAAACAAACTAATGAGGTTTGCAAAAACTTCCTTTGGATGATGCAAGGGCTCACATGCCAGGATGATTTTTTGTTGTTGTCACTAGGTTCTTGTGATATGATTTTAGGGGTTCAGTGATTTCTTTCTCTAGGAGACATCAAACTCAACTTCCAGAAGTTAATGTTGGGGTTCTCGTATCTAGGTAAGGAAGTGGTAATACAAGGTAGTAGAGAGAAAAATATAATTGTGGAGGCCAAAAAATAGGACAAGCTAGCCAAAATGGTTGTGAACTTTTCATGATTATGGTATTGCCAACTAATCAAGAACAACGAGAGGAAGCACAAGCCAATGCTAGTGCTAATCCCATCTTGGCATTAACTCAGGAGTTTCAGATACTCTTTCAGGATCCCAAGGGCTTGCCATCTCATGAAGGAGTGTTTGACCAAAAGATTCCCTTGCAGCAAGGTAGCAATCCAGCCAATGATAGGTGTTACAAGTACTCATCAGGAAAGAAAGATGTCCTTGATCAGTTGGTGCAAGAAATGTTGGATCCAGGCATTGTGCGGCCAAGATCTAGTCCTTATGTTTCACCAGTGGTATTGGTAGGAATGATTGATGGGTCTTAGAGGTGTTGTGTATATTATAGGGCACTCAACAAGATGACTATCAAAGAAAAATTTCCCATCCCCATTATCGAAAAGTTGTTAGATAAACTAGTTGGTTCACAGATCTACTCTAGACTGGATCTAAGGTCTGTTATCATTAGATAAGGATGGCAAGGAAAATGTACAAAAGACTGCTTTCAGGACACAAAATGTACACTATGAGTATTTAGTGATGCCCTTTGGCTCACTAATGCACCTTCTAGTTTTCAAGGGTTAATGAACAATGTGTTCAAAGATTACCTAAGGAAGTTTATTTTGGTATTATTTTTATGACATTTTGGTTTACAACAGGATCTTGGAAGAACATTTGCAGCATTTGAGAATCACTTTCAACTTGCTGGTACAACATAAGTTGTTTGTGAGAAAGTTTAAATGCTCCTTTGGGGCAACAAGGGTGGATTCGGAGTACTTAGGTCATTTCATCTCTACTGAAGGTATATCTACCGATCCAAAAAAGATAAAAGTTGTTCAATACCTAAAACACTAAAGGAGTTGAGGGGTTTTCTTAGATTAAATGTGAGGTTCATCAAAGGTTATTGGGTCATTATCAAGACGTTGACTGATCTTTTAAAGAATGAGGGGTATCATTGGAGTGACAAGGCTATTGAGAAGATGAAATTAGCACTAGTAAGTGCTTTTGTGCTAGCTTTGCCTAATAGTACATTGATGTTTGTGGTCAAAATAGATGAATGTGACTATGGTATAGAGTCATTATTGATGTAGAATGGACATCCATTGGCTTATCTGAGCAATTGACTCTATGTAAGGCATCAAAGTTTATCTGTGTATGACAAAGAGCTATTAGCTTTAGTCATGCCTATGACTAAGTGGTCATAATATCTACTGGGAAGACATTTTTTAATATGAACAGATCAAAAGGAACTAAAGTTTTTACTGGAGCAAAAACTACATACTAGGACTAAGATGAAATGAATAGAAAATTTGATGCAGTTTGATTTTGAAATAGAGTATAAAAAGGGAAGAGAAAATAAGGTTGTTGATTCTATATCAATAGAAGTGAATACTGAATTGTTAATGATTTTAGTAGCACCTACAGATCACACTTTGCTTCATAGGATCATGGAACTTTGGAACAAAGATCAAGAGCTTAGATCTCTTATTCAGAAGCCGGAGGAGCAAAGTGAAACAGTAAAGGGATACACTTACATCAACTAATAACTGAGGAAGTATGATAAGTTGGTAATTGGAGCAGATGCACAACTAAGGAAGGACATCATGCAATTGTGGCATGATAACAGTAATGAGGGGCACTCAGGAATGAAGAATACCTACTATATGTTGGCTACTCTTTGCTATTGGAAGAATCTCAGGGAAGATGTAAATGAATATTTTAGAAAGTGCTCAATTTGTCAAAAAGTAAGTATGATGCCTAAGCAACTATGGGCCTTATACAACCTTTGGCTATTCCTAAGACCGCATGGTCATGCATAAGCATGGACTTCATTGATGGCCTTCCAAAGTCTAAGGGCAATACCACCATCCTTGTGGTGGTAGACAGGCTGACCAAGTATGGTTATGTTATGGAACTCAGCCATTCTTACACAGTTGTTTCTGTGGCGCAAACATTCATGGACCAGGTGTTCAAACTGTTGGACAAAATGATAATCACACCCAGGATAATGTCCAAACTAAATAGCAATAGGAAAGAGTAACAACGACACCAAATATTAAAATGGGTAAATATGATACCCGAATAAGTAATACAATAATATTGATGAAAAACTTGGTAGTGTCAAAAGACTACTACTCAACACTCTTTTATTTCTTACAACTCACAATAATATTATTTGCACACTATTTTCTCACAAACTAAGAAGTAGTTTGTGGATTACTCTCTCTACTCTCTACTGCTTCTCTATTTTTTTTGTGTGTCTTCAAGTGTGCAATTACTACTCTATTTATAGAGTTTTTTGAACACTTGTTTACATCATTAATGACATAATGTGATAGCCAATTTCAACAAAATTGGCTGCCTAACTCTACCAAACTAATATCAAACTTATACCAAACTTTGACTACCTACTTCCACAAATGTGGCTACCAACTTTCACATTGGTGGCTACCAATTTTCACATTTGTGGCTAGTAAATTTCAACAAGTATGGCTGCAAAATTAATAGCTGCCAAGATTTATTTTCACAATCTCTCCCTTAATTTTGATTTTTCTTCTTTACTCCAAGGCTTGATCTCAATCTCTGAAAATCTTCAAACTTGAGAGGTTTTGTAAAAATATCCGCAACTTGATCATGAGATTTCACATACTTGAGCTCTACCTCTTTCTTGGTAATACATTCTCGGATAAAGTGATACCTTATGTCTATGTGCTTGCTTCGATCATGATACACTGGATCCTTTGCTAGTGCTTGCGCAGATTTGTTATCAACACAAATCATTGTGGCTTCAATTTGTGACAAATTGAGTTCCTTTAATAACCGTCTCAACCAAATAGCATGACATGTACATGATGTCGCTGCCACATATTCAGCTTCACAAGTGTTGTTCTTCTCTATTGACTGAATCTCCTCCTCCATGGCTTTTCTCCACCGTTTGTCAGTAACAGCTTCATCAAAATTCATTGGTTCACTATCAGCAAAAAGACAACACAAAAAATCAAAATTAGTAATTTCTTCTGTGTCATCATAGAGTTCTTGAATGTTCCTCATCCTATGTGGTCTTTCACTTGAACTCTCTTGAGAAGATGGAGATGCAATATTTGCTGGTGAAGGAGGCGGGGTACCATCCTGTGCTATGGTCTCCTGTTCTTCTTCATCTCCGAAGTATGGAGGAAAATCATATGTTTTTTCTTCTGGAGCCTCCCAGTTCCATGATGCTTCTTCATCAAATTCAATATCACGACTCACCACCACCTTGTTATTGCTTGGATTGTACAATTTGTAGCCTTTTGAACTTACGTCATAGCCAACAAACACATACTTGACACTCCAATCGTCAAGTTTAGCTCTCCCTTGATGTGGAACATGAGCATAGGCTATGCTCCCAAAGATTCTCAAGTGCTTAACATTTGGCTTTCTTCCACTCCATGCTTCTTGAGGTGTTTGATCTCGTACATTTTTTGTTGGAGACCTGTTGCTCAAATAAACTGCACAAGAAACAGCCTCGGCCCAAAATTCTTTTGGTAGATGTTTAGCTTTCAACATACATCTAGCCATATTAAGAATTATTCTATTCTTTCTTTCTGTAACTCCATTTTGTTGTGGCGAGTAAGGTACTGTTAGAGGGGGACGAATTCCATGAGATTGACAAAAGTCATTAAATTCTTTTGAAGTGAATTCGCCTCCTCTATCAGACCTTAATGCTTTTATTTCATAGCCACTTTCTTTTTCTACAAGTGCTTTGAAATTTTTAAAGGCAACAAAAACTTCAAATTTTTGCTTCAAGAAGTATACCCAAGTCTTTCTACTGAAATCATCAATAAAGAGCAAGAAATATTTTCTTTTACCAAAAGAAGGTGAATCGATTGGACCACACACATCGGTGTGAACAAGTTGGAGTGGCTTACTTGTTCTTGATGTAGTCTCCTTTGGGAAACTCCTCCTTGCATGTTTTCCAAGAAGACAAGCTTCACACAATTGATTTGGATGGTTGATTGGCGGTATCCCATCAACCATGTTCTTATCTCCCATTGATTTGAGTTCTTCAAAGTTCAAGTGCCCAAATCTCATATGTCAACACCATGAGTCATCTTGCACATTAGCCTTCAAACACTTTGCATTGATAGTTTGAAAATTCAAAGGAAACAACCTATTCTTTGCCATATGAACTTTAGCAATTAAGTTGTTACTTGAATCTCTTAGCCAAAGATGCATATTTTTCATATGAATATCATATCCTTTTTCAAGAAGTTGACCCAAACTCAAAATATTACTTTTTAATTTTGGCACATAATAAACATTGGTAATCAATTTATGACCACCATCTTTACAGGATATCAGAATCGTACCTATCCCTTCAATTTGGATCTTTGAGGTATCGCCAAAAGACACATTACCTTTCACGGTCTTCTTTATCTCCACAAATTTATCTTTCTGGCCACACATATGATTGCTTGCTCCATTGTCAAGATACAATGAGCTGCAATCATCTTTATCTTCTTATTTGAGTGTTAATAACAGTGTTGACTCATCTTCATCTTTGTTGTTGTCAACAAGATTAACTTTCTCTTCAATATTTCTACGACATTCCCAAGAGTAATGTCCCATTTTATGACAGTTATAACGCTCAATTTTAGATTTGTCATACCTCATTTATTTGTACCTTGATAGGCTCCACGTCCTCTGCCTCCTCGTTGACCACGACCACGACCTTTGAATGACTGGTGACCTTTATCTTCATTGTTGAAATAATTGGTGTAACTTCTTTCTCTTCCACGACCTCCACGGCCTCCACGGCCTCTCCATTGTCCATTTCCTTTGTAACTTTTCTCACCTTCAAATCCTTTGAAGGATGCATGAGTTTTAAGAAGTTGCTCTAGTGGCTCTTCTTTTCTCCTTTTCATTTTCTCTTCATGGGCTAGTAAAGAACCTTCCAATTGTTCTACCGTCATAGAGTCTAGATCTTTAGACTCCTCAATAGCACACACCACATAATCAAATTTAGGTGTTAAAGAACGAAAGATCTTTTCTACCACACGCACATCATCTACTTTCTCTCCGTATCTTCTTAGTTGATTTACAACAGCCATCAATCTTGAGCAGAAATCTGAAATGGATTCGAATTCTTTCATCATTAAAACTTCAAACTCAGCCCTTAGAGTTTGAAGTTTTATCTTCTTTACTTTATCAACTACTTGGAGAGAATTTTGTAAAATCTCCCACGCCTCTTTTGAGGTGGTTGCATCAGCCACCTTCTCAAATATGCCATCATCCAAACATTGATGGATAAGAGTGAGGGCCTGTTGATCTTTCTTTCTTGTCTTTAACAAGACCTCCTTTTCATTTGAGGGCAAAGTTTTCTCATTTGCGGGTTTTGTATACTCTTTGTCTACAATATCCCAAACATCTTGAGAGCCAAGAATAGCTTTCATTCGTAGACACCATTTTTCATAATTTTCTCTTGTGAGACGGGGGTATTGAAAGGACAACGGACTATTATTTGTCATGGCTCTGATACCACGTTGTTGGACAAAATGATAATCACACCCAGGATAATGTCCAAACTAAATAGCAATAGGAAGAGAGTAACAACGACACCAAATATTAAAATGGGTAAATATGATACCCGAATAAGTAATACAATAATATTGATGAAAAACTTGGTAGTGTCAAAAGACTACTACTCAACACTCTTTTATTTCTTACAACTCACAATAATATTATTTGCACACTATTTTCTCACAAACTAAGAAGTAGTTTATGGATTACTCTCTCTACTCTTTATTGCTTCTCTATTTTTTTGGTGTGTCTTCAAGTGTTCAATTACTACTCTATTTATAGAGTTTTTTGAACACTTGTTTACATCATTAATGACATAATGTGATAGCCAATTTCAACAAAATTGGCTGTCTAACTCTGCCAAACTAATATCAAACTTATACTAAACTTTGACTACCTACTTCCACAAATGTGGCTACCAACTTTCACATTGGTGGCTACCAATTTTCACATTTGTGGCTAGTAAATTTCAACAAGTATGGCTTCAAAATTAATTGCTGTCAAGATTTATTTTCACACAAACTCTATGGCATGTCAGAAAATATTGTGAGTGATAGGGATCCCATATTTTTTAGCAGGTTTTGGCAAAAACTATTTTCATTACAAGGAGTAACGTTGAGCACATCTTCAGCTTACCATCCACAAACAAATGATCAAACTGAAATCCTTAACAGGACATTGGACTTATTTAAGGTGTTATTGCTAAGATAGTCAACATAACTGTGCATTATACTTGCCACTAGTAGAATGGTGGTATAACTCGACCTACAAGTCAGCTGTACAGAACCACCCTTTATGTAGCACTATATGGTCAAGCTCCACCTATTCATCTGTCATATCTACTAGGGGAAGCTATTGAAGAAGAAGTGGATAAGAGTCTGATCACCAGGGAATTTAAGGCTTAACTTCTCAATTTCCATCTAAACAGAGCTCAGCAAAGGATGCAGTCTTTAGCGAACAAACATAGAAGTGATAGGCAATTGAAGGTAGGGGATTGGGTGTATTTGAAGATTCAACCCTATCGACAAGTGACAATGTCTCAATAAGCATTCAATAGATTGACAAAGTTTTATGAACCCTATCAAATCTTCGAAAAAATTGGAACAGTAGCATATAATATATCTCTACTAGCTCATGTCGCCATCCATCCCATTATACATGTGTCTAAGTTATGCCATCAACTACCAAACACTACCCATCATCCACCAATCATTGACATAGCAAGTCCCTTTTGTGTGGAGCCCAGAGTATTGAAGGAAGAAGAATGATTAAGAAAGGAAATAAAGCAGTGGAAGAAGATGTCTAAAGATCAAGCTACATGGAAAGATATTGTGGCTATGAAGATCAGGTTCCTAGAGTTCTTCCTTGAGAACTAGGAAGTTTGTAATTAAGGATGGGGGAATGATGCAGAATGAAATTGGCTGAAGTTGTTAAGTTAGCACTTTAGTCTCTACAATTATAGTAGTATTATATTTTGTTTAATTGCACTTTAGTCATCTTTGTATGAGCTGACATAGCTCTGTCACTGCTGCAAGTATACTCCACGAATCATCTAAGGGTTGTGGTCTTATATACATTGTACTAATGAAATGAAATGTTATTATCTTGTTTGCCATATAATTCTTAGTTGTAAATTAGCTTAGTTACTACTTTGACTTTCTCATTTTCCATTCAGTGAATTTCCCTTTTTCTACTGTTCCATTGATTATTGTTCATCAGTATTACTGTTTCATTGGATCTGTATTACTTTTGACTCATCATGCTTTACACCCGCTTAAGGACTGCCCCTCCCCGCCCCACATAACCTTAAATCCATATCGTCACATTCAACCCGCCCTATTGTTATCCCTAACGACATCTGGCTTCGTCTCCAACCATTTTAAACGTGCATTGTTATCTCATAATATTGTATGTAGTTATATGTGTATTAGTTAGAGTTGGTATTGATTTGACAAGTACCATAAGCGCTCTTACTTGAATTAAATTTAAGAGAATATTTAAGCCAAATTAAACCACTTCTATTGGAGTAATAGAATAATTACATTAACCCATTGTGATGTGATTTTTAGGTACCACATTGATCATAAAAACGTGTGCATTTAATACAACTAATTAGTCAACTCAATAATGACTTCTCTCAATAAAATTGTTCAAAGAATTAGCAATTATATATATACAATGTCTTTTTAGGGATGAAAGAAAGAATATTCACAACAATAAATAGTGTTAAAATCTATATCAATATTAGTTAAATGTCATTAAATTTAATGTTACGATAAGTTTATGGACATTTATAAAGAGGGTTAATTACCGCTATAAAAATATATTTAATAGCAATTAAATTATTACCGTAAAAATGAGTTACTACTAAAATTCCCAAACTCTTTTAATATAATGTTGCACCTCTTATATACATGGACCACCTCTATATAAAAAATACAATAGGCTACGTACCACCTACCTTAGCTTGCCCAATTTTTCAGAAACTTAATTAAAATAATGGAGGACATAAAAGCATGAAACTAATTATTACATTATATATATAGAGCTTAATATGTTAAATTAATTAATTTCCCTTAGTTAACAAAGCCTACATAGGTAGGATAATATAATTAAAAGTTCCTTTTCACCCTAGGCACTATATTGTCTAGTAGCATTATTTCACAATCTACATCAAATAGGCTCTTTAATTTGATATAGGCACAACAGATGGAATGAAAGTCACCTTTTATTGAAAACTAACGACATGTCATCGTCAAATTAAAAATTATATATATATATATATATATATATAAACTTGAGACCCTAGATCCATTAGATAAGTCTATACCTTGTAAAATTCTTTATAAAAATAACAAAAAGTATATACGAAGAATCCTGATCCTTGAGTTCACTACTATACGATAAAAATAATTTTTAGTAGTGATAAATATGAACATTAACAAAAAAGTATTAAAAGTTTATAGATACTAGTAATTAATTGTTATTAGATTCAATGTCGATATAAGGCTTAGGTACATTTACAAAGAGTATTAATTGCCACAAGATTAAACCGCATATTCAATATTCCCTCCGTGCTTATTTACTTGTCCATTTTTTAGTTGACACGTATTCTAAGAAAATAATAATTGACATAGTAAATTTACATTTTATCTCTATTAATTGATTGAATTCCAAAATCAATTTATTCATTAAAGAGGTTCTACCTTTTTAAAAAACATTAGCTCTATAAATTGATAATATAATAAGTAAAAACATTTTCTTTTCTTGATTTATTAAAAATGATAAATAAAAATTTAAAATTGAACGTGTAATAAGAGACCGAGGGAGTATAAGCTTTTCTTATTCTGGTTGTCTTTTTTTTTTTTTTTTTGGGTTACAAAATTAAATTATGAGCAATTAATATTTCTCCTAACAACAAATGTACTTTAATTTGATTGTTGGAAATGATCTCAGAATGTGATGGGCCTATAATCAATATTTTTAGAATATGACCATTTTGATCATTTATTTCACTCACTATTTTACCAAAGTCCTCAACACTCTTGCTATCATATCATGAGTCCCCACTATATATGTCTCATATATATAAATCTTTGAAAAAATTGGCTCAATACCCATTTGGTCCAGGGTATTAATAATTATCTCCCAAAAGGTCTGTTTAACATATATTACCTATGAATAATTTTTTATTTCTAAATGTCAAAGCTTAAAAGTTTGCACCTTAAAATTTTAACTACATATGTTACATAAATTGAGACAAAAAAGAGAGTAACAAAGAGAAGTATTGAAAACACCCTCAAATTACTCGGCGCGAATTGTTAGTTTCATTTAAGTACTATTGATGATATTCTTATAAAACACCTCTTTATTTGACTAACTGAACTTAAAAACATGACCCCGTTACTTGGTAGATCATGTTTTAGTTAGTCAAGTAGAAAAAGTGTTTTTAAAGTTGTCAATAATTTGAGGATGAAACCATTAAACAACGCTAAGTTTAGGGACGTTTTCAATACTTCTCTTGAAATAATACTAAACGACCTTAAACTCTTAACTTAATTTGATAACATATATATAAATAAAAACGACTTGGGGGAATCTTAGTTAGTAACTTAAGTAAATTAACTATCTGACCTTTCACTTTATTAGTAAGAGTTCGATCATATTTCATTATTCCCTCTTCCATAGGTAGAAATTAATTTGAGTTATATGATGCATGAGTCATAAAATTACAAGTTGAGATCAGTGTCTAACCCTATATCATATTTATGAAGATGGTATTAATTAAAATAAAAAAAAAGAATGCATGAGTTAAATGGTGTATATATAGTTAGGTTGAGACTAGAGCATACAAACTCCTTTTTGATTTCTCATTCTGTTTAAATGTGAATACTCTTTGAAGATAATTGATCACTAGCTAGGTGGTCCTATCTCTAGCTACCAACAATGAAATATTAATGAACCTCCCATATATACCTTTCCATTCACCTAAAATATATAATACATTTTCGAGATAAAATTTAAAAAAATATAGTTCGATGCATTAATTTTTCGCTATAAACGGAGTCAGAAAAAAGGCATATAGTAAAAGTAGTAGTACGTAAAAGAAATAAAAAGAAGGCATTTGGTCCCCAATCTACTTATTGAATAGATTTATCCCATTCTCTCTGCACATTGTCAGTCCACCAATTGCATTAATGATCACATTCTTTTTTCATTTTAGGTTTATGAAGCTGTTTGTTTTTGGTATATTTGTTTAGTATATAGTATTTATTTTAGCTATATATTAGGTTTTTATTATAGAATTTAGATGTTACCATTTAATTTAGAAGCTGATGAGAGTGATAATTAGGGTTTGTCCAAGTCAAATTCAAAATTTATGGATGGGTTGATTGATTTGATGTTGAAAAGAATAAACTCATCATTATTGATTTGATTTGGTAATAATAGAAATAAGCTAAATTCAATTCAAACTAAACCGATATAATATATATATATATATATATATATATGATTTTAATCTTTTTTTCTTGTAATATGCTTTGTAAGTATTTTTTTTTAAAAAAAAATAATTTCTAACTTTCAATGTTCATACTTCCTCCGTTTAAAAAAGAATGTCTCTATTTCCTTTTTAGTTTGTTTAAAAAAGAATGACCCATTTCTTTTTTTTGACAACACTTTAACTTTAACTTTTCACGTCGCATGTTTAAGACCACAAGATTAAAGGGCATTTTGGTACATTTGACATAACTTTAATTTAGAACCACAAGATTAAAAAAATTTCTTTCTTTTTTTAAACTTCGTTTCAAGTCAAATTAGGTCATTCTTTTTGAAATAGAGGGAGTATATCTTATTTGATGGGCTTCTAATATGACTAAAAAAGATGACATGTGTTGTGTTTTTTCTTGAGTTTTTTTAATATGTTTTTCTAAGACAATGTCTTGAAGATGTCATTATGTGCATTTTTTTTCCAATTTTATTTATTTAAGTGTCTTGGAAATACCATTAAGCAATATAATCACACGATCAAGTACAAGATCTCTTCAATTTGATCTCTTTTTCAATCAAAGTGTACTTATACTAAAAAAATCAACTAAAATCGAAATTAATAAAAACCAACGTTAGATTGGATTGATTTGATTTATAGATTTAATAAATAGACATAATTAATTAAGCTATTTTTTTAAATAAAAATCAAACCAGATTAACCTATTTACATCTCTAGTAATAACAATAAGGCTTGGAACAAGCAAATAAAAATATATATATATATATATATCGGGATCAGTTATCTTGATATTATTTCTTATCGATGGAATAACATGTATTTCATAATCTTATAGAAAAGGAATTTGACAGACCTTAAAGATATTTTGACATTTTCATTATTTTATTTCAAGATAACTTATAGCATAATTAACTGTTAGCTGTAATTTTGTGGATTTATAGCTAGCAGGCCATTAAATGATCAGATTTAACTGCAATATGAGAATGAAATAATGAGGTTTTTGTATTATTGTACGGTTTTTCCTGCAATGACAGTAAATAAAAATCCAAAACATTTTTTGATCAGTACAAGATTATATATATATATATTGGTTTCTGTAATATTTAACCACTGGACTTTTGATAATTAATTATTCAATGTACCCCTAAACCCTATATATATATATAAAAATTCAAATTAAAGTATATAGTAGTACTATATATCTATGTACTTTGTCATTACATTATTGTTCTTGTTCCTTCCTGTTAGTTGCTATGTTTTGTTTACTTCTTTTCTGTATGCAATTGAACCGAGAGTTTATCGAAAACAACTAATATAATCGTGATAAAGTTTGAATACATTTTACACCGTACATGTATTATTGATATATATCAACAAGAGTCTAAGAGAATTATAGGCAAGTGAGCCTCTTATTTAGTGGGCCTAATTAGAAATAAAAAAAAAAATATACCACTCCACTAGTAGTGTCAACTGTTATAATGAAGATTCATATCTGTAAAAATAATAAATATCTACACATGGAAGTGTAGTTTAATTTTTATATATATAATATAATATACGATGACAAGGACGAGGACGAGGACAAGGACAAGTCAGATTATTGGAATGGAAGGAGAGAGTAAAAAAAAATAAAGTATAATTGCCTAACTTGATAAGATTCCAGGAAATAGACGCTACCACATATGATATGAAAGGCATCATCATCATCATCTACTTCTCTTTAGTTGCTTCTGTTTTTGTGTGAGACCTCCTTCAAAATCTGTAACCCTAAAATCATTAATTTGTCTATTTCTTTCGATTGAAAATATCAATTCATTACTAGATCTGTTTGATCATGAATTTCTTTGGTAGTGTTGTACGAGAAGAAGAAGCATCTTCTTCGTCTTATAACAACCAACAACTTAAAAGGCCTAGTAGTACTACTACGGAGCTTATGTTGATGGATTCATCTACTTCTCATCCGTTGGTTGAAAGGGAACATATGTTCGATAAGGTAGTTACTCCTAGTGATGTTGGTAAGCTTAATCGTTTAGTTATACCTAAACAACACGCGGAGAAGTATTTCCCTCTTGATTCGTCTAGTAACGATAAGGGGGGATTACTATTGAATTTTGAAGATAGTAATGGGAAGCCATGGAGGTTTAGGTATTCGTATTGGAATAGTAGTCAGAGCTATGTAATGACTAAAGGATGGAGTCGTTTTGTTAAAGAGAAGAAACTTGATGCTGGTGATATTGTTTCATTTCAGCGCGGAGCTGGTGAGTTGTCCAAACATCGTCTTTTTATTGACTGGCGTCGTCGTGCTCATCATGAAAATGTAAACAATCAATTTATGATACCGCATCAATTTTCTAATGGGAGGATCTTCTATTACCCAACAACATTTTCGAGTAATTTGTTGCTGGAAGGAGGTAGCAATATCGGTCAGCCTCCTAATTATTATAATCCACAAAGTTACATGTATGGAATTGGTAACCGCTCTTATAATATTAGTAATGGAACTGTGATAAATGCAAACCCTTTGAATAATGAGATAAGATGGGGAGGTTGTAGTAGTACTACTACAGGTAACTATGTGGAGCCAAGGGTGTTCGATTCGGTGCCAGTGGTTCAAGGTAAAGTTGCAGCAAAGCGATTCAGGTTGTTTGGTGTAAATATGGACTGTCCCATGGATCAGGATCACCCAGATACTTCCTCTATCCCAGCAACAACAACGGTTTATTCTCATTTGAACAACAACAACTCGATACCTTCTGAAGAATCATCTGAAAAAGGCAAGTCGTTTGATTTGGATATTTGAATCTTCTGTTACTATATTTTAAGCTGAATCAATGTGCATATACTAATGTTTTCCCCCAAACCCCACCCGGAAGGGGCGAAGTTACAAGTGAGGAAGAAAAAAATATTAAAAAGTACTATATACATACAGAGATTATTGAAGGGGTTCCTGATTAATTTCAATATCATATTCAGTGCAATTCATTTCGACATGGGAAGTCTGTGAGAAAGAAAAATTCCTAATTTCAGGTTCAACTCTTTGTATATGTGATACTACTTTACCTAATACTGGTTATATTATTTATGATTTTTCAAAGGCGCAGGATATGACTTGACCCTCATTTTAGTAATGCCGCAGTTTTTTCTTTGACATTTTATATTGAAATTACACAGGGTACGTTGTTGTTTGTTGTTGAAAATTCAACATTCTCATTTCTCATTCACTGAATCTCTTTGAATTAGTGAACGTCTACCAAATCGACCTATGTTTTGACTTATGTAAATTAGGTATTCTACTATCATGTATCGATCGAGTCTGTATCTTATTTTACTTCTTTTCTTCCCCTCTTTCTCAGTACATGAATAATAGACACGTTTTAATACTAATTTTATAATACATGAACTTTCTTCTTCTTCTTCTTCGAAATCGAGGTTTACATTTTAGGTAGTATTTTAGCAACATTCCCTTCTTCAAGAATCACTTCTTTAAATTTTCATTAAAGCTAGTCTTGTTAGATTAGACAACATGTTTTCTCAAAGTTTACAATCATTATTTAAGTCATTGAGTTATCATTCATCATTTTTTCTGAACTTGACTCGTTAATTGACTTGTTCTTTTTCTTGAAAAAAGGTAAATCTTCAATGAAATCGATGTATTATCTTAGTCTTTCAATTCTTCTAAATTCACATGAGTCCCACAAGAGAACCTTTGCTCTAGTAGTCACTCATTTTCTCTAGTGAACAAAATGATTCTTTCTTTACTTCATTTTACTTGCTTTCTCAATTCAAGATACTTATATATTCTTGTATAAGTATAATTAAGTTGTTTAATTTCTAGTCTAGTGCATGTATCTTAATTTAATTATTTTCCTCTCCTCTTTTCTAGTACACCAATAATACATGATGTATTTTAATATTGATTTCTTATGCATCAGACAAATCAACTATCATTTTCTTCTTTCAAAACATGGTTCACATTTCGATAGTAGGTGTACTAGAGGCAGAGATAATAGAGGAGGAGATTATAAGATTGAGAATCGTACACCAATAATACATGTATCTTAATATTGATTTCTTATACATCAGACAAATCAATTATCCTTTTCTTCTTTCAAAACATGGTTCATATTTCGATAGTAGGGGTACGAGAGGAAGGGATAATAGCGGGAGAGATTATAAAATTGGGAATCGAATTCTCATTAAAGATAAAAATTTAAATACAGTCAATTAACTATGTTATTAAGATTCGCCGATACATAAAAGTTACAATGTTAAAGTTTGAATATGATGAATTAATTGTCTAGCTTTGAAAGTTGTGTTCTTGTCGCAACTTTGTTGTTCCTGTTCCCTCCTGAAATGATTGGTTCACTTTAATCATCAATCCATTGACTCTAAGGGGTCGTTTGGTAATTCAGGGATTAGTAATGCTGGGATTAGTAATGCAGGGATTAATAGTGCAGGGATTAGTAATACAGGGATTATTTTTATCAAGTGTTTGGTTCATTGTTTTCGACCTCATCTTATGTTTGGATTAAAACTTTATAAAAAACTTCTTTCCAATTATACCCTTAAATTCTTATGCAATTGGGTTAAGGTAAATAATTGCCGGATAATATTTTTTTATGACCTTCTAACTAGCTAAGAAAAGAACAATTTTATCGTCATGTTTGCCTTTTTTTTCTTAAATTATTTGAGGATAAATAATTGTCATCTTATTTAATTGATCACTTACAAATGTCAATTTTCAATTTAAAAAAAGATAAACTATCAACTTTTAAAATTGAAAAGACGGTAAACAATAGTAAAATTGAATAAATCATCTACATTTACGAATAAAATTGCAAGTTGTAATTTTTGTATGTATTCAATGTTATAAATTGTTGAAAATACAAAATATTAGAAAATCGCACAAACATTTAATTATTTATTTATTTTCTTGATTTTATGTTTTATGGTTGTGCTAGTAAATTTATTTAAATAAATTAGCTTACAAATTATTTAGAGAGAGTTAAATAATTTGTAAGCTAATTTATTTAAATAAATTTACTTGCACAACCATAAAATATAAAATCAAGAAAATAAACAAATAATAAAATATTTTGAGGGATATTTTTGTCTTTAGTAGACTTATCCCATGGTATTATATCCCATGTATTGCTAATACCTCCAAATAGAAGGTATTAGTAATACATCATATAATACCATGTAGGAGGTATAACTAATCCATGGATTAGTTATACATAGACCCAATTTCCTACCAAACGTAGTACTAAATAATACCATCTATAATACATGGACTATTTTATTTAATGCGGCCTACCAAACGACCCCTAAATGAACTCCTCTAGGCATTATATGAAACTATTACTCCCTTCGTTTCATTTTATATTAGATGATCATTTTTATTTTATGCTGTGATTTAGAAATTATTAATAAATTAATTAATTTTACTGTTTTGCTCTTTGTTTATATCGATGCATATAAAAATAAGTTAAGAAAAAATAATAATAACTTTTTTCATAGTGGACAAGAAAATTACACAAGAATATTTGTTTATATTAGTATATTCACATGTTATTAATATTTTAATAAAAGTAACAAGTGTTATATGATAACTTAAACTCTAAATTAATTATAAGAGTTTGCTTAAGATTCTTATTTGGTTATCAAAAATAAGAAATATTATTTCATCTCTTTCTTATCGTCATTATTTTCAACTCGTTCTCCATCAAACCATTGAAGCAATTATAATTTTTTTTCTTTTTAAAATCAACACTAATTAATCTTATAAAATAATTATTCAAATTTATTAAGTCTTCTTTGCAACAAGAAAAAGTTTTTGGATAGGTGTTTCTATTCCTTCAGACTGTATTTTCTCTTCTTTGTTCATTCAATCAACAATATAAAAAATAATTGAAAACAAATTTGATTCATATACCAATCATATGTACTTCAATTTATTTAAATAATACTCAAAATCGATAGTATCAAAATATTTTAACGTTCTTTCAAAACATAAATCTTAAATTTATAAATCTTGTTTCAAAAAATAAAAATAATTCAATAATCTTTAAATGTAAAAATATAATAATTAAATTAAAAGTAAGTACTTCTAAAAAGAAATTAATGGTGCGATCTTCTTGTCTTGAGAATTGTTCACATTCCAAAAGCCATATTAATAATTGTAGAGACAAAGTAGGAAAAATTTAATTAATTTTATTCTGATTTTATAAGTAATCAAATAATATGGGACGGAAGGCACAGTTCTTGTATAAAAAAGCTTTCTTTAAAAAACAGAAATGCCTAGTTTTGAATTTTACATTGTTTTTTTTCAACCATTTTATATTTTTACTATTTGAAACTGGTCTTCCTTTAATTACTCCAAATTAAAATTAACGGAAAATACATGTCAAACATTTCTTTTGATTTCCCACACTAATTTAAGCCCTATGTGCAACGAGTCACCCTTATATATATCGGAATAAAAACACGAGGTGCCTTTGCAGGTGCATGCTTCTTTTGATATTCCAAAGAGACGCAATATTCATTAAATTTTTAGATAAAATGTACTCACACTTCAGTATCATAGTATAGCGCGTAACAATCAACCCCACCATCATCCATATTAAAAATAAAATAAAATTACATGCTTGATTCATGAACAAAAATTATCCAGAATCTAAAAAATATTAGCCAAACTTTCGAACACATTTTTAATTAAAGAAAATTATCATGTTCCTCTACCTTGCTCATGGGTTGTCATGTCCACTTCATCTTCATATAGTTAATGATTCTTTAGATAGAATAAAAACAAGTAGACAAATAAAGTAAAAGATTTGATATTATTTTTACTTAAAAATAATTCATTATACTTGATCATGTCCTAATGTGTCATTGAACAATATTTGTTCACTATGATCATACATGTATATTCCTTAAAAAAAACGCAAAATTACATAACTTGATACATTTTAACAAATAATTACTAATTTTAGCAATACTTTTTATTTATTACTATTTATAGCAATATTATGTTAAATATACAATATGTATTAAAAGTGAATTATGTATGCAATATATATGAGTTATATATGAATTATAATTATTTTTTAAAATATATTATGTTTGTTTGGTAAAAATTTGACACATTATATTATAAGTGTATTAAAATGTGTGATAAATGAATTATCTATCATTAAAATTTATATTATATGTGAATAAAAAATTATTCTTTGTAATATGAATTAAACTTGTATTATAAATGAATTAAGAGCGATCAAGTGAAAAAAGAAATATTATCGCTATAAATGGTAAAAAAAAAATTATTATAGTATATTTATGTAAGTTTAAAATTACTTAGATTGATATGTTTTAATAAATAATTACTGATTTTAGCAATACTTTTAATTTATTACTATTTATAGTAATATTATGTTAAATTTATAATATGTATTAAAAGTGAATTAAGTATGCAATATATATGTATTATAACTATTTTATAAAATATATTATGTTTGTTTGGTAAGAAGTTGACATATTGAATTATAAATGTATTAAATTATGAGATAAATGTATTATCTATCAATAAAACTTGTATTATATGGTAAATATTTTTTATTTGTAGTATATTTATGTAAGTTTATTCTAGCTACACACACCTTTACATAAACAAAATAATGCTCCCTACAATTTGTGATCCCAACTCTATAAAAGATTTTTATTACATAATAATAAGTACTTTTTTATATATAAAAATATGTCATTATTTCGACTTGAAAATAACTTACTAAAAAGGAAATTAAAGGAGTATTTTGATGTGTGAGTTAATTTTGTGTACTGATCAGACGTATGCATATGCAAGGTCCACCCTAGCTAGTCTTACTTTAATTAATGAATAGGGATGTATAGGAGTACGTAGTGATTACATAAATATGAATCATAGGTTTTTCAACTTCATGCCTAATTTGAAGCAAAGCCAGCTAACCATATTATATAAAAAGTACATAGATAGTATTGTTAACATGACACACATGATATACACATATATATATATATATAAAAGGAGTATTGAAATATTACAGAGAACGTAATGTAAATTATTAGTTTCATCTTCAAATAATTGAGAGACTTAAAAACAGTCATATACTTGATTAGCTAAATTTAGATACGCCTCTAACAGCCACATGACATAGCAAGTGATTTTAAACTCTTGTAAGAGTATTAAACTCTTAATAAATAGCCGAGAGAAGTTTTAAAACACTCCTAAATTTGGCAGAAATTTGGGGGTGTATATGTTTCAAATCGAGAGTGTATTTAAGTTTATCTAGTCAAGTAAATGTGTGTTTTTTAAACGGTAAATAGTTCAAAAATAATCAACAACTCTATCCGTTTTAAAAATTGATCTAGTTTAACTTGTCACGAAGTTTAAAAAAATAAAGATAATTTTTTAATCTTAGTCTTAAATTAAAGTTATGATAAATATACTAATACATCCTTTAATTTATGATCTTAAACGTGCTACGTGAAAAATTAAAATAAAAATATTACCAAAAAAAAATGAAGCATTCTTTTTTAAATTAACTAAAATAAAAAAACAGACGATTCTTTTTAAAACGGAGCGACTAATAATTTACAAGTAGCATATATAAACTATATAGAGTGATGGCAAAAAGCTAGCTACTTACAACTAGCGTACTTGGATGGCAGTGAGTTTGCTGGTTTTTGAGCAGACAAACATAATAAATTAGCTTTATTAATCATACTTCAAAATTCTAAATCTAATTATTAACTATATTTAATTATATAAAAAATAGTACTACAAAAAATAGGTAATAAATCTCTTTTATTTGCTAAAATGAATATGTATCACACAACAAATCCTTAAAAAAATCAAAAATCAAAACAATTATTACTCCCTCCGTCTCATTTTATATGTCACATTTTTACCTTGCACTTGCATTAATAAATGATGTAATTTGACCCTTCTACTTTATTTAATGTTCTTAAGTCAATATTATAATAAATAGTGAATACATTTTCAAGATCATCTATCAAGGGTATAATAGGTAAAATATGGTAATTTATGCATAAATTTAAGGGCAAAACTTATCTACACTGGGTGTTGACACTAAGCCAATACATGCACATCATGCGTTTAAATTTATAATTCATTTTACTCAATAAAATTACATACTAATGGAGATTGCATTGATATTGTGATCTAAATATTTACAGAAAGGAATGACATATAAAATGGGATGGAGTGTGTATATTTTTTTATATATAATACTTCCTCTGTCCACTTATAATTAGCATGTTATACTTTTTAAAAGTCAAATTGACAATTTTATAAACTTAAATTAGATTATATTAATTCGATATTATAAAAAAAAAAAAATTGATATTCAAAAATTATACAAACCAACATTTTACATATCAATATGATAAAAAATATATAATAAAATATTAATTATAATTTAACTATAAAAAAAATTATAACAATTAAAAATGAACGAAAATGAGATAATAGTGATAGTAACTGTTCAAGCTACATATAACAGCCGTAAAGATAAAGACGAATTATTATATTATATGGTCCAAAGATAATTGGTGGGCCTCTCTACATTAGCTAGCTAGCTAGCTATAATAGTGATCATCATCACATACACATACACAAACCCAATTGTTTTCCTTCAAAATTTTAATTCATTCAAAGCACGCCAACCTTTAAAACTTTATCTCCAACTATAATTATTAATGCTTATAAAAACATATCATAAACACACTGTTTCAGTTTCACACTTAAACTATTCAAAATATAATAAAAATAATGATTTGGATTATATATATATCATGACAGAGTCAGTATTTTCATTGATGAGGTTAAGAAAAAAACACATTTAACAGTGTTAACAAATAAACTATACTAAATTTTAAGCTAAAACATTGAAAATGTTGCTAGCCAAATTCAAACTCACGCTCCTACTAGTTTTTGAAACCCTATAGTCACTAAATAAGCCCCTTGTGTTGAAGGGGTTCACTATTAAATATATAGACATAAAATACATATTTGACCTTGTATACTGAACTTCATGTAAATTCGCCTTTCACTATAAAAAAAACAGTGAATTATATGGGAATTTTCTTGGAGATTAGTATGAAAATTCGCATGAAACTTATTTTTCTGCAAATTTTCATACTAATTCTCAGAAAAATCCCCATGTAATTCACAGTTCTCTTGTAGTGCATACACATATTTGATCCAAACAACATTGAGGTGTATTTTTCAAACTAACGTATGATGATAGTAATTCAAATATGTTTTTGACATTTCACTCGAAATTTTATCTATTAAATTATAGACCTCCTAAAATCTACTAAAAACCAATGGAGCTAGCTAGTTAAAAAAGAAAGAAATAGCATATTATATATATAACAAATATAGTAGCACAAAGGAGGAAAATAGGGTAGAAACAGAAGAGAAAAAGGGTGGTGATCTGAGTTATATATATGGAAATAGCACAGACTGGTTGGAGTTGGGAGACTGTACAGACAGAAAGTAAAGTAGATACAACATAAATGATATATAGCACCAGATCCCACAAAAACAAATTACTAAAACTTTTTCAATCTCTTAACCCTAGAACCATTAATTTTTCTAGATCTATACATTTTGATCATGAACTTGTTTAATAGTACGATGATACAAGAAGAAGCATCGAATTTGGCCTCATGTTATAATCACAACCAACAACATAAAAGGCCTAGTAGTACTACTACGGAGCTTATGTTGATGGATTCATCTACTTCTCATCCGTTGGTTGAAAGGGAACATATGTTCGATAAGGTAGTTACTCCTAGTGATGTTGGTAAGCTTAATCGTTTAGTTATACCTAAACAACACGCGGAGAAGTATTTCCCTCTTGATTCGTCTAGTAACGATAAGGGGGGATTACTATTGAATTTTGAAGATAGTAATGGGAAGCCATGGAGGTTTAGGTATTCGTATTGGAATAGTAGTCAGAGCTATGTAATGACTAAAGGATGGAGTCGTTTTGTTAAAGAGAAGAAACTTGATGCTGGTGATATTGTTTCATTTCAGCGCGGAGCTGGTGAATTGTCTAAGCACCGTCTTTTCATTGATTGGCGTCGTCGTCCTCATGAAAATGTAAACAATCAATTTATGATACCGCATCAATTTTCTGATGGGAGGATCTTTCCTTTACAGTCTTATCCAACAACATTTTCGCGTAATTATTATAATAATCCTCCACATAGTTATTACATGTATGGAATTGGTAACTCCAGTACTAGTACTCCTTACTATAGTTTCAACAACAATACTAGTGTGACGGTTAATGCAAGTCATTTTGATAATAATCTGACTGCTTATACTAGCGTTGAGGAGCCAAGGGTGTTCAATTCGGTGCCAGTGGTTCAAGGTAAAGTTGCAGCAAAACGATTCAGGTTGTTTGGAGTAAATATGGACTACCCAATGCCCTCTGAAGAAGCATCGGAAAAAGGCAAGTCATCCATGTCCTTCGATTTGGATATCTGATATGTAGCAGAATCAAGATTATGCATATACTATCTGATAATGTTCATGGGATGTCTTTGAGATAGAAAGATTAGTAATTTCAGGTTCAACTATTGTGTATATTCATCAGTATTTTAGATAATTGAGATCGTCGAGGATGAAATACTATTGCTAGATCCTCTGAATGCTTGTTATTTTATGATTGATTTATCAAATGCAGGCCCTGCAGGGCAGGTTATGACCCTGATTTAACTTATTAGTATATAATGCATCACTTTTCCATAACTTACTTAGCCTGTTGACACACAAAAACATACGGGAGGAGACTGTGTTAGAGTGGGTAAAAGTCTCACACTGGTTAGGTATTTGATTACTGGTCTGCTTATATGGATTTGGATAATTCTCCCCTCGTGAGCTAGCTTTTGAGGTTGAGTTAGATCCATGTGACATATCTTTACAGACTCCGGGAACCTTAATTCTCTTTGATTTGATAATCTAATAAAGATGGATCACTTTTAATTTTTGCTTCTTGGATCAAAACTTGATTACTTTTCTTTAGATCACCAAGTTCAAGTCTTCCCAAATATTTCTTCTTTAATTTTGCGCTCTTTCTCCTCTAATCATCTACCTGATCAATCAGGCTTAGCTTGTTTTGCGTATTTATACCCCTAGTCCACTTGAACAACTTCTTACATCTTCTACTTGGTATCGAAACTTGAGAGCTCAGCCTCATATTGATCAGGCTGATGAACAATGATTGTCATGGAAGGAATTGATCAAAGTTGAGGTTTTTTCTGGACTTGTCGGATTGTACTAGGTATGTTGTTGTTGTTGGGATAGTGGATTTTCATCTATCTGAAGATTCTCTCGTGTTCTTAGAAGATATTTCCTTTCAATTTTGAGATTGAGATTGTGATTTTTACTAAGTGTGCATGTGTTCATCGAAACATTCATCTTCACCTGTGCTCTCCTCTTTTGGAGATTTCTCAGTAGCATGAAGAGTTCTTCGTCATCATTTTGTCAATTATCATATTTGTTATAAACATGATAGAGAACCTTTAGAAGTGTTCAATTGTTCATAAATCATCATACATGTATAAATTTTCATTAAAGTTAGTGTTTGTTAAATTCAACAATATGCTTTCTCATGTTTACAATCATAATCAAAATGATCCTCATATGAGTCACTTTCTTCTCAAAGTTACTCTACTTGCTTTCTCAATTAATGATTCTCTTTGAATACAAATGATTTGTGAACGTAGGTATTTATTCAAAATTGGGAATTAAAGAGAATTACAAAGTAGGGATCGGACCATTACCAACAAGGTGAAAGTTTTAAAAATTAATCAAGAAGGTGGTTTACGACCATTAGATCCTTAGAAAAAGGAGTACCTAAGAAGAGAGGGGTATAAAAGAAGGAAATGAATGTCTTCGATCTGGCTCTTGTTTCCTGTAGGTTTATACCTCGCTAGGCTGGCTAAGAAAGATATTCTATGTTTCTTTTTTCTTTTTTGTTGTTGTTCGGCTTGATAGAATTGGTTAGAATCTTCTCCTACCTTCAGTCCCGATGTGGTTGTTGAAATAAGATGAATTAATTGTCATTTATTGGATTTGGAAGTTATATTATTGTCACAGCTTCAATATTGTTCATGTTTTGTATACATTGTCTCCTCCTGAAATATTGGTCTATTGTTTGAAATTATTCTACCAAAACCTTACAATTACTCTATTATATAATAATAATAATAATAATAATAATAATAATAATAATAATAATAATAATAAATAAATAAATAAATAAATAAACTCTATTATATTAAAGAAAACAAAAAATGTGTAATTTTAAAATCTACATAGGTTGTCTCAATCCAAATGTTTGTTCCATCATTCAGCTGATATTGGTTAATTTCCCTCGATGCAACACCACATCCTTAGAAACTGATTTTCTTTTAAGAGTCGTTTGATAAAGTGTATTAATAAAAATATTGTATTTATTAACTCTATATATTAATAATATGTTATATGGTATAGTGTACTTTTTCAAGAATTAGTTATACACTTTATTGTATATGAAGATATGTATGACTAAAACCATGAATTTCTAGGTATTAGTAATACAATGGGTTTTAATGCATGCATTACTACATAAAAAATGAGTTTTAGCGGTAATTAAATAGCAATTGTCACTAAATATGTATTTTTAGCGGCAATTAGCACTCTTTGTATATTTCTCTAAAGGCTTTAGCGACATTAGATCTAATGACACTTAACAAATGCCGGTAAAGATTTTAGCACTCTTTATTAATGTATCTTTTTTTTGTCACTAAAAGTTGTTTTTGTTATAGTGCACTAGCATGGTTAAAGACCCCATTGTTTCTCAAAAGAAATATTTTTTAATCTTTGTAAGTAAATATTTGAGCTCATACGTACCCTTATCATTATACAAACGCTAACATATATCCATCAACTTTGCCATTTTGAACTGATATGTACCTCGTTATAAAAATATCTCATATATACCTATACTGTTATACAGACAACTCACATATACCCCTATCTTTACAAAATGAGTTCATGTATGCCCTTCATTTAACTGCAGAAGTGAGCCATTTGTATAACATTAATAGTAAATATGAATCAGTTTATAACGAAGAACCTATCAATTTTAAATGACAAAGTTGAGAGAAATATCATATATTTTTTCCTATAATTAATGTAAGTATTACTAATGTAGTATATTTTAACATTATTTCTATACGCTCTATCAAACGATCTCGACACACCTAATGAGTACACATGCATATGCAAGGTCCACCCTAGCTAGTGTGACTTTAATTAATGTAGTATAGGAGTACCCATGTATAGGTTTTCCAACTTTTTGAAGCAAAGCAAAGCTAGGTATGTATAAAAATTATTGGTGACATGGCACAAAGTGATTGCAATTAATTAGAAGGTAGCTAGTTAGTGTACTTGTGTGGCAGTGAGTATGCTGGTTTCTGGCCAGACAAACATAACGAAACCTTTTCTGCTCAACTTTCACGTTTTAGTTTGTGAAAACTTCTATATACATATATATATATATATATATATATATATATGCAGCCTTATTACACTTAACTTTTCTTCTCATCACTCATATAAATGTAGCTATGTTTTTATTTAAATAAAAAAATAGCCAAAAGAGTAGAAAGTCTACACGGGTTATGTATAAGCATAATACATAAATATGTCATTTAACTTTAACTTATTTTACGTATATGTTCTTTAACTTTGAGTATGCACAAGTAGACACTGAAGCTTGTATAAGATTAAATAAAAAGACACATGTGTGTTACGTGGCATCCTACGTGGTGTCTTATGTGTATTATGTCACATATGACTCATGTGTCTACTTGTTTAATTTTATACAAGTTTAAGTACCTACTTATGCACACTCAAAGTTTGAGGGTATAAATATAAAATGAAATCAAGTTAAAAGGCATATTAATTTATTATGTCTTATATATATATATATATATTGACGATAAAATATAGCTAGTATATAACTTAATTATATGTGTATACATTGACTATTTAATCTCGATCAACTTATAAAAATCACTTTTACATAGTCCTAAATTTTATAATATATAAATTCGCTTGAAACAATTCACGTTTGCGGGTATGTCGAATTTTTAAGAAAATAACGCAGCATATCGTAAAAGAAGAAGAAAGAAGAACACAGAATACATGTCTTCAATTTTTTTTAAAAAAAAAATCATATGCAGAAAATTTTTAACTGGCTGAATAAATAAAAGACCTTTATTAAAAAAAAAAAGGTTAAGGGCTATATGGCCTAATTAATAATTATCCCATTAAATTAAGGAAGAGGACATAAAACCAATCTTCCATCCATTTTTAATTATTAAAACCATCACTTGATAATACATTAAAGTTGTGACTAGTGTGATTGTTTTAAAGTAATGAACTAAATTTGATCATTGTTAGAAAGGGGCCATTGTTTTTAAAGTAAGAAAGTGACCCTAGCTAGAAAGTGGCCATTGTTTTAAGTTTTATAGTTTTCTTTTTTATCTGATTCGGATCCGATTAAATATGGATTGCGCATTGCATAACCTATTTAAAAGTGATGTTTTAAGCTCTCAATAAGATTTTCTTCATACTCATAACTCGACCAAAACCTTTAATTAAGGATAAAAAAGTTTCACTACTACGCTACAATCCATTCGATAAGTTTTATGGTTAAAGATGCAAAAGTCAAAATGAGCTATGTATATAATTTATAGGTGTAAAAAGGACAAAAGATTTGTAGGTGGATAAGTCATAAGTAGATTTATCTTTATTAAGTCAATTTTAATTGGAGAAAAAAGCAAAAAGAAAGAAGAAATAAAAGATTTTTGTTTTGAGTACTGTTTCAACTTTTTGTGCATTGGCATTACGTATATAATTTTTACATCATAGAAAGCTTACTTAAGTAATTTTAAAAACCAATTGTTATATTTAGGAGTTTTAATGATTTAACCAACTAAAAAGAAATAGAATTTGCTAAAAGGATCTAGTCCTTGAGTTCTCATCGTATATAATAAGTCAATGGAGTACAGCTGTACGTAAAGTTTTAGAAACTATTGTGATAAGACATCAGTCCTTGATCAATGACATCAGTATATAATAGAATTTGTTTTTTTGTCTTTTTATACATTAGATATATTGACAAAAAATATTCGGGTTTTTGCAAATTGCAATCAAGAATATTTAAAGCACAAACCATTCTCAGAGAAGAACTACTTTCAAGAATCTTGATTGAGTGTTGCAATGTCTTAAATTATTATTTGACTCAAGTATCTTGTACTTTTATATTGTAGATCTATTCGCTATTAAGAATAGTAGATCGCATCAGATCTTATTATGAGTTGAGTTATTGGCTAGAATTAGCCGCGTTATGATTGTTGAAGTCTATGTTAACTAAAGGTGGTAAATACAGTGGGCAATAGGATCATTTATGACTTTGTATCGATCTTATAATTTATAATAGAGTTCTTATATGGTGTGGAAAATTAGAAATTCAATCTTCTCTGAATATTGAAGTTTGTATTCACAAGTTACTTGAAGGTATTAAAATTTTAAAAAATCATGTGTAACAGATTGTCGTTCTTTTCTTTCTTGAGCAAGAAAGTTTCTGTATAAACATTTATATCATTTACTTTTAAATATTTATACAACCCAAAATCGTTTTATTGTATCGTAGAATAAGGGCACACAGTAGCACAACTTGACTACCTAGCTACTATTAATATGTAGTCACTTGGAGACAAAACAACCAAACTCAACCAATTATATTTAGGAAAAATTACACAAACTGAACCCACTAAAGGAAAATATTTATTTAAATTGGACCCAACCCAATATGTCTACTTGATCGAACTCACATTTCACTTACTTGATTGTCCCCTTGTTACATTCACTGATGACATCATCGGAGTGTATATATAAATCAAAATATATATGTATTTTGATGGTATCAAACAATAAATGTGAAATAATAGTTTTAAAATATGGATCTGAAAGTAAAAAATAGCCGCTTGTAAATAATTTTTCTTTTTCCGATGAAGTGTTATTTTCCCTTATATTTATATGACATTAGTAGTAGGCTGTGTATCGGTCGATTCGGTTCGGTTTTAAAATTTATCGGGTCGAATTATTGGTTATCGGTTTGTAGAGATGTTAAAGCGTAATAGAACCATTAAGATATTGGCTTATCGGTATTGGTTCATCGATTTTTGATCGTTATCGGTTTAATAGCTACAAAAGAATAAACATTGAAAATCACTTAGAAACAAGGTGACAAACCAAAATAAACCATGCACATGAGTTCACAAGTTACATCTTTCTCAAAAACAAATATTTTTACGTTGTAGAATAACAAAGTGTTTGAGACAACCAAAAATAAAAGTAGAAAATCAACCTCTAAGTCGAGGACTTTATATACAAAATGGTATAAATATAATTATTTAATTTACTATCGAATTATCGGTTAACCCATTAAGAAAAAACTTCAAACCGTTAAAAACCGATAACTCGATTTCAAAAAAAATAAAAACCGTTATCAGAACCAGTAAACCAATAACCAATATTATAATTCAATAATTTTTTTATCAATTTGAGTTATTAATTTCGATTCGATTTTAAACGGTCCTAATTAATAGTGCGAGCACTGATAGTTACCATTCGAGCTACGTTCCATAGCTAACAGCCGGAAAGATAGAGACGAATTATGGTCCAAACTTAATTGGCTGCCCCAATAGTGATTATCATGACACAAACCCAATCCTTCCATACAGTCTTATTACGCTTTTCGAAAGTCAATTTAACTAATTTTTAAAATTAAATTAAATTAATTTAATATTTTAAATAAATAAAAAATAATATTCAAAAAGTACTATAACTTACAATTTTTTGTATATCAATGTAATGAAAAAACACATCGTAAAATGTTAGTCATGACAATCAACAGTGAACGAAGGGAGTATATATTACAGTAACCTATGTTGCAGTGTTGGTATGTGTTATGCACTGTAAATGAAGAAATTTTCAAATATAGCCAAGACTTTGAAATATAATGAGGTAAAATAACTAATATTTGGCTAATTACATAACGTAGCTAATCGTTCGGATTAAACACTTGCTGCTAATCAAAATTAGTTGTAACTATAACTATGACTAATAGATGTTTACTTAGTTATATAATTTTCCCTTTCAAATAGAAAAAGAGCCATGCATTTATGTATTTATTTTTTAAATGCATAAATTACTCACAGCAGTCACCGAGTACACTGCACAAGATGTCTGATACAGGCAAAAATTAAAAAAAGGGAATAAGGCAACTTATTAGCTAGGCACCTAGCAGCATAAAGACAAAAAATAAACACTTTAGCTATAGAAAGTTATTGTGTTCCCAGTAATTTTGGGAATAGAGACTGTTGTATATAGAGATATCAAAGCTGCAAAACAAGATGTCAAACTGCACATTGCATCCTCAAACGAAATAAATACAATGGGTAAATTAAAGTAAGTTATCAATCAGAAATTGTCATCTAAAAAAATACTGGTTCCAACAAATATTTCAAGTTGCAGGCTGGATAAATTTCAATGTTTCAGGGTGTATGAACAATTATACTGTAGGATGATATCCAAGACTGACGTTTCCTTCTAACCGGTGAACTACACTTCTCATACTCCGATCATGGCAGAACTCAAGGGCAAGCCGAAGAGCTGTTCCGAGTCCCAGCACAACTATTACCCCTGCACATTGATTCTTGCTTTCAACATGACAATGTACAAACAGTATCTAGTGTCTTAAGTTTTGACAACAAACGATTAATGAAAAGATCAAGGGCATGTACCAATTATGATGTTCACAGGCAGTGCAGACACTCCAAGCGTAATGGATATTAACACATCCAGAAACAGACCGCCAATGAGGATACAAAATGCAACCCAAAGTGGATTAAGACAACCCTGTACAAACTTACTAATTTTAGAAGTAATACAGAAGGCATCGACTTCAAAGCAGGAGCTTGGGAAAGTGTAATGCTCCTTACTCTATTCCGCTCTTGGGAAATATTCGTCCCCCTAAAAGAAGGATCGACTCTCCAAATCCAGTAACTTGTCTGCCATCCATAAAATGATGCAGTCAAAACATAATTACAAGAGTATCTATCCCAATAATTTGTAGCTGACTAATCTTTGTGATTATATCTTTTTCTGACTAATCTTTTGTCCATAATATATATATAAGAAGATTTTGTTTCATAGAAAATAAATGTTTTATGGAGAAAAGATTAGTCAGCTATGAATTTATTTTTGGTTTGGTTGTGTGATAGATAAATGATGCAATCAAAACAATCCCAATATATACACACATATAAAAGAAGATTTGCTTCATAGAATAATAAATGTCACGGTGTTCCACCAGATCTCTATATGAATTTGAACTTGGCTCAGAGATTTTAATCAAATATTTGGAACAAGGGACTACCTAAATAAGATCCACCAGTTAACTTTATACTCTGACATAGTAGAATCTGGATCCACATTATTCATTTGATTTCTAACCTGATGTAACAAGTTAAATCAGTAGAATATTTGTCACAGAAAAAATAGGGCATGTCCATATTTTGACGCCACAAAAACCAAAAAAAGAATAAATGAAATTACTATTTATGGATATATGGACATTGAGCCTAACTCAAAAGTGTAAAACTCACCAAAACAGTCAATATTCTCTCTAGAACATAAGCTCTCCGTGTACTTTCGAAAGCTGGTCCTTAATGGTCACTGAGAACCTCAATTGTGAAGAACAGGCGAGAGAAAGAACCTATGCAACAGCTATTGACCTCTCTACGAGTACAAATCTTGACCAAATCTACATGCTCAAAATCAGTGGTTGCCAAATAGACCACTCGTAATGATTACTTTGGAATCATGGCTGAAGATTGGTCGACTAACAATCTTAGGCCCAAACTGAAAGACTTGGATCAAAATTCAAAGAACTCTTCCCGATTAAGGTGTCTGCGAAAATTAAAGTCTTCAATAACTACAAAGTGTTTTTTGATTTTATCAATGAAGATAATTTCAATATGATGTGGTTCAAAAGAAATGATCAAAATCGACAGATTGCAAATGAGGTTGCAGAAGTGGTTTCCGGATTTCAAACAGTTCCCGTGTGGGTTCTGCTTCCAGGTATCCCCTTTCACCTCCACACATGGCATCTTGTAAAACAAACTGTAGCAATGTGGGGAACTCCCCTGGGGAATCTTAGTTGCTCCGTTGGTTCACTACCTAAACTCCCATCTTGTTGGTGAGGGTTCGATTCCCCACATTGTAATCCCCTCCCCATTTCCCCTTCCCCTACAGCAAATTTAAAAAAAAAAAATGCGGGAACACCCCTCGCCATTAGTTGGGCGGACTCTTCACTTTTGATGCCGCACCCGTCTCGAATTCTTCAAAAATACACCACTTTTGGCGAATCCGACACGCACCCGTTGGCATTTTAGAAGAGTCCGAGCAACATAAGCCTCACCCTAGATGCTGCTACATTTGGTTTGACTAGGCCAAGTACGGCTAAGGTTCCGGTGGAGGTCGATTTACTTAAGAGTCGACTCTGTTATGTAGGCCTGGAACATAAATCCCCGTTTAAAGGTTATTATCAGAAAACCGAGTATAAAATATACCAAAGTTCTGCAAGTAGTGTAAGAAGCTAGGTCATAACAGTTACTCGGTTAGAGTGGGCAAAAGTCCCACATTGGTTGGGGAATGGATTGGCGGTCTCCTTATATGGACTTGGGCAATCCTCCCCTCATGAGCTAGCTTTTGGGGTTGAGTTAGACCCATGTGCCATATCTTTACAGTCGGAGAGGTGAAAAACAATGAAAGTCTAGGCAAAATTGGGCAGATTTCTGGGGCGGTGAATAAGAATGAAAATGGGTATGGACAGAAGCTTGAGGCTGAGATCAGATGTGGACATGGAAAAGTAAAAGTTCACAAGGTCATGATAGCTAGGCAGAACATCAGCAAGGTACCGGAAAACAGAAGCAGCCTATGAAGAAAAGCAATGTTGTTTTTCAGCCAGCTATAACTCATATAAGAAACAAGTCTAGGACTGCTATATTAGAAGCTAATTCTTCCCAGTCTAAGGGTAAGGATGACACACAGCAGGATCAAAATGATCAAAATGACATTAATGCAGTTAACATCTCTGCTGATCAGAACAAGGTTATGGACTGAGCAGTCGTGTTAGTGAAGTCAATGCCAGAACTGCTAATGTAAGGACACAACAGAACAAGGAAAAATGAAGAACAAAGAGAATAGCAAGAACAGAAGATCAGGAAGCAACTCTAGGCATGCGATCTCCCGAAAGTCTGATAATAGTGAGAATAACTTAGTGAACACTTAGCAATCTGACAGTGAAGACACTGGTCAGCAACACAAAATTCAGGATTTCAATAATATTGATCTATCTACCAGTCTTGCTTCAGAACTGAAAAATCAAGAACCTATACAGTTGGTTGTGGACCTTAGGTACGATCCAACTACTCAGAAGTCTGTTGAGCAATATGAGGAACAAAATGTGAAGCTTAATTACCTGATGACTGTATACAAGACAACTTCCTGAACAATGAGGGGACCAAATCACTGGAAACCAGAATTGATTTTTTTTTTTCTAAAGAAGAAGCAGATCATATCTCTGGACCAAGACAGGGAATACAACAAAAAAAAAAAATTACATACAAGGAAAAGGGGGAAGTAGCAGACAAAGAAAGGAAGGCAACAAGCTGTAAAAAAGGCACACTGCCTCACAAAAAAGGGAGGACAACAGACAAAATAACAGTAGCCAACTATTACACCATCCAAGGGAGGCAGGTGCAGTCAAATGCTCAATTTCAAAAACCTATAAGCTGAAAGGCCAGAAGGATATTCATGCTTTGAAAAGACCAGTCTAGCTTGATGGTTGAAGCACCCAGCTATAACTTCAAAAAGAGAGCGAAAAGCATGCATTACTGATGCTTAAAGAGATCCAATGTCCAGAGCTCATCCAAAACCATTGCTATCCAAACAAAGATAGATACTTACAGGTGCATGAGCCTCTGGAGATGCCACATTTACAGCTACTTGCCTGCATAAAATGGCATACCTACATCGATATACTGTCTGATAGGGAAAAACAACATTAAAATGCACTTAGTCTACCACTTACTGGCATATTTCACATTTATTTGAACCTCTAGTACTAAACCATGTATCTATGCATGTCCGATGTGCTTTTGCCAATCCACCACGACAGTGGCATCCAAGATCGATCAACTCTTCCTCTTTTTCCTCTTGACATACTCTGCAAGAAAATCACAGAACACAAATTTCAAAGAATTTCAATACTGGACCAGAGCCTCATTCTTTATATTTTAAAAAGCTGCCTAAGAGACTTTCCAATGTGAGTACCTAAAATTGTCAAAGGATTGGTACTCCAAATATGGAAATCAAAAATTAAAAAATAAAAAGATTGGCACTCTCAATATTAAATGGGGAAAAAAGGTTATTTTGCTGTAGCAAGTTCTGAATGATTACCAACTAGAAAGCCAGAAAGTACTACAAATATATAAAAGATTCTACCTTAAAAGTCCTTCACTTTTGCAAAATGACCATTTTGATGTCTCCTCAATTTATTTCTGGACATCAATTTAATTCTTTTATTATGAATAAAGTGGGCACTGATTCAAATATAACTCCTCTAAGCATTTCGATCTCACATATTTGATGTCTCCTTTTTCAATTATTAATCCCTTGTTAGTTATGTGTCGTACTCTACCATTCAACTTAGCAAAAGTCATGTCTAATGAGCACAACCACTACTTGGACCGTGATTATAAAAACACATCAAATTCACAGCAGCACATGATAAAGAGCTAAATCCTAGCAAGAACAAAACGGTCATAGTGTCAAAACGGAAGAAGGTATGGGACATAGTGTCATAAGAACACAATGTCCTAGTGATATTGATCAATAAGCAACTTCTGACGTGATTACAGAAATAGATTTTTTTATAACATCTCTGGAAAGAAAAGCTAAATCAAGGTAGAACACGAGATATTCCAAGAAATTGATGGTCCCTAGTTATTGAATCCAGAATCTCCCTAGCCCGCTTTGAGTATAACAACACTTGTGGGAATGGCCTGATCTCAATGATTTACATAAAATTGATGGTCCTTGAGTCCAGAGTCATGTGAAAGAATTTGATGTATCACAATGCTGCCAGACCAATGGCTAGATCCACAAACTGTTTCAGTGACAAGACAGAGTGCTGACTATAGACAGATTGGTAAAATAGGGAATGCCTGTTTCTTTATAATGTCCCTTATGCCATATACACAATGAATAAAGAGACCATTTATTTGTCTTCTCTGATTATGGGAAGCAGCTGGGAAAAACTTCAATCCTGGAGAAAGCTAAGACACTAGAGTTTCACTCTTGGGACCAATATATCAATGAAATCATAAGGTGTGCAGAAGGGAAGACACAAAGAGCTCAACTCTTCAAGATGATTTAGTCTTGAGTTTGTGCATAGCTTGTGGAGAAAAAAGAACATGAGAACTTTAGAAAAAGTTTGTCGATACCCTGAAATTACTGCTAGGGAAATAGCTTGCCGCCTGTGTTAGGGCCCCTCCCAGGATCAGTTCAATTATGTCTACTTTTCTGTTTTAGCCAGAGTATGGAGCTCTGTTGCTTGTATTTTGATAGTTTGGGTGTGTTTAGACTTTAGCCAACTATGGCCTGTTACTATTTTCACTAGTTACCCCCAAAAAAAGAGATATCTTCCAAGAAGGTCTTGTCACACCAAGCAAGATTTCTTCTTTTTGGGTTATTCAATTCACATGTAGCTACAATGCAAACATTGCACATAAAAGAGACTAAATAAGGATCAAAAAGTTTGAAAGAAATAGAGGGTTGATACTAAAACTTTATATGGAGAAATCAGTAAAGAAATATATCAAAAGTCGTAATCTTTATGCAAGTAGAAAAGCTAGAAACCTGCATTGTTCCTGAAAACTATGATTCCTGGATAAGTAAGGCTTCTTAGGAGACTCTACAATGGTGGAAATGTTCCCAACTGGGTCTGTGATTAATGTTGGATCCTGGGAGTTGATTGATTCGCTTGCAGGAACCACTATGGTGAGTACAGATTGATCCACTCTTTCAGTAGCTAAGTCATGATTGCTGATCTCCCCACTCTGCTTTTCAATATCAGAAGGATCATCACAGTGGACGGTACTATCATGCCGGACTACACCGACATCTTGCATTGGTAACAAATACAAAAGAACCAAGCAAACGCGTTGCTATCCTTTTGCAACCCTTTTTAACATTTCTCCTATACAAAACAAGCTCAAACTCAATATAAAGCTGAAAAATTATTTTGTTCACTCTACCCTATACCAAGTAACAAATACAGTCTTAGTTGCACGGACTCTTCACTTTTGATGCCGCATCCGTCTCGGATTCTCCAAAAATACTACCTTTGGCGAATCCGACACGTACCCGTTGGCAGTTTTGAAGAGTCCGAGCATCATAGCTGAAATACTCACCCAATAATCAAGTAAGGCATTAGACTAGTTCAAATCAAAATTTCAGTTTATCACAAAAGGAATTTAATTCAGTCATTATTAGAACAGAAACCACATGAATTCATTTTTTGGTTTTCAATGTTCACTTACATAGATAAAACTTTAAATAAAAAGGAGCACATTTACCAGGCACCAGTACATGAACTTAACTGATCCATCTTAGAACCAACAGAAGCAAGTAAGAAACGGAAATCAAACAAAAAAAAAAAAGAAGAGGTTTTTGACACCCATTTGAGCAAACCCACATCAAAACAAGTAGAATGAAAAGAATAGTTAATACCCATATAAAAATTATGGTGCAGTTCACAATTCAATCCATCAATTAGATAAATTATTGTTTGAATCGATTTTTAACTTAGAAGCAAGCAAAGAAAATAAAGGAAGTAGAAACATTGTTAGGTAAAGATATAGAAATGTGTTGGGCGCAACAGAGAGAGAGAGAGAAGAAACCTGAGACGGTAGCGGTGAGTGAAGTTGATTCAATGGAGTTGAAAATAGTTGTGGACCGGACGGACACAAGTCATTTTTACTTTGGCCGCCGCGGTGGTTTAGGGACTAAAGATACTAATGGAATCTTTCTTCTTCTTTTTTTTTTAAGTTTTTTCTTCGAAATCACATTGGATTCTCAATTAAATTTTGATTATTGGAAAGTTTATTTTGTTGATTTTGTTCATGCTACTAACTCAAATAATCTCATCACTATACCATAAAATTTAGAGTCTGTTTAGATAGATTTAAAAGTTAGTCAAATTGATTTAAAAGTCAGTTTTTGACTTATTAGAGTGTTTAAGAGACTGTTTGAATTAGCTTAAAAGTTAGTTTTGACTTATTTAAGTGTTTGGTCATTTTCAAAGTGACTTATTTTAAGTTAAGAAAAACTTATTAAGTCAAAAGTTAAAAGCTGGGGAATGGGTGTTTTTTTTTTTTTAAGCTTAAAAGCTCTTTTAAGTTAATCAAATATTTTACCTTTTTGCCTTATTTCTTTTATTTTTATTTTTATTATTATTACTATTATTATTATTATTTATTATTATTATTATTATAATTATAATTATTAGTATTATTAATATTTTATTATTATTACTCTTTATTATTATTATTATTATTATATATTATATATTATTATATATATTATTATTTTCATATTATTTTATTATTATTATTATTATTATTTGTTATTATTATTATTATTATTTATTATTATTATTAATATTTTATATATTATTATTATTAATATTTTATATATTATTATTATTTTTATTTTATTATTATTATTATTATTATTATTATTATTTTCATATTGTTATATTATTATTATTATTTATTATTATTATTTATATTTAATTATTATTATTATTATTATTAATATTTTATTAGTATTTTTTATTATTATTATTATATATTATTATTATTATATATTATTATTAGTATTTTATTATTTTATTATTATTATTATTTTATTATTATTTATTAATATTTTATTATTATTATTATATATTATATATTATTATTATTATTAAGTTAATCAACTTTTATCATGTTAACAACTTTTAAGGGTATTTCAGATATTTTGAGTAAAAAAAGTGTTTACTAGCACTTATTTGCCAAACACATCAACAACTTTTTTTTAACTTCAGCACTTTTATCCAAACACATAACTAATTATTTTAAAAATAAATTCCAGCACTTTCAAAAGTACTTTTTAAAAGCTATTTTTTTAAGCCCATCCAAACGAGCTCTAATAGTTCTCAAAGTCACTTATTTTAAGTCAAAAATGACTTATTTTAAGTCAAATCTAAAAGTTAAGTAAGGGGTGTTTTTTTTTCCAACTTAAAAGTCATTTTATATTGACAAAGTATAATATATTTTTGCCCTTAATTCTTTTATTATTATTATTATTATTATTATTATTATCGTAGTGATAATAATAATAATTTGTGATAATAATGAAACATGTGAATGATAGAAAATATTATTACTTATGGATGTAAAATATAAATTAATTTGTTTTAATTTTTTTTAAGGATAAAAAACTTAAATTAATCAACTTTTTATCATATTAACAACTTTAAGGGTATTTCAGACCTTTTGATTAAAAAAAGTGTTTACCAGCACATATTTGTCAAACACATCAACAATTTTTTCCCAACTACAGTATTTTTATCCAAACACATAACTACTTATTTTAAAAATAAATCTCAGTACTTTCAAAAGTACTTTTTAAAAGTTACTTTTTTTAAGTTAATACAAACAGACTCTTAAATTAAAAAAATTATTTTGAAAAAAATGAAAATTTTCACAATTATAGTGAAATATGAATGAATACATACATTTATGTAACTGAAATTAATTAATGTTGTGAATTTACAAAGGGGAAAATTAAATGTGCTAAACTAAATATATACTAGTTAATAAGTTATTATAGGTACAGTTTTAGTTAATTATCACTAGCAATCAATATTCTGTGATAATTGTGTGAGCTGAGACTTATAATTCAGAATTTGTATAATAGAATTTATATATTTGTATTATATAATGTGTATAACTATTTAAAGTTTAAATGTTTGTATTTGTATAGATTCGTCATTTCAAATTTATACAATTTTGTATAATATAACTTATATTACTTTTTTTATAATAGATTTTGTATAACTCTTTAAAGTTCAGCTATTTGTGTTTGTATAAATTTGTTATTTCAAATTTATACAAAAACAACTTAATTATACAAATTTGTGAATCATACAAAAGAAATAATTTAAACAATAGCTAAAACGTGTAAATATACAATCTATAGCTAAATTTATTTTGATGTCTATTTGTGAAAATTCTTCTTTTAAAAATAAAATTTACATATTTAAAATTACAATAATTATAAGGGAAAATACACAAGTACCCCTCTAGACTATGATTGAAATCTCAGAGACATATTTAACTAAACTAAGGTTCTATTACCTTTGAATTTTTTTTTTTTGTAATTTTGTGTACCTTTTTGGCTTAGATGACATCCAAATATCTCTCACGCGCCTCAATTGCGTGAAGTCACGAAGTGTGCCACGTAAGATAAAAGTGCACAAAATTACAAAAAAATAAGTCGAAGAGAATAAAACCTTAGTTTAATTAAGATGTACCTATAAAATTTCAATTATAATTTAGAAGGTATTTAAATATTTTCCCTAATTATAATTTAAACTATTCAAAATATATTTTGAAAAGTTATGATGAATATTACTAACTCTTCAAAACATAAACACTTCTACTAGCATTGATTGACTTGGGTTAATTGATATTTGTTGCTCGTAGAAGGTAGTTAATATGCGACAAAATTAATTAATGTGCGTTAAAATTTAATTCAACGCACAAATAAGGGTGTGTTTGGTATGAAGGAAAATGTTTTCCAATTTTCTCATGTTTGTTTGGGACAAAAGTCGTAGAAAATATTTTTCAAATTAACTCATTTTCCTCAAAATTAAGAAAAATGACATCCCTTCAAAAATTAAAGAAAACATTTTTCAAAATTCTCTTCCAACTTCAAATTACATTTTTTTGGGGCAAAAGTATCAGTTTTTAAAATATTTTCAATTTCAAAATTTTATTTTTCACCCGATCCCTAAACCCCGCCCCACCCCCCACCCCCCGGCCAGTCCCCCACCCCACTCCACCCCCTCCCAAAAAAATTTGAGTTCGTTTTTTAAAATATCTTTATTTTAAAACTCCTTCCTCCCTCCCTCCCCTCCCAGCCTTCCCTACCCACTCCCTACCAGCCACCCCCCCTCCCAAAAAAAAAAATTTAATTTAATTTTAAAAAAATATTTTCAACTTCAAAAATTTATTTTTTCACCTAACCCCTGCCCCCCCCCGCCAGCCCCCCCCCCCCAAAAACAAAAATTTGTTTCTAAAAAATATTTTCAATTTCAGAAATTATTTTCTATTCTAGTAAAAATAAAAGATGCTTCTCAAAAATCATTTTTCATTCATAAATCAAACACTATAATTCATTTCTGGAAAATATTTTCTGCTCACCAACCAAACATGAGAAATTAAATCCAAATTTTACTTATTTTCCAGAAAAACATTTTTTAGGAAAATAAGAAATGAAAATATTTTTCTTCGTACCAAACACACCCTAAAAAAAAAATATTTTTTCTATTTCAATTTATGTAATATTTTTAAAATTTTGATATCACAAATTTCAAATTAAATATAAGTTAGTTTGAATGTGAGAATCCGAAAAGTGTGATTAGTACAAACGAGGGAGGAACGCTAGATGTATTTGGAGCGACTCTTATCCGCAAAAGCATAGAAGACATGAGCAGGCTTAGTGTATGGGGCGGTCCATCGGCGAGCGTATTTCCTTTTGGTAATGAAAAGGTGTTGTGCTCCAGTTGGCATTCGAGAAGAGAAGTGCATTTGAGAAGAAGAAAGACGATACGGAGCTGCGCAGCAGATTTCAAAGTGCTCACTTCTGTTACAAGTAATTATAATAACATTGTAATTCTCGATACTCCACAATCACGAGTCCTGCTTCTCGATTCTTCCAGTATGTTTCACTTCTCATCACACTAATACTCATTCAATTTCACAAAACAAGTCAATTTCTGAATTTTATTTTGCTTGGAAACAGATAATGTGCATAGCATCCTTCACAAGGGAACCAGATGGACTGGTGCATATTGGGTATGCCATTTTTATTTTTTTTTAATCTATCTGTATAATGTCCTCATAGTAGTTGGATTCTCGCATTATTGAAATCAAAATGCATAGTTAGTGAGCATTTAACAATTCTGAGTTATGAAAATTGGTATCTGTCTGAGAGGTGTTAGATGATATTGCGGGTAGTAGTAATAAAAAAATCTCGGTTTCGTGTCCAAATGGCATCAAATGGTGTGCAACATAAATTCAGGACATGATGTGATGAAGACGAAAATTTGTCAATCCAGCATGGGCAGGCAAATACACGCGGAATTGTACTTTCTGTTGTATGGTTTAGGGTTATTGATTCTAATGCATATGTAGTGAATTGAGTCTCCTAATGTGGTACATTTTCTTCTGTTTGATTACCAGGATGAGTTTGCTAGCTTGCCTGCTATTGTACCAAAGGGCCCTCTTGCAATCTTTGGCTTGGTAAATTTAGGTTCTTTTAAGGTTTTTGACAAATTATTACTAGTAAAATTAGTTTTTTAACAAATTTATTTTTGAAATCTTACTGTATTTTTATGGGGATTTAACTGATGTGCAGCTACTTCCTGCTAATTTTCAGGGGGGCGCAACTGCTGCACATTTGATGCTTGAACTGTGGCCTTCTTTGCTGCTTGTTGGATGGGAGATAGATGAAATTGTAGTAACCTCTCATTGTCATTTCTTAGCTTTCCTTTCGAGAGCATATTTATATTTTTATATTTCTCATGCAATTTTTCTCTGGTATATCTTGGACCTTGATGCATCACAATAAATAAAGGAAAATATAAATCTAGAGGAGTTATATAGTATGATGCTAGCTTCTGTTTTTTCTTGTTCCAATAAGAGTAATGAGTTATTCCAACTAATCCAATAACAAAAAGAAAAAAAAACATTACTGAGTCATTCCACAACTATCCAAGGTCTTAAATTAGTATTATATTATTTTATTGAGGAAGCACCTCTGTTGCATCAATTATTTTATTGTCAAAACCATGTGAAGGGAAACAGAGGGGACGATGGTTTGAAGCCTGACTTCTTGCTATTTTATTTGAATAAGTACTCTTTCCTTTACATTGAGATGCGTCCTACAGAGCCACTAGAAAGAAAATCCCTTTACTGTGCAAAACTTACGGAAAACAGTCAATCTACTGGAGATATATGGGCATAGAGACATACCACTCCAATCCAAAAGAGTAGAATGATGTCGAAGTTTAGGCAGTTACAGGAATTCTAAACATCTTGAGGGAGATCTCTTCTTTTTTGGAAAAAATCTATGTGCATACTCTTTACAACAAGCTTAGCCAATGAGACTTATTCAACCTCCTTGTTGCAAGTCAATAAAAGGGCACTGCATAGGGTCTGTGACTTGGCAACTGGCTGATTCAACACAGATAGAATTTTAAAGGCAGTTGGTGAACATCAAATGAAGGAATACTAAAGGCCTTAGCTTCAGCGAAATTAGTATTTCCAAAACGAAAATAGGAAGCATAAACAAGAATGATAATTCCTTGTAAGAATATAGGCAGGACTAAGAGATACATAGCTATGATTGTTGAAATTCAAAATGTTGACAGGTCTAAAGTACCTTTCCAGCAGATTCACTAAATGATTCAATTGAACTGGCCTCTAATGTAATTAGGAATTGAGCTTTCACAAAATTATAATGCACATGTGAGCATAATAGAAATTCCTTTTGGGTTCTCATTATTTTTGGCAGCCCTTGTTTTTTCTACAAGGTATTTGATGCAAATCAGTTTTTGATTGTTTCGTATGTTTCCAGTGTTTGCTATGAAAAATTGATCTTGTTCTCTAACTTATGTGGAAGTTATGTAGTGATCTTAGTGACTGAAAGTTGCATGGAATTCCGGAGTGGATTGTCACATAAATGACATAGACCTTTAGTGACATGTTTTATACATCTCTGCGGAGGATATTATACTTAGATCCGCCTCTAATTTAGAAAAAAATATATGTGTGATGCGTTTAGAACCTCAAGTAAAGCTTATCGTGCATTGTTACCTCTTCAAGATAGAGTCCATGGTCGAAAATATACATGCTTTATTGATTTAGTGCCTTCCATAAAGAGCCTCTAAGCGAGTTGAGTACCAAGCCTATTTGCACCTACTTTGAGGACTTAAGCTCTCCTCAAGCAAGCCTTCAGCAAATTTCGTTGCAACTTTCATGTATTATGTGATATTGAGTTCTTGGTTGAGGCTAGGCTACTAACATGTGCTAATGCAGAAAAATGCCAATGCCAAAAGAAATTGCACGAGTTATAAAAACTCTATAGGTCGTGGAAGGAAAGAAGGAAGAAACAAAACTATTATTGAAATTTGTTGATTAACGACACACTAGAGAGACCTTTTTGTAGGAATTTTTAGTAACAATGAAAAAAGAGAGCTTTCTAATTCGTGGGAATACTAATTATTATAATATTGTCATTTAAGTAGTTTACTTTATATTCTCAATGATTCTCTTGTTTTAAAACATCCCTTAAACTCGAGATGGTGAAGCAACTTGAGTTCACTAATCTTAAAGATAGGAAATATTCAAAACAGAAGTGTAAACAATCATCCAAATAGTACCATTAGAATAATGGACAATCACCAGAAAGAAAAATGATCCTGGAATTCTTTCATTTAAAAGTCGCTAATAATTGCAAATAATAGAAGTGGTTCTTGCAGTATGACAGAAAAGAATCAATTCTGTCATTGAATAATGGTGTTGTGACGCAATCTCCTTGATGTCATTGAACTAGCTTGAATTGGTGCTCAAGTAACGACTGGAAAAATTTTCAGAACAGTGATAGGTGAACTTTTCAGAATAGTGACCATAATAAGTGGTGTGGTCAGAATATCTACCAGAAAGAGGTGCAGTGCTGTTGAAAGTTTGAAGGGCCACATGAAAGAAGCACTGACTGCTGGAACAGCCACCATAACACAATATTTTCAATGATTCTCTTTACTCGCAATAATTACATGATCATTTAGAATATTTTACGCAGTGATCATATTTTCAGTTAGAAATTTTGTGTTTTGGATATCGATCCAATAACATGGAGTTCAATTAGTTAACAATGTCCAAAAAAAAAAGGATTTAATAATGTTATCTGGCACATAAAACTAAATAATTCAAGTCATTGTCCAATTCAGCATTTTGATTTGTGAAAATGAGTTGGCTTTTCTCATTATTCCAGTTGATTGCAAAAGCAAGAGAATATCTTGGGCTCTCTGATCTGGAGAAGCATACTCAAGGGGGAGGTATGTTGGAAGTTCACATTGGAGATGTATTTTCTTCATCTGTTACTATTCCTGGAGGTTATGCAGGTATATCACTGCCTTATTTCAGACATGTAACCCTTAGTCGACCTATTAATTGCCTTATGATAGAAGGGAAGTTCTTATCCTCCAGAAAATGATTTTTCTTGCAGCTGGTTCTGCAGCTAAAGCATTTCAAATAACTTCCCTGATTTATCATAATTTTAACTTTTTTTGCCATGCATCAGAAGTGAGCATTGGGGAACTTCGGTATGACTTCTATCTGAAGTTTACTTATATTCTTCTAAATGATAATTTCAGGTATAATAGTTGATTTGTTTTCTGATGGAAAGATTTTACCACAACTGGAAGAGGTATGCTCAAGTGCACAAATTTTGATAGGCATGCCGCATGCATTTGTTGTTGCACTATTTTTACAATGCGTGCTTATCTATCCTTTTATCAAACTATGTAGTTGATAATAGTATCTCTCATTCTCTCTTCTGAATAATTACATGTGGATTTTCTTTTTGGCTAATAACAGAGTTGAGTTGAATCAACCCATTTAGGCACCCGATTGGGATGTGTTAGCTTCTGGATAAGTACTTTTTTGTAGCTATTTAGAGAAGTACTTTAAGAAAATTTATAGTAGCATCTCATCGTACAATTATTTTGCAAAGTACTTTAATATACAGAATCAACCATTACGGAAATTTCTTTGATTTGTCTGGTATAGTCAAGATGTGTAGAAGCTGGTCTAGATATTACTGATAACAAAATGAAAATCGCTTTGATTTGATAGTGAAAAAAATGTCAAATAGTACCTAAATAATGACCAACAGAAAAAAACTTATCTTAGTTTTTTTTTTAAAAAAAGAAATTGACGGACAGAAGATTCATCAGCTCCAAGTTTGAGCATCTTCTCTACTCATTTGTTGAAGGCTCTACTATAGCAAAAACGCTTCCAATATATACCAAACACTGACTAGACGAAGTATCGTTTTCATGCTAAAATCACTACTTTCTCAAATGCACTCACAATGATGTCTAGATTGATTGTGACTTGCAGATCTACTCTCATTTTTATCGATAAAGTAGATTTATTATTCACCAGAAAAACAAGTATTAAGGTAGTGCTACTGTCATTTCGCCTTTGTATGCCTTGTTGATTCATTATGTTCACCCTTGTGAATCTAGTGTTGTCAAAATGGTTTCCGATTTACTCAATTAAGAACGTTTAACATTCAGTAAATGCAGGTTTAATCTCTAGTAATATCAACTTTAAAGCTGAATGGCCTCAATCTCTTTAGATATCAATATACGTAACATGGATTCAAGTGTAGTTCACTCTGCCGTACCTATTCATCTAACATTGGGATATATGTTAATTTTTTCACACAGCTTTCCACAGTACTCTTAAGTTTTAACACGTATATATACTGATTTCTTTCTCTACTCTCTCTATCTCATTTCGTGTTTTGATGTTTTGATGCATTAGCTGAATGTGTTCTTGTGTTAAGATTTCACTAGATAGATTCTTAAAATAACAGTTAAAGGTATGAAGCTTTGGCAGATTGGTTAAAGATGTTACAGTTATCATTCAAAGTTTACAATAACCTATTATTTTTTGGCAACAAATGTGAAATAAAATGGAAGGAGTACTTCTGATCTTCCTAGAAATTATGAGATTCCCCAATTTGGTACTTCTAGAATAATATATGATTGTTCCGAAATAGTGATATACTTTGCTGTCTGGTTCCTTGGTGGTAGATTTCCAGGATCTAATGCATTTGTTTCGTCTTTCCTTGACAGGTTACAACTTGGTTGGAGATGAATAAGATGTTGATGCCCAATGGTCGGCTCATGGTGAATTGTGGCGCTGCTACCAAAGAATTGTCTGATACTTCTGAAATGATGCAACCGGATATTTCCAAAAGGGATGACCCTTTGGAACTAAACGCAACTATCAATGCATTATGCAAGGCATTTCCTGAGCAAGTAGGGTACTTGAATCCATTTACCTTCTTTGCTTAGTAAAAGTAGTACAAATTTTTTATGGCCCTTTTGGTTTCCAAACTGCCTTTTTTGTCTTTCTTCATTCCAAAAGGTCACCTAGGGTTGTGAACCTATGAAACTGATACTTTAAGACAGTGAAACAAGGAGGCTTTCAAAAAGTAATCTCAGCCATATGTAATTTAAAAGTGCCTTTATCAAGATGTGCAAATTTGATGGAGAAATACTGTTTAGTAATTATGACATGCTCAGTATCCTATTTATTTTACAGTTTACACGGTGACATAGCGTAGAAATTGAAATGGTGGTTCGCTTGAATGAAATTGGTCGTGGTAGAAGAAAGTTATGTGAGTTTGCAAAAATAGAATGGTATATATACTTGTGTGTGTGTTGGACCTCAATAGGTTTGGACCAACTGTTACCATCGTCTGCACACCATATAGACCAAAAACCCATGTATCTTTGTGACCCAACAGTCCCAATAAAATTTACAATGATTTCTTGAAACATCGGTATAGTATTCCAAAGTTGTGCCCTTGTTTTAGAAGGAATTCTTGACATTTCAAGTTGATCAAGGTATATGGGTGCAATGTTAGTGGTGTACCCTGTAAATGTGTGCTAAATTTTCTTGAAATGTGCAATTGCATGGTGTGTATTGCTAGGAAAAGGCAGACTGGTGATTCTGTTAAGTTATTGATAGCCTGCTCTACCTTGGCAAGAAACTTCCCAGAGTGTTCCACTGACATCACATCTTCATGTCATAAAATAAATTTCTTTATTTGCTGTGATCATAGTGTTGTGAAAGGCGATAGCCTCGTCCCCAATGGCGAGAGGCGAGGTGACCCTTCATCGCCTTTTAGCTCACAGTGAGCGCAATAAGAATATTTTCGTTTTTTGAATATCGCTCTGCATTTTGCTGGCTTTACCTGCTATGACTAAAGTTCATTATCTGAAATGGCAGGTAAGCTGGAAAAAGCTGCCAAAGAGCGCAGGAGAAAATTATCTTGCACTGACAGGACCATTACCAGATTTGGATATTTGGTCTGCTCATCTCCCAGATCAATTAAGCTCAAGTGTCAAAGAATGGAGAAGTTGCACACCTTTGCCTTCGTGAATGTGACATTGGGACTTGGTTAAGATGTAAATTTCCACATGCCAAACCATGCAGAAAAGGTAATTTGTGCCAATAGAAAAGGTTCTTTGCAGATCCCTATGTCTTTGTGTTAAGGAGTTCTTCCTTCCTAGGTGTTAACTTTCGCGTAAGTGATTTGTTTTATAAGAAGGAAAACAGGGGATGCAGCCTTTATAGATTGACCCACAGGCAACCATCGGGCACGACCATCTGACAGTAGCCTGTTTCTATAATTTGCAGTAATTTCCAATCTCTTCAGCGCTCCCTATTGCATATTAAACGTGATGAATATCACTGAGAATCTGAACTATGCTTAAGCTAGGATACTACTTGGAGTTGTTACTATGTCCTCAACAATTGTGGAAAAGCGTGATGATTTATAACAAACCGGCATGCTGTATTGTACCCAATTTCAGGTTAGATAATTTATTTATTTATTTCAGCAATGAAGATGATATATGTATGCTGAAATGTAGTTATTGTAGCATGTGATTATCTCATCTAAAAGTTCAAGTTATTAGAAAATTATATCACTGTTGAGTTGGATTTATGCGCAAGTAGAGTGCATAACTATGTTTGCTATGACTCTAATTCTGGAGAAAGGAAAGTAACCTACAGGAATTAGTTGTAAGGAGGATAAAAGGATTTAAGCGATTCTGGTGGGACGATTGTTAATATGCATTGGATGCTTGAGCATTTTCTCACTAGATATACAAGTAGAAAGCTTCTTATTACCATCACACATAATTTTAAGGTAGCATAGATCACACAGAGCAAATCATAGAAAGAAAAAAAAGGTCACAGACCACAACCAAATTTCTGCCTCTTTCTTTTTAAGTCATCCACACAAAGTGAATGACAAGAAAGAGTGTCTAAATGCAAATGTAAATTGTTTTCGATGGTGAGACTGAAAGTCACAGTTTCCCTAGTCCTCCACCTTTATTTTCAAGCACACGATAGTATTATAAGTTGGAACAACACCCTTCCTTCAGCAGGCTAGCGGCGGAAGCTCCTAACCTGACGTGGTGTCTCTGTAGTGTCGTCTCCGCGAAGTTTGACAAGCGTATAAACAGCCGCCCCTGCAAGAGCTCCCAGAGTTGGAGCCACTAGGTATATCCACAATGACTTGTAATTTCCTGCTGCAACAGCCGGCCCCAAAGTTCGTACTGGATTCATAGAAGCACCGCTTGACGGCCTGCTTATTCCACCAACACGTCAAAAAACAGCCAAAAAGAACTACTGGATTTGCTTTGGCAAAAAACTAAAGTTCTAAGACCCTTCGGAGTGGCCCGGTGGTTTGAGCTTGAGACTTCCATGTTGGAGGTCTCAAGTTCGAAACCCCTTCCCAGCGAAAGCAAGGGTTTGTCTTATTCGAGCTCGGATTACCTCTCCTATGTGGTTTGCGAGCTATTGCAAAGGAGCGAGGTTTTTACCCTGTGCGCACCCTAAGGGTAGCGACTGTGGGTTTCCCTTGTCGTCGTAAAAAAAAAAAAAAAATTGAAGTTCTAAGCCTAGCTGAGAATTCATGAATATATTGGAAGGAGGGTATTAATTTGGCTCTCTATCGGTCGGTTCTCTGCAACATTATTTGCAGAATAAGTGAAGGAAATTTCTTCCCTATTGCAAGCTGCTGATATACGGTAATGCCCAAAGGGTTTGTTTGGGTTAGTAGAGGCCCATTTTCGTAACCTGTATACTTAGGTGTTGAGATATTTACTTACCCGGCAACTAGAATATTGAGCATCACTGTGGCTCCAACTGCTATGCCAGCCAACTCTCCCACCTGTTGAAAGAATTAGTAAATACTAGTAGTTGGATGTATTTACTGGACATGAAGAATATATAAGGTATAAGTTGGCCTATACCGCTCTGGTGTCAGTTGCAACAGCAGTGACAACGAAAAGGAGATTGAATGTGATGAGGAATTCAAGAGCAAAAGCCTGGCCAGTGTTTACTGAAGGGACTGTAACTCCACCAGACATGAAGGGATGAAAGACACCTTTGAGTGCAAAAGAAGCACAAATGGATGCTGAAACCTGTGCTGCAACATAGGCTGGCACTTGAACCCACGGAAAGTGACGAAGTGCTGCAAATGCTATAGTTAGGGACGGATTCAGATGAGCTCCAGAAATGTGGCCTGTCGACAGAATCACAATCATAACAGCCAGCCCTGAGCAAGCTGCATTCCCAATAAGAGATTCAGCTCCGTTGTACTTTTGGTTCACAATTGGCCCGGCTGTTGCAGCAAATATAAGGATAAATGTTCCCACGAATTCAGCTCCCAACTGTATCCATCACACACACACATATGTTTTACATTTTAGGGTATGATAAAGTAGTTCTAACAACGAAGATCAGAATTACTTGCAAGTTGAACTACTAACTAAAACAGTCATCAGCATTAGTTTGTTATTTATTGGCACCACAACAACTTGCAATATTTTTGGAATTTTCCATTTTCATGAGAAGAATCTTTCATGTTCTCTATATCAAAGGGAAAAAAAATGGACAAATGAAAGCCATGTTTTAGAAGAATGTGTTGTAAATGAAATTACTTCGCTCAAGAATTAAAGTAAATTGGGTGTGCAAGAAATACTAATGAGTTTGTAGGTTCAATGGGTTAAACTAGTTTATTTGAAGGGCAAAAAATTAAAAATCTACTCATTTGTAAAGCAAATTGTACAATTAAATATTTCCTTCTATTTTAATTTATGTAACATATTTTGACTTCATATGAAGTTTAAGAATTTTTTTTTTTTTAAAATCTTGTGATCCTAAATTAAAAATACATTAAATGTACCAAAATGTCTTAAAGTTTTATGGTCTTGTATTTGTCATATAGTCATTTGAAAATTTGGAACTAAAGATATGTCAATTATATCAAAATGTTTTTTAATTTTTTTGATGATTTTAAGCATGTCATGAGATTATGTGGAAAACTAAAATGAAAAAATTGCTTAAAACAATAATTAAAAAAAGTCAATAGATTTTAAGATGAACTGAAAAAATAGAATAATAATATACATTTAAACAAATTAAAATAAAAAGAGTAGCATTTATATGCAAATTGACCTTTCACATTTAATTAATTACTCTTTTTGATCAATAACAATGGTGTAACAAATCAGGTTGATGGTTGACCCAATAGAGGTGCACAAACTACCTCAATATTATGGCGATTATTGTGTGCCTCATTGATTGAAATGAAAAATATAAATGAAATTATTGGCTAATTTGGGCCCTCTTGTGATGTAATTGTAATGGTTTAAGTACCTATATTATGTACCTAACCCCCCAACTTGATCAGTAGATAGGTACTCTAGTTATACCAAGAAAAAAAAAAAACACCCTCCTCATTTCTCTTTTATCAAATACTTTAATTTTAATTTTTCACGTACCATATCTAAGACAGAAGATTATCGTATAATCAAAAGATCTTCTTTACTTTTTAAAATTGGACATCAAATCAAACTAAATCATTTTTTTCTGATACAACAAAAAGAAAAAAAAATTACCTGCACTGAATGTTTACACCAAATTAATACATTTTTATTATTATGTGATTTAATAAAGTAAAAATAAATGTCAATTAATTATGATTAAATAAAATGAACTATAAATTTAAACTCATGGCATACATGTATTGACTTGGTGTAAACACTCAGTGCGGATAAGTTTTACCTGGCAAAAAGATGTAGTCATAGAAATGTAGTAGGGAAAAGGGTCACAACTGCCCCTCAATTTTGATTTATTGTTTAAATTTATTCTCACCGTTAAAATGAAGTTAATTTTATCCCTCTCGCTACTAATTTCACCAAATTTACCCCTTATTAGACGGATTGACTTAAATTTACCCGAATTTTTTTTAAAAAACCTGATTCCTTAATTTAACCCAATAACCCGGCCCATTTAATATAACCCGACCATTATCTCAAATCTCATATTTTAACCCAATAGTATCAGTTGCTTCATACACTAAAATTGAAAATAGTATACGAAATGATTGTATCAGTGCTGAAGGATATGAATATACACTAAAATTGGTCATTGATATTAAATTCAAATCACGTCAAGTTGAAGAAATTTGTAAAAGAACAAAAAATTCTTTTAGTAAAGTAAAAACTATTACTAAATCCCATATTCCCCCAAGCGGATAAGAAAAGAGAAGAAAATTCTATCAGCAAACATGGAACCCTAACATATGAGGACAGAAGCGATGATAAAAACTGTCCTTGCACTAGTATTTACAAAGGAATAAATTGTGGGCATATGGAAAAAAGAAAGAGAAAAATGGAGCATTTAATCACACATCTTTCACCTCTTATGCAAACTAATTGGTGAATATTTGGCTTTAACTAAGAAGCATCAATGCTTATTGTTTTTTTAGAAAATAGTATCCTTTCAGTTTTGAATTTAATTCAATGACCAATTTTATATTCAGATTCTCCAGCACTAATATAACCCTTTCATATGCAATTTTCAATTTTAGTGTAGGAAGCAACTGATATTATTGGGTTAAAATATGAGATTTGGGAGAATGGGTCAGGTTATTTTAAATGGAGTCAGGTTATTGGGTTAAATTAAGGAATAAGATTTTTTAAAAAGAAATTCGGGTCAATCCGTCTAATAAGGGGTAAATTTGGTGAAATTAATAACGGGAGGGATAAAATTAACTTTATTTTAATGGCGATGGTAATTTAAACAATAAATCAAAATTGGGGGTTATTTTGGACCCTTTTCCCAATGTCTAGTCGGTCTTAAAAATAACGGAAAAGGCTCAAAAATGCCCCTAAACTATTCGAATTAGCTCATATATACCCTTAAACTTTATTTCGACTCAAAACTACCCTTCCCGTCATACTATTGGGTCAAAAGTACCCTTCTTATTAACGAAAGTTGTTAAATGCCATGTGGATATCATATTGATGCCACATTGCATGCCAATAGGATTCCACTACCATGTAGACTAAATAAAAAGGGTCAAAAATACTTTTAAACTATCCGAAATAGCTCATATTTACCCTTAAACTATATTTCGGCTCAAAACTACCCTTCTCGTCAAACTATTGGGTCAAAAATACCCTTCTTATTAACCGAAGATGTTAAATGCCATGTGGAGGGTTTCATACTTTTCTTCGTGCCTGGGTTTCAAAGTGGATATTAATGCTTGTAAGTTAGTAAATATTTTTTCTTATTTTATAATGTTTATGATTTCAAAGCATAATAGTTAGGATTTCACAACTTTCCCCTATCAGCTAAGGCTTCGTAGCTTTCTTCGGGGCTGAGTTTCAAAGTGGATATTTATGCTTGTAGGTTAGTAAATATTTTTTCTTATTTTATTATGTTTACGATTTATAAGTATGATAGCTAGAATTTCACAACTTTCCCGTTATTTCGCGGTCAATATTTCTTAACTTTCTTCGGAGCTAAGTTTCAAAGTTGATTTTCGTGGTTGTAAACACAATAAAATAAGAAAAAAGTTTTACTAACCTACAACCAAAAATATCCACTTTGAAACCCAGCGACGAAGAAAATTGTGAAACCCTAGCCGCGAAATAAGGGAGAAGGGGTGAAATCGTTTTTGAAAAATAATGAAATGAGGGGAACACGAGTAATTAAGATTTAGGGATTTAGTCAATGTGACAGTGGAACCCTATTGGCGTGCAATGTGGCATCCATGTGGTATTTAACAACTTTCCCTAATAAGAAGGTCACTTTTGACCCAATAGTTTGACGAGAAGGATAGTTTTGAGCCAAAATATAATTTAAGGGTAAATATGAGCTATTTCGGATAGTTTAATGGTACTTTTGACCCATTTCCTTTTAGTATATGTGACAGTGGAAGTCTATTGGCGTGCCATGTGACCTTTATGTGACATCCATGTAACATTTAACAATTTCCGTTAATTAAAAGGGCACTTTTGACCCAATAGTTATTTAGAAAATTTTGTGTTGAATCAAATTAATGGAGGGAGTAGTAGTGTACCTTTCGGGTGAGGGAGACATCTGGTGCAGGAAAATCGGCAAGACAGGTATGAGGAGCTCCCCATGTTGGTGCATCTAAAGGCAAGCATTTGCATCGAGGCATTGACTTCCGATCATAAGAACCCATTGAATCCACTCGTAACGACGGGAATAACGGCGTTGGTGTCCCCGGCGTTGCCGGCGCCGATATCCCATTTTCTAATTCGGCCATCTTAGATCAATAACTCCAACTTTTTTTTTCTTTTTTTTTTTTTTTTAGAAAAAAATAAACAAGATTGCTTTCAATAGAGAGAGATTTACATATTTTTTTAGCTTTTATAAATGTTTAGCTACACGATATTCAGTGTTACAGCCAGATCAATAGATGGATCCAAATAGATAAATCAGAATACAGCAACTGAAAGAAAAAACTTTTTTTTTTGTTTTTTTTTGGGGGAAAAGAGAAAATTGAAGATATAGATGAAGCTTTAGTTACATGATTTAGAGGTTTTTTTTTAAGTGTGTAACTAAGGAATAGAAGAAATGAATATATCCAGCTTAATTATTATGCAATTATAAGATGAATCTGAACTAAGCAAGAGTACATAACAAAACCCAGCAGAAAAAGCAAAAGAAACAGAATTGAGTAACCTTAATGAAATTGGGAAATAAGAAGAAACACAAGTGATTTTGATTTTGGGTATTGCATTGCATATGTATGTAATAAGTAGAATTATATACACATATCTCTTAGCTATAATAATTGAAAGTAATAAAAAGGAGGCCGACAACCAAGAGAGTGTGAAAGAGAGGGAGAGAGAGAAAAGTCAATGGCCACAATGCTAAACTGACAGCCTAACACTTTCTTCAAATGAAACTGTCATGAACTCACCAACAATAATATATGAGTCCGGAACCTAAAGGGTAAAAAATGTTAACAAAAATTTTAAAATGGTATATAAAATTTCTTTTTAACTAAAATGGAAAAATCGATCACGAAGTAGCAATTTTATTCGCGGAAAAAGCAAAATCGCTGCTATAGCAGCGATTTGTTAAATTTAATTTTTTTAAACAAGAGAGCGATTTTTCAAAATAGTTTTTTTTATAATTTTTTAATATGTTGCTGCCAAGAGTTTAAATTTTTTTTAAATTATTTTTTGCTTCTGTTTTTTTTAAAAAAAGTTTAAATTAATTTATTTTTTTTTTTAAAATTAATTTTTAATTAATTTTTTTAAAAAAAAATTCAAATAAATCAAAAACAAATTAGCGATTTGATTTTAAAAAAAATAAATAAATTTAATTAAAAATTGATTTTAAAAAATAAAATAAATTGATTTAAACTTTTTTTAAAAAAAAAAGAAGCAAAAAAAATTAAAACTTAAGTCGCTGCCTCAGCAGCGACATATTAAAAAAAAGTTATTTTGATAAATCGCTCCTTTGGGAGCGATTTTGTTTAAATTTTTTTTAAAATAAATAAATAAATCAAATTTAACAAATCGCTGCGATTGCAACGATTTTGCTTTTTTCGGCGGACAAAATCGCTACTTCGTGATCGATTTTGCCATTTTGATTAAAAAAATATTTCATATACCGCTTTAGAATTTTTATTAACGTTTTTCACCCTTTAGGCTCCGGACTCAACAATATATTTGGGTATGCGTCGAAAGTACTCATTTATTTTTAATCAAAAGTTTATAGTATGGGTTCGGATTTATCTGGAGATCATGTCAGTAGGAAGTGTTTCACTCCTAATGTGAAACTTTCTTGTATAAATTTGAATTTAATCATGCTCCAATATGAATATGGGACATCAGGTGAGAAATTCTGGGGCATAATATATAAATATGATCATTAACTTGGTTTCAGCGAACAATTATGCCTTCCAACTTTGAGTGTGCACAAGTAGACACTTAAACTTGTATAAAATTAAACACGTAAATATATGTGTCCTACATGACATAATACACGTAAAACGTCATGGAGGACACAAAATTGTAATGTCTGGTGCCATGTAGGATGAATGTGTCTATTTGTTTAATTTTATACAAGTTTAAGTGCTTGTTCACACCCAAAGTTAAAGACCATAACTGTTAATTGACGTCAAGTTAAGGGTTATGTTTATATATTATGTCGAAATACTAATATAAAAAATTTTGGCATAAATTTTGGTTTAATCAAATTTAAATATGAATATCGAATACCGATTCAGAAATGAAAAAGAATTTGTTGGTGCCTGTGACGTACTGAAGCCTAAAGGCTTGTATTTTTAGCAATTGCATCTTGTACCAATAATGCATTAAATAATTTAGAAGCCAAGTTGAACCCACACTGCAGAGAGATTATAATATAGCTAGGCAGAGTCAAGCTCAAGGTATGTATGTATAAACTATATATATATACAAAGAACTTGGAGTTATTATATGCATTGCTTTATTTTTATTATATGATAATTATAATTATATATTGTTGACTTACAAGCACTTTCTATGCAGTAACTTGTCTCATTCAATCAGTATGAATTATGTTAGCAATAGTAAAATTATTTTATTAGAATTTTTTTTTTGAGATTAGTAACTTCAAATAAATTTTATAATATGTGATTTGAATTAAATCAGGACTTCAAAAGGGAAAAACTCGTCTCTTTTGCTCACTTCTTATAATTTCAACTTCATCATTCCATTTGTCTTTGTCAAAATGACACTTCCAATTATTTTATTTTTCATCCTACTAGTAATGAATTTATTTTTATCATGGGATTGTTATCATTATTGTAAAACATTTTTTTTTGAAACGGCACAAATATTATATATGAAATGTTAGATAGTAAGTTACATAATTTTTTTTTCTTTCTTTAAATTTCATGTCAAATCAAATTACGATTCTGTCAATTGAATTGACGGAATATAGAATAAGTCATTCAGGGTCCAAAAAGTAATTGAAACTTCTTTTTCAATTATAGTTACAAGTAATTAAAACATAATTTGTTTCTCTTGTTAAATGTATAAAATATACCTTAGGATATTGGGAAACTACTAGAGTTATTTTATCAGTTCCAATAATTAACTAAGGAGTACTAAAATAAATAAGTTTTTCTCCTAATTACTTTTAAAACATTTGTGAATGTTTGATTAACAAACAATCAATAAATAATAATTGATAGAAACATAAATAAGGACAAATTTGCAATATCCCATCGACCTACAGGAGAAACTAATAGATGAGTAGACTTCTGTTTTCGATTAATCATAGAGTTATATATTTATTTATATGTATATATATATGGTATATTACCAAACTATTAATTATCCACTATTTCAATGCTACGAGCCTTTTCTGTTCCTGTTCTTTTCTGACCATATATATTTATTTTAAAAAATATTTATATAGAAAGTTGGCATATGGTGTCTGGCAATACAATTTATTATAGTAAGTATTTTTTAGGACATTTCAAAATTTAAAATAATAGAAAAGTTTGGTTGGAACTTTTATAAATTTTAAATTTATTTCAGTCTTTTATATTTTATAAAACTATTCACTATTTATTAATACGGTAGTTATGTTTATAATGTGTGTTTGTTATTTGACTATCAAATATATAATGACTAATCAAAAGTAATATAAATATAAATTTAAAAAAGAAAATTTGTTTATAAGTATATTGGGGTTTCATTAGAAATTATAATCTATGAAATTAATTTTTATCATGGAGTATATTTAGAATAAAATAATAACACATTTTTATGATATTTTTAATAGTTTTTAGAATTTATGGATATAAATCATATCTATGATCAAATACATGATGAAACTAAACCCAAAATTTCACACAAAAATATTTACGAAATTGCCACGGCTAAAAGCTAGTTTGCCACAATAGGAAGGGGTTGAAGTGTATTTTGGTTTATATGTGTATATTAGGAGGAATAGACCGTGTCAGCATGGGTTTAATATTATAAAGAATAAAAATTGTTAGTATATCTCTATCAAAATAATTATTATCAAGAGAAAATGTGTATAATTTATTTTTGATGACAAATGCATGCATTGTCCACTAATATTATAGTTAAATTCTAAACTTTTATGTATTTAGGATTATAGTAAGCATTCTACAAAGATATTTTTCAACCTAACCGTTGATTTCTCGAGAAAGTAGAAAAACATTATTATATTTAAAAATAATTCTAAACTTTAGAGATTTTGATTTATGAAAATCTTGTGCATTAGAACTATAGAACCTATAATTGCGGACCCAAAATGTTGATATACAAATTTTTTTTCTGTCAAGTACAATCCCCTAATATTTAAAAGAGTTAAAAAAAAAGTATATCAATATTTAATTAATTAAATTACTCCAAAAAATCAACAAAAGAAGTATATATTTGGTTAATTATACCACATCATTTAAGTGAAAGAAAATACTAAAAGTAATTCAATATTTTTCAATTAAAAAAGCTTCTTATTGGTCTTTGAAAAGTGTTTGAAAGCTGAGTAAAACAATTTTTTTTAAATAAAAAAATTTACTTTCAAAGAAAAACATGTTATAATTTCTTATCCTTTTTTTTTTTCAGTTAATGAATTTTATGTGGAATATAAACTCTAATAATTAAATATTAGTGTATAAAATCTTATTGGATTGTTTACGTTGAGTCAATAAATATAAGTGTAGGTTATTTTTACTTGTTTTATATTAATTTGACGTATCTCTCTAGTAAATTGTATTTATTACTTATAGAGGTAAAATCATATTTTAGTGCTTACGCCAAGTTAATAAATATTTTTAGGCTATTTTTACTTGGTTTATAGTAATTTTACATTTTATTAATAATATTTATCAGGAGTTTATTTTATTAAATTAATTTTACTAATCATGCTTTAAAAATATAAATATGGCTACTAATATTTTAATTATATATAGTTATTTAATGATAAATATAATATTATAAAATAATAAATCTCTATTAATTAATTGAAAATTTAATTATTTTGAATATACAAACTAAATAATAAAATTTATTAAATTCTTAAACTATATTAAATTTAAACAATTTAATATAAACATGGGTGCATATAATAAATTGGCAATATATGGAGACTCGGTAGAGTCATCATTGTTAGCAAGGGCCTACTAATACTCCGTCTAATAATAATTATCTACAATAGTATTTTGAAATAACCGATAATGTTTTTTTCATTTTATAAAATTGATAAATAATTTTAATTTAATTCTTAATTTATTCTTATTATTATTATAGTCATTTCTCTATTACATTTTTCAAGACATTATATAAATTATATCTAAAGAGTAATATAATAAAATTATACTTCAAATTTATAGGTTTAAAAAGAATGCATAATCAATAATGAATAAATATTATTAAACAAAGAACGTCTCAATTTGAAAATTCAAATGGACCCCACAATATTCAGCTATACGAGGCATAATATGTAACTTAAAAGAAAAGAGTAGACTTTTAAAAAAATATATATTAAGGTCCAAATATTAAAGTTATAATACAATTTTTCTATGCAAGTTGACCTAGCAAAATATTTGAAGGATCATAACACCTATAATCTTTTTACTTAATTATGTCTAGGAACAGACTTGTTGAAATCATGTCTTATAATATATAATATATAAATGTAAATTTTAAAAAAGAGTCTACTATATTATATTTTAAAAAATGTAAATTATGTTTTGGTATTGTAGCTCAAGAGTTCTTGCTATAATAGTTTATTAGTTTATATTATTCGATTTGTATATGATTCTCGTTACTGTATAATGCGATGCCACATATTTATTTTAATTTTGAATAAGTTAAACGATCGTATTTTTTTGCAGCTTAACTAGTTGTAAAAAGTACTCTCTTCGTTAACACCATTCATTTTAATACATTCTTAATATACTTTATTCATTTTAAAATAAATAGTGTTTTACATGATTAAGAAGACATAATGATTTTTTTAAAGTTTGTCTTTATTTATAAAAGAGTTCTGCATAATAAATAAATTATTTTTTTATTCAACAATAGTCATTCATTTGACTTGACACAAAGATTAAGAAGTTCTAAATGATGGTGGTAATTTTATCAAGTTGTATCAGTATTAAATATAAGTCATCTAAACAGTGAAAAATGAATGATATTTAATAGTAAGGGTAAAATAAAAATAACATGATAAGTTATTCATTGTTTTTGTAAACTGAACAAATATTGTTGAACACTCAAAATAGTATAGTGAACAAGTGAAGATGGACGGAGGAAGGAAAATACATTTTACGTTCCACGGTGATTGTTACCTGTTGTATTGTATTGTATTGTTAGTTTCAAGTATAGTGTATATTTTGGTTGTTACTTAAATTCTATTGTATCATATCGTTTGAATTCATTGATAGATAACGACGAAAGACTCATTTTATGTAATGACCAATTTGGTGTGATTGTGTCGTTATCTTTAATATTTTCTTCTCATTTTATCTTTATTTATCATTTAATAATCATATTTCATCTTTTATAGTAACTTTTCATTGTAGCTCAATTGCATACCTACTTTTCTTGTAGGTTTATCATTCAAATTATGAACATATGTCATTAAATAATGACGGAAAACTATACAGTCAATTCAAACATTGTATTCTTTAAAATAAAATAATATAATATAATATAACATTATACAATACAATACGTTACATTACGAAACAATACTTAACAATAATCCAAATAAAATGTAAGTGGTATGCCCACCAATTAGGGAAGATATATTATGACTTTGTAATTCCTCATGAAGCTAGCGTGGGATGTGAGCAATGTTTTTAGCTTTTTAGGATCCCAATATAATGCTATATATGTCTATAAACTCAAATTAAAACTTTATGTTTATACATATGAGTAGCTTGTTAATCACAAAGGTTAAGCTCCACGCAGCACTGTTTAATTTAGTAATTAGTAGAGTACTTTACATGATTCTCCTACACTAAACTCTTAACAGAGAATACTTGGCCGACAATTAAGCAATGTACATATGGTATTAAGCAAAGTTCTCCCCATGTGCACTTCCTCTACCACACATGGACTTTTTATAATAATAAAATAAATAGTTTTTCCTTCTCTCATAATCACTATTATTATTAGAAAAATAATTTGAAATATATTCGAACTTAGATCGAAATTGTTGTAACGATATCAAACTTTGAAAAAGACTTTTTATCCTTTACACTATTTAATAGTGTATTTTAAAAGGTATATATGTGCCATGTGGACATAAAAAGTATTGCATAATTATAAATAGTAATGTTTCCACTGTCCACGTGGACACATATAAACCTTACACTATTAAATAGTGCATGGGGTAAAAGGCCCTCCATAAAATTTGATGTCGTAACAGTAAATCGGCCAAAATTGAAGTATTTTTAGATCATTTTCCTTTATTATTACTCCTTCGGTTTCAAAAAGAATTACCTACTTTTCTTTTTAGTCTGTTTAAAAAAAAATGATTTCTTTCGTTTTTTGGTAACGCTTTAATTTCAGTTTTTCAAGTGATATGTTTAAGGCCACAAGATTAAAGACCAACTTTGTACATTTGACATAACTTTAATGTAGTACTTAGGGGTGTCAAATGGGCGGATTGGTTGAAATTGGAAATATTACGATGGGTTGAATAGAAATCAGGTTGGGTTTTGACCCGCCCAAGTTTACTTTGGGCTCAAATGGGTTGGGCTCAAATGGGCTAAAAAAAGGATTGGGTCTTGACCCTCCCAATTTGACCCGATTAATCTCTATAATTTAACATATTGATATTTAACTTTTATAATCATAATTTGAATTTTCGCTCAAGAATTTTTTGTTAAAAAGGTAACAAATGGATATATAAATCATAAAAGATGTTAAATCGATAATAATTCATACTTTCAATATAAAAACATATCTTATTAAAAAGTTCTAAAACGGGTTGAAATTGAAGATTGAATTAAGCTCAATTGAGAATTCTCTTCAAATGGGTTAAGCTTGAATGGGTTGAGAATAAACCCAATTTAAATTATCTTAAGCCCAATCCTTCAAATTCTGGGCGGGTTACCATGTTTGGGTTCATTTTTGACACCCCTAGTAGTACTATAAGATTCAAAAGTCTTTCTTTATTTTCTTAAACTCCATATCAAGTCAAATTAGATCGTTCTTTTTTAAACGGAGTGAGTATTATTTTGTGTAAGCTCATTCATATTATTAAGGAAACATAAAACTTGTTTAGTTTGAAAGTAAAATACCAATTTTACCCTCATGGAGTATATATATATATATATATATATTTTTTTTTATTTTATTTTATTTTTTTCCTTCTCCACCTCCTTTTTCTTTTTGCTACATTTTTTTGGTGAGGAGAAGAAACAAAGGGAATTAAAAAGAAGAGGAAGATTGTGGAAGGAATAAAGAGAAAGAATGATTGCATAAGGGCCTAAGGAGAGATAATGACTTTTGTAAGTGGGTGGTTGACTATCTAGTGGAAATCAATGGTTGTCATTAAAAGGAAAATAATAGATGTAACAAACAAACAAACACTCTACTCTAGTTCATTTTGATCTAATTTCATGCAAAATGTGATTAGGGAAGCATATATAGTGTTTCGACCCGGCTATATTAGAATCAGACTAAATTTAGATTTGCATTAAAAAGTTTCATAAGGATAAAGTGCGTTCTAACAAAAACGATGTCTTCGTATCCAGGAGAACTCGAACTCTACGTACCAGTCCACCACAATCCTGGTTGATTTCATTTTCAATCATCAATCATGCATCATACGGCCAGGACAAAACCTAGTGGGAGCTATTGTTCAATATATTATAATGTGTTAACAATAATGAGAAGTTGACCCCCAGAAATTGAAGTTACTCTTCCATCCATTAACGAATGGCCAGTAAACAACGAACATAAATGAAGCATTTATAGATATCATCATTGAATAATTTCGAGTGGTCAAAATTTTTTACCAAAATAATAGGATATTATCTTAAAGAATATATTGTAGTGTGAGTTTTCTTTCGATCTGAGATCATCATTGTAATTGACAAGTTATTTATTCTACTTTAAATATTAGTGTTGTTTGATCATATAAACATGACATATACTATCTGTACATATTGAAGATATATACTAGTATAGTGTTCTTTGCATATGTTACGTGCTAAAAGTCATGTGCCTAATCAAGTACTCCCTCGATAGTTTGATTCGGCACGCAATTTAAGAAACATATTAAAAATTTATGGCCAAAATGAATAATAGAAATTTGTGTGGTTGTAAATCATTTCATTAAGGGTAAAATAAAGTATAGAAATGTGTTATTTTTTTCGGACTGACTAAAAAGTAAAGTAAGTCATATAAATTGAGACAGATGGAGTAATAGTTAGTTCTCCGTGTCATTCTTTTTGGGACTGACTAAAAAGGAAAATAGGTCACATAAATTGGGACAGAGGGAGTAAAAGTTAGTGGCGGAGCCTGTAATTTCACAAAGAGTGTTCAGAAATAGCACTATAAAAGCTCTTTTCAAGAAATAAAACTAGTGAGATTCAAACACACGACTCATGAGCACTACCTTATTGCAAGGGGGTGAAACCACTTGACTACAATAGCTTGTTATGCATGTTAAGGGTGTTCAAAATACGTTATTTAATCATTTCGTGTATCATTTTACTCGTACTCCGACGAAGGGTGTCCAATTGGATACTCTGACCACCATGTGGCTACTCACTAAGAGTGATATTGTACCCAAGAAGCAAAAAAATAGTGCAAGATTAAAGAGTATGAGCATGAATTGATCTTCTATTCTATTGATCTGCAAATGAAGTTAATAATTCCAACTACAAGCAATAACAATAAAGAAACTTAATAACCATACGCGACGATATTGTATGGTTGATCATCTATTCTCGTTTAGGTTCACCGGTCCAGTAAGTTTTTACAGCAATAAGAATCTTCTCTGGGTTAAATGGTCCGCTCTCATGATCCACAATACGACTCTGCCATCTCATACCATCTACAATACTTTTGATTTTCACTAATGCTTCTACTCCATCTCTAAATATAACCGTACCTTCAGGCCTCAATATTCTATCCATCTCAAGTAGAATATACGTTATATCACATCTTCATCAATTCAAAAAACAAAACTTGTATTAATACTATGTAATTTTAGTAGTAACTAATTAAAATCAGGACACGTATATATGTACCTGTCCTGATATAGGCTGATCAAACCACCAGCATGAATGAGATCATAAGTTCGCGGATATGTTGAAAAAGCTTCACACCAATCATTGTATGTACCGATAAAGCCTCTTTCATATATGATACCCAAAGTGTCTGGCTCAATTTTAGCAGGAACCACATTCATTACCCAAACTGGATATTTCGCAAGAGCTGCTGCAAATCCACCTAAATATGCATTCGCGTCCATCACATTTCTGTATCGTCCTTGAGGCAACAGACCAATTAGACGTTTGTAGTATGACACACGCTCACTCCATACCTGATTCCATATCCATTATTACATATACAATCAATCAATAACGGAGTTCTGTTTTCAAAATAATTGATTGTTCTTTTTCTATTACCTTGTTATCCTCCTTAAATTTTTCAACTGTAATGCTTGGTACGGATCCAGTACTGATCCTAGGAGGGATAGCAAATGCTCGTTCGGGCCATTTTTCTAATGCACCACCTGCTACTTCATTTGAGTTGGTTACTTCTGGTAGCGGAGTGATACAAGCTTCCATGTCTTGATACCTTAAGATTGAGCATATATAAATGTCATTGATGAGTTTGTTGATAGTATATCACTGCATAAAAACCTGTGAATTGCATGGGGATTTTTTTAGTATGAAAATGCGCAGAAAACTTATTTTCCTGCAATTTTTCATACTAACTCGCAGGAAAATTCCCCATGTAATTCACAGTTTTGTTGTAGTGGTAGTAGTAATATAGTAATTAATTACATTACGTACCATGCTGCATCGGCTTTGTCGCGTGACTTGCACATAAATGGTTTTTTGTTTTTGATACACTTATTGTGATTCATAGGCTTTTGCCACACAGATAAATCACCCTTTTCAATCACTTTTTTCCAGCAAAGTTGTCTAGCAGTCTCTTCAATAGAATCCTGTTCTTTCTTCAAATCTTCTTGGCTTCTTTCCCAACCTCTCCAATACATCTTCCAACGAATCGGAGGGCCTGAAAGTATCCAATAACCCCCGGGACGTAACACTCTGTCAACTTCAATTAAGTACAACCCATCTGCAATGTACACAAATGATCACGATTTCATCAGTCACAACTAGGTATGAAGAAAATTTAATATGTGAAATGTATCATGTATGTATCGAAGACCTTACCATACTTGTACCATGGAATTAAGCAACGAGAACAATGAGCCATATCGAAAGCCCTAGCTGGATATGGAAGTCTCTGAGAACCCATAACACCAATCATCGCTGGAACTCCTCTTTCAAGTGCAAACCAAACTTGTGCTTCATGTGTATCTCTTGGCGCAAATGACATAGCTATTATATCCCTCCTAAGTAGATAAGCACCCCAACTAGCAACCTATATATATGTATATCAATTATTAGATACGTGTTTATAAATTAACGAATAATTAGTTACAAGAAGATATACATAAATTGCTTACACCACATCCTGTATCAATTGCTGTGCGAATAGTTCCAGTAGTAAGGGGAACGAGTGCACTTATATCATCGATATAAGCATCAGCTCCGTGTGGAAACATGGTTCCACCTCCTGGAAATCTCAAACGATCACCTTCAACTTGTACCCAATTTTGAACAGCCTTCTCAATGCTAAGCTCTTTATGTGGTATATTCGCGAACCAAGCATAGTCTTTACTCTGTGGCCATTTGAAAGGGATTTTATAATTGGGTGGAGCAGGTATAAGACAACGTAACGCCTCTTTCTCTTCTTTATTTGGACAATGCCTCTCTCTGTACTTTAGCATATTACGATCAAATTTTCTACCTCTTTGTGGCTCTTGACATGGTGTGTATTCGCTATACAACATTTCACATGGTGGAAATTTTTCTAGTGACTTTGTATTGTTTACCACTAGTTGATGATGGCTCTCGAAATCCATAGGAACTACTGATGATGATATTGATGATGATGATGACGATGACTTATCATGATCACATCCAAATTTTGTGTATACTTCAGCAGATGATGTTGGCCGTCTTCCATTATTCTGCCAAGCTCCTAGTATATAGAAAAAGATGCATAGACCACTAACACCAACAATCCAAGTAACTCGTTTTCTCTTAGATTCAAGTTGGTATAACTTTGGAGATCCACCATGGTCTTTTGCCATCGAATACAATTAATTTGACATTAATTAACTTTGAAAGGTTTTCGATAGAGGTAATTGACACTTGAGCTAACAAGATTGATGAAGTAGTTGAATATGAATGTGCATGAATTTTAAGGCCAGTTGATGGATACAGTTGAAAGGTTACTAAATAATAGGAATACAGGGGATGGAAATGAATAAGAAGTTTACAAGTCTACATGACTTGGTCCAAGCTAAAACAAATTGAAGGTAGTGAGTGAATATCTTGGTTTATACAAATTATTATATGTAAATGTTTTTTGGTGGACAGGTTGAAAATACCGTAACATCTGCCTCAGATGCCTCCTTACTTTGAAAAAAAGGGAAAAAAAACTTGTGTAAAGCTAAATAAATTGATCAAAAATCATGGATTCTTATTTCACGACATCGATCGACTTAATAGAGTGGGGTGGATAACGTAGAAGTTATTGATCGCTAGGTTATTATGGATGGTCCTATAAATTTTGGTGCACCATCATCTTAAAATCCTTTATAATAGTGCACCCATCAATCAACTTCTTAAAATCCTGGATACGCCTCTGATTTTATGATTGTTGATGGAAAGTTATTAATATAATTATAGAAGGCAAAAATTGTGAAACAAATATCAATTGGCAAAGATTGTAAAACAAACAGTAGACTAGAAGAATGATCTTGTACTAGGGGAAGCTCCTACATGAATACTTATATTATTAGATATTGAAATGTTGCTATGGCTGAGTTGTATATTCATGACGATTATTTTTATATTGTAAAATTTTGATGTTTTTTTAAAAATAAGAACAAGATTTTTTTTTGTTATGCGGAATTATATACCATGAATAACAAGCTTATAGTACTAAAGTTAAGCTCTCAAAGTTTATATTTTTAACGAGAATTTTTATCACAGTGATAAGTGAAATTTATACATCTCCCTACAAGTTGCTGAGGACCTTAACTCTTGAGTAAAATAGCAAGCTGATATATGAGCTCAAGCAATTTAATAGAAGAATTGATTAATGATATCATTTTGTATTTGTTTTTAGGAAAAATACATAAAATTTCCCTTGAACTTGGTTCAAAAATTTACTTTAGCACTTAAACTATACGGACGTTTAAATACCCCCTTAACATTTTTGAAATGAATTAAAAATCACCCTAGAAGATGACAAGGCAAAGAGAGTGATTTCACTCTCTCGATAGCGTGTAAAGGAGTTAAAAAAGAAAAAAAATATTATAAAAGCATACACATGACATATTTTAATTGGTCAATATATAAGAAATATTTTAAATATTATTTCTTCATATATTAACTTATATTAAAATGAGAAAATTACGCGGATAATCAACCTTATACTATTTAGTTACTCATCATAGCTATAGTTTGCTGTAATTACCACTTGCGACTAACATTATACATTAATTACGTGGGCTGACTTCGAGTTTGTATAATTAGTCATGTGTGTATATGTATAATTCGACAGGATATACAAATAAATATGTATAATATACAATTTTTTAACCTATATACATATACAATTCACCTCTCTTCCACTCTCTGCCCTCTCTCACTCGCCTCTCTCCTCCCTCTCTCAATCTCGCTCGCCTCTCTCCTCCCTCTCCCAATCTCGCTTGCCATTTATACAAATGTATATGTATAATATACAGTTATATACAATTATATACATATACAATTCACCTCTCTCCTACTATCCGCCGTCTCTCACTCGCCTCTCTCCTCCCTCTCTCGATCTCGCTCGCCTTTCTCCTCTCTCTCCCAATCTCGCTCGCCTTTCTCCTCCCTCTCCCAATCTCGATTGCCATATATACAATTACATATGTATAATATACAATTATCTAACCAATATACATATATAATTCACCTTTCTCCCACTCTTTTCCCCCTCTCTCTCACCTCTCCTCTCTCTCCCAGTCTCGCTCGCCTCTCTCCTCCATATAACATGTAGTACAAATTGTAATTATCAAACTATAGATATGGAGAGTAATTAATTATTTTTAAGTCGCTATATGTGAAAGTTTCCCTATCAAAATATATGAATAATTTTATGGAAAAATTAGCAAACTAGTCAAAATCCATAACTTAATTAGTAAAAACCTCACTACTTTAAAAATATTAGTAAAAATGTCAAAAATATCATTATTTTGAAAAACAATATGTATCCAAATTAAACCCCTATTTTATCTCCTATTGCCTACATGTTTTCCAACTAATTTTATAAAAAAAAAATACTTAATTTAACTCCACTGATTTAGGTTTTCATGTATATCCCATTCATACATGTTACCCAACTATTTTTATTTTTTTAAAAATAAAAATCTTTAATTTTTATTTATTCATGTTTCCTACGTATCTCTCTTCCAATTTGGCTCATATATATATATATATAAAAAAAAAGTTTTTTTCTCTTTCATATCTTCTTTTCATATTCTCATTTAACTTTCAAATTTCTCATATCTCTCTGTCGTAATTTTTGGTGTTTTTATCTTCAGAAATTGAATTTAACAAATCCCATTAATTAAGGTATTCATCTTTATCTCTTTTTTTTTAGATTTATATTTTGATTTTATTTTTATCTAAATCATTCATAATTGTTGAAAGTAGGATAAATCTCGATTAGACCTCTATAAAAAAATTTAATGGAAATCTAAGAGACTTACTAAAGTTATTCAACTTAATCGTCAAATTTCTAGTGATTTGTCATCCTTTAATTTATGTATTATTTAAGAAATAGCGGATAATGTAGGATCCACTTCTAAAATGAGGGAAGAGAGACGATAAGAACAAATTCTTCCTCTTCAGATAAAAAATGTAGTATCTTCATCTACTCGTGGGGTACTTGAAAAAGACGGAGAAGACAAATAGTTGATGAAGAGGTATTTAGTTGTTTTTGCATGTTTAGTATTTTGCATATTGAGTTGAAGTTAAAGAACAATTTTTTTTTCAACAATTTAGTTTGATTTTTTTTTATGTATCCAAAATCAATTTAGTATGTGTATTGAATATATTTGCAAATGTCTTATGTAGATCGTGCAATTTTTGTTAGTTTATATTTGTATTTCTTTTTTTATTTTATTCTTGTATTTTGGCGACAATTATTGTCAATTTTGATAATGTATAAAAAAAATTTTAATCATTCCTTTATATTTTTTTTACATTGATAGATATTCAATAATTTAAGAAACATTTTACATGAATATGATATTTCAGATTTATTAATGAATTCTAATTGAATGATTTTGTATTCGTTGTGGTGTATTTGTTGTATTTATGTTGTATGCTATGTAATTTTCATGTATTTGTTGTATTGTGTTGTATGATATTTATTAATGAATTCGTTTTGAATGATTTTGTATTCTGATGTGTTTGTATTTATTATGCTTTGTGAGAGTTTTGTTTGTATCAGTAAAGTAAACATACATAAAAAATTTATACATTTTTTAACAAATAGTAATGTTATTTGAATGCTTTCAAAGTTAAGTATAAATACATATTAATTGTATTCACTGTATTCATTCAATTTTATTTCATTGTTTTATCGTCATTGTATCATGTTTGGTGTTTTCATTAGATCATTACATTTTGAAAATGTCAAGTTTGATTTATAAATTACATTATTATCTAAATTATTTTTATGTGATGTAGTTTCTAAGTTATATTATGTATACTTATTATATTTTTATGCTTGCCAAGTTGAATACCTTTTCTTACATATATCATTTACTCAGGGAACTGCATTTGCATGCAAATATCACAGTTTTTTGTATCCAAGCAACAAATGTATGTATTCACAATAGTACTTGCATCATGTTATGAACAAAATTGTATCCAAGTAACAAATGTATGTATTCGTAATAGTACTGCATCATGTTATGAACAAATCTGTATTTTTTTATTTTTGAATTTTTGTAACTGATGAGAGTTTTAATCAATCATTCATCTTTAGTATTTTTCTCTCCCCTTAATTTCTCCTTTTTGTTTTTTAACATTTATTTCTCTCAATTAAAATAATTAAAAAATAAATAAATAAGATACATAATAAACTAAAACTTTGACACTTTTACCAAATAATGAAAGTATTGACAATGAATCCTATTAAATGTCAAAATATTGACATTTTGAAAAATTTCCCTAATTTTATTGGCCCATAAAAACTTTAACTTTTATTCTCTTTATTTTGTTGTCTTCCCCGTTATAGACTCTTGTCCATTGAAGTATAATTTTTTCCTCCATCTTCACCTTTAACTCTATTAACTACTTCAATTTCACATCTCTTTAGTAATCCACAAAATTCAACACCACCATTTTATTATTGGCGTCAATTTCAAAAAAATATCGATTTAATTTTCACCGGAGCGAAAAGACTTGCTAGTTTATTGGACTTTGCGGAGGTAAAATCATTGATTTTTTTGCTTTTTGATTTTTTTCAAAGACGAAAGCAGTGATGGTAGATCCGTTATCTCTCCGGTGTTGGAGGTTTACCAAATAAGTCGCGAAAGGAAGAGGAACGGGCTGATTGTTGTTGTTTTGTCGCTCCGTCTAAGAGCTTCGAAGCTCACTATTAATGGTGTTTTAAGGAAGAAAGTGATGGCGAAGTGGTGATTCAGTTGTTTATTGATGTTTTGGAGAATCTAGTAATGGAGTTTCGACGGTGATTTGAGAGTTACAATGAAAGGAGTTTGGATGGTGGACGTAGTTGAAAAATATGGAGAGGGAAAGTGAATATTGAAGAGCTAGAAATGGTGAAGAAAAAAGAAGTGAGGGGGTGGGTGGGGGCTGGGTATGGGGTAAAATAAAAATGGGTCAACGTTTTTAATTTTAGAAAATACACTTTGAATTAATTAATTAGTGTAAATTAATTTTAAGAAATGTTAAAGAAAAATGGTGAAAATAATTAATGACGTGGTGCTGATATGACGTTGTTGTGGCACTTACATGGCGATGATGTGGCAAGTGAGAGTGGATAATAATCTCAGGGTGATTTTTAATTCATTTAAAAAATGTTAAGGGCGGTATTTAAACGTCCGTGTAATTTAAGTGCTAAAGTGAGTTTTCAGATCAAATTCAAATTTTTTATTTTATTATTTTATGAAATTCAGATTTTTTATTTTATTATTTTATGTAGTTACTCTTGTTTTTATGAATTGAGCCTAAATTGATCATTCAATTCCATTAGTTATAATAATAAAATCTCAAGATAACAAGAGATATATTTAAAAAAGTCGGGTGATAGGAGAAATATATATTTTATTTTTCTTAAACTAATGTACAAATCAATTGAATTGACATTTCAGGTGTATTATGCCATGTAAAATAATTGTGTCTACTTATTTAATTTTATAATAGTTTAAGTGTTTACTTGTGCACTTTCAAAATTGAAAGACATAATTATTCGTTGACCCTAAGTTAAATATAATATTTATGTATTATGCCTTTTAAAAACAAATATATTTCATGAACGCAAAAAACAATAAGATAAATAAGAATCCAAGTAGGAAAAACTGAATTAAACAATGAGAAAAAGAAAGACGGATTAAAACCATTTTACTCAATTTATAGTTGACCTAAAATAAATATGAGTCAAAATTATTTGAAAAACTTACATAAATATACTATAATAAAAAAATATTTACCATTTATAGCAATAATATTTCTTTTTCACTAGATTACTTTTAATTCATTTATAATACAAGTTTAATTCATATTACAAAGAATAATTTTTTAATCATATATAATACAAATTTTAATGATAGATAATTCATTTATCACACATTTTAATATACTTATAATATAATGTGCCAATTTTTTACCAAATAAACATAATATATTTTAAAAAACAATTATAATTCATATATAATTCATATATATTGCATACATAATTCACTTTTAATACATATTGCAGTTTAACATAGTAGTGCTATAATTGATAATAAATAAAAAGTATTGCTAAAATCAGTAATTATTTATTAAAATGTATCAATTGATGTAATTTTTTCAAATCAGTTTATCCAATTTATATCTGACTTAAAATAAATATGAGTCAAATTCATTTTCTTCAATTTATATCTGACTTAAAAATATGAGTCAAAATCATTTTATCCAATTTATATCTGACCTAAAATAAATATGAGTCAAAATCATTTTATCCAATTTATATCTGACTTAAAATAAATACAAATTAGAACAATTTTATCTTTTGACTTAACTAGTTTTATCATATTTATTAGTGAATATGATACTTATATAGTGAATTACACTTCAATTCATCTTCAAAAGCATCCATTTTCTTCTTCACTCAAACCCTAAGAAAAATACAATGAACAGAAAGGTGGTGAAAAATCCGCCATGGATGGAGCTTCAGGAAGGTATATGGGCAAATATACTACACAGGCTTGGTGCTGTAGAGATACTGGAGACAGCTGAGAAAGTGTGCAGTAAGTGGAGGCGAGTGTGTAAGAATCCTTCAATGTGGCGAATCATTGACATGTGGAACCTCGGAGACCTCTCTGAAATGGATTACGACTTAGAGGTAATGTGCAGACATGCTGTTGATCGCAGCCAAGGTGAAGCTGTTGATATCAATTTGCAGTATTTTGCCACTGCTCAGTTGCTTGAGTACATTGCTGAAAGGTAAAATCTTTCCCCAAATTTTAGTCTTCCATTGTGTTTGTTTGTTTTCCTTCATTTGTATTTTTTGCTTTCCAAGGGTTAGCATATTTCTTTATCTCTTTTATTTTGGTTAATTAAGTAAGGTAGCAAATTGTTTCATTCTGTGATATGCTTCCACTAATTTTTTGTATTAGGGATTGTGGTTGGTAATCTGCCTTTTAATTCATGTATCCTTTCGTCCACCAGATCAGGAAAACTGAAAAGACTTAGCATTGCATGTTGCTATGGTATGGTATGTGAGAGCTTGGTTGAAGTAGTTCAAAAGTTCCCATTGTTAGAGGAGCTGAGTTTGACACACACAACCATCACGATAGAAGGCATTGAAGCTCTTGGACGCTCTTGTCCACGGTTGAAGTTGTTTGAACTAAATAACTCATTGTACATGGGATCAGGTGATTACTTTGATAACGAAGATGTAAGAAATGAAGAGGCTCTAGCTATTGCTAAAAACCTGCCTACCTTGCACCACCTTCAACTCATTGGAAACAGCATGACAATTAAAGGCGTCGAGGCTATTCTTGATAATTGTCCCCATCTTGTATCACTTGACTTGCGGCTGTGCAAATATGTTAGCCTCAACGAAGTCTTGAGTAATAGAATCTATGGGCAGATTAAAGATCTGAAGCATCCTCATGACTCTCTTGCAGGTCTTGAATTTTCATTTGAGGCTTGTGGGGAGTAGGATTAAGATCAGATGTCTGATGATTACTGCCTACTGGTGGACGCATATCTAGCATTAACCTCATTTATGAAGTCGCAAACATTTTGAGTCATTGGATTATGAACACTTCTTAAGGTGTCTGCGGTGATAAGTAATATAGGAAATATTTTCTGTTATGAATGTAATGACTATGTAGTGTTATTATCGAAGAATATTAGTAGCTCAGTTGAGAGTTGATTGTCTACCTGAACTCTCACCATGTTGGTGAGGGTTCCCCACCTTGTACCCACATTTTGCCTTCACCTACGACCAATATTGAAAACGAATATTAAATAAATGTAGTGTTATTATAAAGTTTTTCCTTTTGTCCAAGATGAAATGTGCAAAATTCTTGACTTATTGGAATATCTGGGGTGAAATTAACCTTTCTTCTCATGATATATGACTCTTTTTTTTTGGGCTGATTCAAAAAAGATAACGCCTTTTTTATATGACATAATTCATAAACATACCTTTTTAGTTGGCCTCGGCTGACATTAATGCCCTCCAACTTTGGGCACATTTATGTATTATGCCTATGATATATTGTTGCTAGAGCTGCCTCTGTTGGCAGTTGAGTTCAAGCCAGTTGAATGCCTGACTGAGCCTTTTGCCAATTTACTAAATCTTAACAAGTTAGTTGTCATGTTCTTTTCCTTGAGATTTCTTGACTGGCCCTGTAGTTAGCCTTTGTGAATTGATTGCAGATATTATAGTTAAAAGTTGACAAAAGAAGAAAAGATGCATTAGGACAGCAAATGAACTATCAAAAGGAAATGCATAATTTGTAGGGCTACTAACTGAGAAACTTATTTACAGTATATTGTGTTAATTGTTATTAACATGATGGAATATGAATATGGATGGAGAGAGTGCCTGCTGTACGTTTGCCACTGTTCTTATGCAAAATTGACTCTTAGGTGGTTTCCATTTTACTTGAGTACTTGACTACTCTTCTTTTATTTTGCAATAATTGTCTTTTGGGGGATTTTGGGCTCTTCTCATAATATGCTCTGGATTTTTGAGATATTTGACTTATTGGATTGACAAATTCTTGGTGAGGAGATCATTTTCTTCTGGATTACTCAATTGCATTTAGAGTTTCTCAAATCTCAATAGTATCAGAATATACTGGTTATCCAATATATCACATGAGCTTCGTAGAGTAAAGCCCCTTGATATGAAATCTGGTTCAATTCACACAGCTTCTATAGTATAACCTCTTTCTGAATCAAAGAAGATCTCCAGGAGAAGACGTCTCACCTGTTACAGATGATCCCATGGCACCATATCTCAGGTCAACCTGTTACAGAGCCTGATGATGCGGCACAACTTTTTGGGTGCCCTTTACCCCCAGAAGTTGAAGCCGGGAAGTTGTTGCCATGACAAGGAAGAAAGGTAACTTTTCTTATTGAATTTTACCTAATTATTCCTTGTAATCCCTATAGTGAAGTAAGAATGTTCATGCAACATTGACAAAATTGTGAGTTCAAATCTGTATTTTACTGGGGAACTTAGTCCTCATGCTAGCAATTGAACCACACAGGTCTATGTTAATGTCCAAGAGATAACTAGAGTCTTTTGCGATAACTCAAACTAGTCAAAGTTGCTGAACAATTTTTTTTCTTTGGTTTTTCTTCAATTAGATTCACAAGAAGAGAAATGAATTTCATTGGCATGTCTGGTATATTTTAGGACTTTATTTCTAAGGTTCCAAGTATAATCATTTAGGTTCATGATTTTGAATATACGCAGTGTGAACATCTTTTAAATGAAGCATCTTTATGCATTTTAGCAACTGATTTCCATTTTATAGGTGGGGATATGGAGTCTGTCGAAATTAACCAGTGCATCTATTCCTTGAACCCGGGTTGGAGCATATCTCTGATTGACTACTAGATGTCATTGCCACAAGTTAAATAGATGCATTTTTCACTGCAACAACGCATTAATATTCTCCTTCGGTGTTTCTTGAGCAGTATACTTCTCAGAGCACAGGAGTAGTCATAGTTGAATCAAGTTGTCAAATAGAACTCTTTACAGCATGTAGTTACATAAGAACATTTTGCATTGAATATATCAAATGTTGTTTTAATTATCTATTTTGATCTGAGTTGTGTGGACCATATGTCGTTGATATGCTGTTTGCCTGCGAACATAGTGTTATCATGCATCAGTTATATACTGTTACAAAGATTGATATGACTTTCTCCTCAATATTTCTACTTATAACTTATTCTCTTTTAAGTAATTATAGAATCTTTTGTACACCTACTTATGGATTGATTCTCAATTTGATTTATCACTGCAAAAGATAGACAACGGATACTGAAATTGTGGCTTTTTTTTCTTTTCTGCTTGTAGGCTGTTGAGTTATCAAGCCATGGGTATGAACCTTCAGAGAGAGATATCTTGCATCCCAATGAAACCTATTGAGACAATCTAGAAGCTCCTGCGCCACCTCTCACTACCTGTAACAATTCTCTTATTTGGTCAGTTACATTTCTTGGTGTTAAAAGATATTTCCTCAATTCACTACTGTAAGTAGTCTAGTCTACATGGCACAATTAACAAGCATATTTTCTTTAAGAAAAATGGCAGTTGAGATAGTGTGTTACTATGTGCTCTGGGTTTTACTGAAGGAAAGATACACTGGGTGTACTGTTGAAGGAAAAGCAGAAGCCATTCGCGTCTCATACTGCTTTTTGGTGCAAACTAACTGAAATCTGTTAATGAAGATATTGCTGTTATAGATGTTACTTTCAGGAGTAGCCTGAGTTGTATATAGTTGTTGTACTCACTAGCATGAGTTTGGTGCTCAGCCAATTATATTAACAGAATCTTATTTACATACTGCAAAGAAGAAAACATTATGCTAGCAAGTTAGGTAATTAAGAGGTCCAAAAAGGGACCATTAATCCAAGAAAGGAGTCCTTCCCTAGTGTTGCACTATAAAGGTAAATATAGTTGATGTCGGCATGACATCTATTGGAAGAAATATGATAATAGAACTATCAATAATTCTTTTTGAAAACAAGTGGACTTCTACTGACTTGATTCACATAAAATACTACAAAACTTATGTTTCTTTATAGGTGTGAGAAATATTATTGAACATTGAGACCCTATTTATAGTCACTATATTACTCTTTTTCCAACTAGGACACTACAATACAATCCTTTTAAGTAGGATTTTATATACTATTTCTAATTCTATTCCTATTCCTAAAAGAACAAATAATATAATTAAGCTTAGTAAAGTCTTGACCCGTTATATAACCCATTACCTAACCCGTTTTAACCCAAACAAATTTGGGTTGGGTTGGGTTGGGTTTTGACCTGATTGTTGTCTTAACCCATTATGACCCGCACAAGATCGGCCCAACCCACCCAAGTGTCACCCCTACATATATCTAAGTAAAAGTGAACTAAATTGCTCCCTCTTTTCAAAAGAAACCTAATGTCTTTATAATGGTCCATAAAGTTGAAACCAAAATATCAAATTATTCCCCCAATGTGATTTGCAATTCAATCCAGTCCTGTTAATTGACTTGCGACCTGTGGATTGCCTTTAAATCCTGTCATTTGTTTTTTAGGGTTTTAGACCCACGTCGCGAATTGACTCCACAAGAGCTGTTTCAGAATCTGAAGTCTCGTTGTATGCCCCTCTAATAATTGCCATCTTCTTAATGTACGGGTTGTGAATCAGACTCACGTTTGTATGTTGCTTTGTAATTTGACCATCTTTTGCAGGGTCCTGTTTGACACGTTCTCTGGTTTTTTCAGGATATGCTCATCGGTTTGTCAGTTGATTTGCGATTGTAGGTGTGGCGATAAATGTCTTTAATTCTAGCAATCTGATGTCGTGCTAGTGATTCCGATGAAGACTTCTTCGACAACTAGCCGGTATGATTCCATTTCCCAATTTTCCATTTGTGCAACTCTGAGAAACTAATGATTGTGATTTTGAACATTGATTTTAGTGACCAATTAACTATTTGCCACTTTCAATAGATTGAGCTTCAAATGAAGCTAATTAGAAAATTGCGAAATAATAACTATTCTTCATAAAATCCTAAATTTTATTACCCAAAAAGATATGCACAACATATAGGAAAAAGGAGTTAAATAACTAAAAAGAAATACTTTATCTAATTTCAAATAATTCTAACTGTAGAATGATATTGTATGTGAAATTGGTGTTACAAGTATGTAATTGAACATTAGTTTAATAATTTGTAAGTGTCAATTAAAATAGTATATGTGAATTTTAATGACAATTTGAATATAATAATTTAAAGAGGTAATGCCTATCTCTTGCTTCTTGTGGTAAGCATGTGAATTTGTTCTCAATGTTTTGAGAATAATTTAATGGTTCATTACATATCAGTATGTATGTATAAGTTCTCTCCAAATCTAAACATTTCTTATTCTTCACATGAATAATGAGTTTACGACTAAACTACATTTACAATCGAGATTTTCCTCTACTAATAAAGTGATGCAAGCTTGGTCAATTTGAAATAGATATAATATGTGTATATTTCTTTATAGTTCCATTTTGAAAAAATGTAGTATCTACTAACTTAAGTGATGAAATTCGTAGGAAAGAACACAAGGATTTATGGATTCATGATTATTATTTCCATTTTAATGAATTGATCTTTAATTATTATCCTTGGTTAGGTAATTTATGTAGATTGTTTTTGTTAGAATATGAATAGGTTTACACAATCCTATTAGAATATGAATAGTTTATACAATACTATTAAAATAGGAATAGGTTTATATAATCCTATTAGAATAGGAATAGGATTACTAAATAGTATCCTATTTGGTAAAGGATTGTATTCTATGGTCTATAAATAGGGTCTCATGTAATAATGTAGATACAACAACAATTCAATAATATTATTTTGCTATATTTCTCACATGGTATCAGAGCCTCTACGATCTTGGTAAACAATCAAAGAGCTTTCGTTGTCGGCGGGCGGCTATTACTCATATATGTCGCCCGTCCGGCCAATGATTATGTTAGCAAAAGTTGGGTCACCGTGTATCTTTCTAGTGACTATTTTCCTATATTTAATTTTGTAGCACCGTCCCATCTTTCCGGTGACTACCTTTTATTTTTTGCATATCTGATTTGCGTAGCACCGTGCATCTCCCGGACTACTTTTCATATTGAATTTGTGTAGTACTGTGGATTTTTTTTCCGAACTATTTTCTCATATCTGAGTTGCATAACATCATGTGTCTTTTCAGTAACTTAGATTTGATTTGCATAGTTCCATTTGTCTTTTCCGGTGACTCCTCAAATCTGATTTGCGTAGGGTTGTGCCATCATTCCAATCCTACCTATATAATTTCTCTTTTTCATTAGGGTCGTGCCATCATTCGACCCTACCCATATTATTTCTCTTTTTTTGTCAATGGGGTCGTTCCAACTATCCTATATAATTTCTATTTTCTAGTTGGGTCGTGACATCATTCCGACCCTACCTATATAATTTTATTTCTTAGATTGTGACCATTTTTTCTAATACTACGGCATATGAGCATGTTCCAATAATTATTTTGGTGACTTTCTTATTTAATATTAACTCATCTATTGATGCCAACATGATCCATATACTTTATATTAGATTTGAGCACTTCGTTGCTCAGGGGGAGTTTAGTAGCCTTGTATGTCGATTGTGTTATTGTGTTGTGTCATCGATTGTGCAGATCACTCTATGGTCTAGAACAATTTTTTCTCAAGCTTGGGTTGGGAAGTTCAACACCAATATTATGAATCAAATTCAGTATTTCATGCGAAGATGAAGCACATTGAGATTTACTGGCATTATGCATCAAATCCATCAAATCCAGTATTTAATGAGAAGACAAGCACATTAAGATTGACCGTCAATTTTGTGAAGTCTGCAAATATCTCACCAAGCCCCTCATCGGTCCCCGTGTTAATTACATTTGTAACAAGCTAGGTGCATGAATTGTACGCACTAGCTTGAGGGGGAGTGTTAGAATATGAATAGGTTTATACAATCCTATTAGAATATGAATAGTTTATACAATACTATTAAAATAGGAATAGGTTTATATAATCCTATTAGAATAGGTTTATATAATCCTATTAGAATAGGAATAGGATTACTAAATAGTATCCTATTTGGTAAAGGATTGTATTCTATGGTCTATAAATAGGGTCTCATGTAATAATGTAGATACAACAACAATTCAATAATATTATTTTGCTATATTTCTCACAGTTTTCTCGGTATATTAAAATTGCTATTAAAGTTCTTTATAAAAAACATGCTATAGAAGTTAATATGTGCTATAATCGATAATCAATTACGTTTCCATGTATATTTAATAATTCTTTACAATTTTGCTTTTGGGAAATAAACTTAAATTCCAGAGCACTTACCCGATTTATCTAACCCAATCAACACCTCCACAAACCCTCCACCTTGAAGATATACTAGTAGTTGTACTCCATGGAAAGGCAGCGGGACATGGTGGGAGCAGATCGACTTAGCGATTTGCCCGATTCAATCCTACTTTACATCCTCTCTATGTTGCCAAACAATAAAGAAGTTGTGAGAACCAGTGTATTGTCTGAACGATGGAAGTTTCTCTGGAAATTCATTCCAACATCACTCAAATTCAACTTCCCAATTAGTGGCAATGGAAATGTCACTCGTGATTACCTGTTTCTATCCACAGAGAACTTTATTATTGGAGGTCTTGCGAAAAAATTCGAAAACTCAGAGTGTGGGGCCTTAAGTATGAGGAGCGTTATGCTAACGATGTTGATATATGGGTTCATTTTGCGACTAGACTTGCTAATATTGAAGATCTTGAACTTAGTCTTCTTACCAATTACCGAAGATATGAGTTTCCTCAATTTGCATATAAAACTGCATCGTTGAGGAATTTGGTGTTGTGGAACTGCCGATTGAACCCTTTTGGCAATGTTAACTGGAGTAGTCTCGTTTCTCTTTCAATTGTTTACATAGGATTCACAGATGGTGTCATGGAAAAGGTATTATCTGGTTGCCCTAACTTGGAGTACTTGGAATTGGAAAAAATTTCGGGCATACATCGTTTGGAAATAAGATCTGTGAAGTTGACAGAATTGATTATACGCGACTACAAAAATGAGAATCATGACCTTTGGCTCGAATTATTAGCCCCTTACGTTCAAAAACTGCGAATTTTGGGGTTGTGCAGTGAGATACGCATCATAAATGTGGCATCCCTTGTGACTGCGGTGCTTTGTTTTGATTTTGATTTTGAGGACGAACAACAAAACTTGGAGAAGGAATTTATGTTTTTTAAGGAACTTCTTCACAGCGTTGCCCACGTCGAGAATCTTAACTTGGGATCCTGGTGCATAGAGGTATATTCATACTCTTCACTATCCAAAATTCATATCCTCTTTAGGGATTTTTTATTTGCTATTGAATATCAGTATAGTAACATTCATAGTGCCACTACTTGGGATAATCTTTATGAATTATTCTACAATTTCCATTTCATTTATTATGTCATATTTTCTTGTTTTGACATATTTTGGTTTGTCTTTTTTGTTTGCAAGTGCTTGTCCATCTTGGAGTTGACAAGGTGGGAGTTTCCACCATCAAGCCGTAAGTTCTTAGAACTTGGTTTGGAATTTGAACATTTGGACTTTCCTGGAATTTGCTGTTTTCTGCAGAGCTCACTGGATCTTGAGACATTGGTCATTAATTGGTACGATGTTGAATCTGGAGTAAGTTTCTTTTAGACCTTTATATGTGTTACTTCATGTTATTCCTTTCAAACAACTATTACTGGATGAATAGGATGATATATTTAACATTTCTCATCTCAAGTACTTCTGAAAATAATTCAGAATTTTCTTTTTAATTTAGACCCTCCTAGTAGTTAAAAAAAGGTAAGACTTGTATCAGTTCTATCCTCATGCGTAGAGAAGATTAAGGAGGTTCAGTATTTGACAAAAATGTAGGAGATAATCCTTAATGTTTAAACAGAACAAGGACTCCCATTTGCAATTTGAAGCATAGCTAGTTTGAGTACTTAATGAGCTTTTCAACAATAGCTTCTAATTTGTGGGGCTGCTTCCGTTTACGTTGCTTCCATAAGAACAAAAATGGAGAAAAAGTGAGATAAGTAACATGTGAACTGACTGAAGGATCAAACCGGGAAGTTCATCTTGTTACATTGTTGGAGATAAGCTTTGGGCTTCTTCCAATTATGAAGGAAAAGAGCTTCCATGTGTCAATCCTTAAGTTCCCTCTAGCTTCGCTTCATAGTGAGTCAAAGTTGAAAATGTTTTTTTCTACATCCACTTGGTGATTGTATCCAACTAAAGAATTAGCCACACAATTGGCTTCTCTGTCACCTCAACTTATGAGTCAACTCTTAATCTTTTCAACAATAGGTTCATATTCCCAAGAAGGTCTGGCAACCCGCTTGAACATTCACAATAAGTAAAGAGCCGTCCACCCAAATGCTTCTTATACGATGTTCAGGATTGAGGATACCATTTAAGCCCATAGGAAAGTGAAAAAGCTTTAGTCATATTTTTGTTCAAAATCTGCTTTTCTTGTCTCAAAAGTTTATGATTCTCTTTGTTAAATCTGTTGTAGTTGCGTGCTTATTAATTTTTTTTTTGTTAAGACGCTCAGATGAACTTTTTAAACTTTTCTTAATGTGAGGGGATAAATGATCAGATGCTTTGAAACATCTTTTTATTGTTGGCATGTACTGAGATGTTCCTTGTATTGAAAAGTCATCATCTTTTTATTTTATCCACAATCAACTCCTTGGTTTCCTGCTTTCATCTAAGGAAAATAATTGGTTTGAGTTCTTTCCTACAGGATTTGCTGTCAAGGTACATAGATGAGTACGAACAGATCAGGAGGTTTGAGTCCACCCATAAGTTTAATGGCTCATTTCCTTATTTGAAGACCATCAAGATCCTTAACTTTCATGGATATGTGCTGCCATTGATAAAATATTTGCTCAAGCATGCAATTGTGCTAGAAAAGTTTGACATTGTTGCTGTATACCGAGGGAGTTGTGTGTTTACGCATTATGTTACAATGACACAGGAGATCGCAAGCTATCCAAGATCCTCTCCGCATGCTTCAGTTGACTTTTCTTATTGATGACTTTGGTCCCCTACCATTTGTATTAATGGCGAGATACTTGACATCTATAACTTTATGTTTGAAACTGGCTGGTTTGAGCTGTTAGAAAAGACATGGATTGCACTTGACAATGTCCAAGGAGTTGTTAGTGGTTCGTCATGTCTAAGTCCCCTAATAGTCATGGAAGAAAGCTTGCTCTAATGTTTGGTAATTTCTATTCATTTTGCTAAATCCTGGTCTTCTTTCTATACTATGAAATTTTAAAGTTGAAAACCAGTTTGCCAAAATAGTACTGCAAAGATTCATTACTTGTACAAGGACTTGTTTCACTGGTCTATGTGATTCTTAATTGGTGAACCAAGGGTCATGTTCTCTTATTAGCTGTCATGTGATCTTCAATGTTGTATTTCCTTTTCGTTACTGCTTTGTTTCGTTCACTTGAGCCGAGGGTCTTTTGATAAAAGTCTCTCTATCTCTACGAGGTAGAAATAAGGCATGTGTACACTCTGTTGCCACTCATAACACCAAATATTTGAGGACAATAAAGCCTCAACTATCCATTATATAATTGAAGTTTCCCTGTGTTTGTTACTGTGGAATATAGCTTCCTCTAATTAAAACTAGTTGAACTATTCTACTTTGTTCTTTTCATGTATGAAATCCAAAACTTTTTTCATTCTTTAACAGTCTTTCAAGGAAATGGTTGCCATGTGTTTGGTGAAAGATCAAACTAAAAGGCCAACTGCTGAAAAATTGTTGCACTACATAATATAAGGTGGGGGCCGAGATGCTGAGGGTTCTGGGGCTAAATCGGATCATATGTTTATTAAACTATCCGCCTTCATATAATTCAAAGAGAATGAAATAAAAAACCCCATAATTCTAACCTGTACAATCTAGGGATCAAGATATGCACAGGAATAATCTAAGTTGTATAGTTTAGGTATAATTTACGAAGTTAAAAAGTGGGTTGCTCATTATGTTCCGTCTTCTTTCAGGTTCTCGACTGCTCTGTCAAGGCAAAGTATTAGGCTAGTTTTCAATCTTGATGAAGTTCATGTTCAGGGATTAAGTCTGTCTTACTGTTTTAGTTTCTCTTGGAGCCAAGTTGCTTTTGCTTCTGACCAAGTTTTCTTATGTTGAATCTAACAGCAGTTACCTTCGAGGGCCACCATCGTTTCATCTTTGTTGTATGGAAGAATTACTGTTACCTGAGTTGTCTATCACTGGAGGAAGAAGCTTCATCTTTTGGTGTTGCATTATTCTGTGCGATTAATAAGCTGCCATCCGATTCATGCAACTTGGCTTGCACTGAGCTATGGAATAGCCCAGTGACCAGTCTGAGAAAGCCACAAGCGTCAAGTATAACAGATAAGCATGGATCGGAGTCCATTAACATGAGTACTACGTATGTTAAAATGAAAAGTTCATTGCTCAAAGAAATATGTAAGCTCCATAGTTTTGTTTCGTTTGCACTTTGCATTGTTAGGTACTGATATTAGATGCGATACTTTTGAGTATTTTTATCTTCTTTCTCTCAAGGTAGGTAAGTTGCTGCATGGTTGGCAGAAAAAGAAATTACGTAAGGTGATCTTTTGCTTGATGTTCGTTAGATATGCCTTCTGTCGTGGGAAATCTGTTTGCTGCTGTTGTGGGAAAATAGTACCATAAGAGTTTAACAGTAAGAAGAGTTTACCTTGTTCATATATTTCAAAGTGGATGCAATTCGCATCATCACTTACATAAATTGTTCTTCCTGAATTATAGAGAATGCGCAATAAAGTAAGCAAACATCTTTTTTTTATTGCGACAAGTTACTAAAAATCTCTCAGGGGATATCTGCTCTATAAACAAAAAACACGTGTTCCTTCACATAACAGATTAACCAGACTAAGTTGCTTCTGGCCACTCCATACTGGGATTTTGCAATTAAAACTTGTTGTTTTTGACATTTACCAAGAGGAAATCAGTGAACTGCTGGCGAAATCGAGGCTATAAAGAACCTAATGTGGAATTAACAGTTCTCAGTAGGGAAATGATAACACACAGCCAAGAACATAGGAAAGATTCACTGCCTGTTTCAGTAATAAACAAAATGAGAAATACTCTAACCTTGACTGCAATAATGAACTCATGCTGCCCAGGGTTTGTTTTCGAGTCCAATCACGAGTTAATTCTTGTTCACCAATTACAGTCATTAGAGATCCAATCAATCCTGATTATTACGAAATACATAATTAAGCTGCTAATAATCTAATCAATCCTGACATTATTACAAAATACATACTTAAGCTTGTTATTAACCTGTATTTATAAGGTTAGCCAAAAACAGAAACAAAAATCAGAAGAACTAGATAAAATACAAAATAATCCGAGCCACATAAATTATTGTGTCTCCTTAAGAAATTTAATCCCCTCACTGTAACCGAGGTTATGGATTAATTTCTCCCATGATAAAACAGATTAATCATGTTAAAGAAATAGAGGTACCTCAAACTTCTTTAACTTCACCGAACTTAAGAACAACAACAAGTCACACAGACTCAGTCGATCGACACTTTGATTTTGAGAGAAAAAATATATGTAGAGAAGGAAAATTTTCAGTATTTAAAAAAACGAAAAATGACTTCCTTTTATAGCCATTTTCAGCAAGAAATGTGTCTGTTCAGAGAAATTTGTACAGACCCGTTTTATCTAGAAAGTTGCGTCTTTTGAAAAAAATAACAACTTTTCGGAATTAATTCTGTTAATTAACTAACGTACATAACAATCGAAATGGTCGAAATAAAAAAAATAAAATGGATGCAATATGCATACCCAGAAAGAAAGAGTTTCTTCAGAGAAATGAAGTATCTCGTGACAGTGGAAACGAAAAGTAAAATATATTTTACCCCCTCCGTTTAAAAAAAGATGATCTAGTTTGACTTAGAACGGAGTTTAAAAAAAAGACTTTTTAATCTTGTGGTTCTAAATTAAAGTTATGTCAAATGTACCAAAATGTCTTTTAATCTTATGGTCTTAAATATGTCACGGGAAAGTTAAAGTTAACGTGTTGCTAAAAAAGGAAAGGGACAATCTTTTTGAAACAAATTAAAAAAAAAATAGGAACATTCTTTTTTAAACGGAGGAAGTGATAAAGTAGACGGTTATGGTTAGTTATAACTTATAACAGAAAAAATGAGCGCGGGAAACGTTTGTTCCTTTCTTACTTAGATATATCTTGTATTTTATTTTATTTATACATAATAAATAAAATAATTTCAACCTTATAATTAAAAAAATGGGGTTATATTACATTCATAATTGCGTAATTAATTAAGACAATCAACCTTTGGATATCCGCGTTTTTTCAAAAATAAAAATAAAAATTAAAAAAAACCCGTCGTTTGTAATTTTTAATATCAATATTTTTATACATCTCCATTTTTTGTGGGGAAAAATTACTTGGATGGATACCTTTAACAAATAATTACTGATTTTAGTGATATTTTTTGTTTATTACTATTTATAACAACTCTATGTTAAATCTGCAATATGTATTAAATTGAAATATGTATGCAATAAATATGTATTATAATTGTTTTTAAAAATATATTATGTTTGTTTTGTAAGAAATTGACACATTGTATTATAAATGTATTAAAATGTGTGATAAATGTATTAATTATCAATAAAACTTGTATTATATGTCAATAATAAATTATTTTTTATAATATGTAATAAAATTGTAATATAAATGTATTAAAAGATATCAAGTGAAAAGAAAATGTTATTGCTATCAATGATAAATATTTTCTTAATATAATATATTTACGTAAGTTTCCCTTGTGAAGTTGGTTTTGACAACTTTATTGGTGTTCGGGGGATGAATTTTTTATGTAATTTATGATGCATGTGAATTCACAAATTTTCTATAGAATTAGAATTCAGCTAATATCATCAATTGACCCTTATGCTATGAAAAAACTGAATAATTGACTTGGTTTAAAGTAATCAACTCCCACTTTGATACATTTTTTTCTCATTTCATTAGTAATGCACTCATATTTTAAGAATTTTAAATTAACCTCTGCCTACTCTCTTATAAAATCTATATTGTAAATATTTGGTTGTTAACGAAAATGTCGCTTAAACAAACAAAAAAAAAGAGTCTGAAAATATTTCAACTTTGGCCTTTTCAAAGTATATCTGTTGGTGGCTGTTTAGTATTAGTGTATGTAGGTACGTAGTATCAGTTCATTATTGATCCTTTCCCTTATAAAATGACTGTCAATTTTGATATGCTTGGTCCTCTCATGGAAGAGTTAGCAAAAGCAATGTGTCACGGACCTAGAGTTTCGCTAAGACTCCGTGCGGCACTTGACAACTTATTCACGAATCTTTCACGATCTTGTAAGCTCAAGTAAGCCTTTCACACTAAGATCGCTAAGAGAAATGCAAAGGAAGACTTAGAAAGAGAGAGATTTGGAGGAAAGCCTTAATAGCTTCTTTGTTGAATTGTTGGATGAATTACAAATTAGAGACCCTCCTATTTATACAACTTCCTAAGGGTCTGTGTGTAAATAAAAATAACTCTACAAGTCCCTAATTATTTACACTTTGGTCCTCTTCTAGAGAATTCTACACTTCTCTTGGGACCTTCTCCAACGGCTACTTAGACCTTCTAGAATTCTCCGCACAATTCTAGAACGGTCCTCCCCTCCAACGGTCACAAAGACCTTGAGAATTCTACGGAATTCTCTAGTCTTCTCCAGGCGTCTAGAGCGTTCTGCCAAACCTCTAGACCCTTCTGGCCCATATCCGGACGCAAAATCAGCTGACGTTGTGGCCGGACATCACAAATGTCTCCTTGCATACTATGAATCCCAAACATTCATGATCTGGATGTGAATGAGTCAAATGACTTATCCCTCGATCTATTTGTGAAAAATCCTGTCTCAGCAACATCTTATTCTGATAACTAGTAATTAATCCCACCTTTCGATTTTTTGGGGTGAAAGGCAAAAGAAAACATAGGGGAGGAATAGAATCACTACACTTGTCCAACTAGATTCTAAAACTGATAATTTCTATTTCTTTTAAAAAAAGTTTATTCTCTTCAAAATTATATGGTTAAGTAAACATATACTAGTTAATTAGATATTATAGCTATAAGTTTAGTTAATTATCACTTGCGATCAACATACAATGATAATTGGAAAATCATGATAATTACGTGGACTGGAGTTCCGAATTTGTATAATTCGAATTTTGTATAACTTTTGTATAATGTAATTTTATATAATATAATTTGTGTACTGTTTAAAGTTCAAATGTTTGTATTTGTATAAATTAGTTATTTTGACTTTACACAAAAATAACTCAATTACACGAACATACCCGCCCAAACTCGTGAATTATACAAACCACCAAATTATACAAACGACACAACTTAAACTATAGTTATAGTCCACAATTATGCAAATTATTACTATGAATCATAATTAAGTTTATTATAGTGGTTATTTGCGAAAATTCCCCCTTTTTGCTATATGTATAGTACACACACTAAATAATTAAAGGCTCATTTACGGGCCCAATATAACTTATTATTTGGGGAAACTAAGCAAATATCCCCATAAAAGCAAAATAATTACAAACATATAATCCTTTACATTCGTACTCGCACTCAATAATTACACTGTATACCCTCATAAAAGCAAAATAATTACAAACATATAATCCTTTACATTCGTATCCCCACTCAATAATTACACTGTATACCCCCAAACGAATTACATTTAACTGATACTCAATCAGTACATATACTGTATTGGTATCATTAAGATTAAGAATTTCGATTCATTGCTACTAAATCAGTATCATATACTGTATATTATATATATATATATATATATATATATATATATATATATATATACTAAATCTATTGGACTTCAAACACATTTATCATAAATGCTCATTCAATAGCAGAGGAGCTATTTTTGCTTTTTGCCATTAGAGAAGAATCAAAATAGGTGAAGTGTTGTCAAAGTTGCACTTTAGCGATGAAAGGAGATGCAAAACATATGAAGTGCTTCACCTTGCTTAATGGGTTAGTGTCTGTCATAAAATCTTCAAGACATATACTTTTTATTGCCAATAAATATAATCACAAAAAAGTGATACTAACGATTGATATTTCTTTATCCTTGTATTTGTTGTTCATACTTATATATATTATTAGCCTTAGACTAAATACATAATGGTATCGGGTGATCTTAACTTTTTGCACTCAACTCCTTGTTGCACTCAAATAAGCTACTTAATGAAAATTTGTGGGCGAAAGTATCTTTCTCTAGGACCTAATTCATTCGACATAAGTTTAAAGAACCGTTGTTTCACTTGACATGAGTTATGAAGGAACTAAGTTATGCAAGAAAAGTTTGTAGTATTTCTATGACCTATTTTGCAAGGCTAATAAGTTTTGTAAAAACTAAATTATGCATTTTGCGTCATAATATATGAGTTCTTAAACTAAACTTTTGTCTTACTCGACATTTAATCATAGAAATTAAGTTAAGTTATGTCGTATAATATAACATGCTACGCCTTACACCAAATAACTCATGGTATGTTATAATACGAAAATACAATTTTTTGTTGAGACAAAGATCACTTTATTTTTTTCTGAACAAACTTGAAAGACCATTTTGAATCTACCATCAAACATATAAGTGTTATTTTCTCTCACATTTTAGGTTGGATTTTAATAAACTTTTGTGAAAGCTAATGATAAATAATTTTTGAATAATGAACACAAAGTTGATGACCAATTTACTTCCAAAATAGGGGGCATTTGTGTAAATGACGAGTCAATTTATTAACTGTTAACACATTCCAAATTCGATCCAATCCAACATCATTCATTCATGAGTATTCTGTGTTCCCCCAATATAATATCCAAAATTTGCTTTAGGTCCTACATTTCTGTTTGTTGTTTATATAATAAAATAATTTACTTTTTGTATCGCCTCATCAATGGCTAACTCAGACCATTGCGAAAAAATGGAGGGGTGTTTGAGTACGTTTTTTAATAAGCTAATAGATACGGAGGAAGTAACGAATCAGTCAATGATTTCAACGCCATTGATCCTTATATTGAGTAGTTTCTATTCTATCAATATTGTTTCTGTCATGTTTGCTGGCAATCTTCAACTAGCTCCCTCAATCATATTACGATTGTTTCCTTGTGTACTGCTCTTCATTTCATTCGTTTGCATACACACTACCCTCTCCCCCGACTCTACTTGTGGGATTACACTGGATATGTTGTTGTTGATGATGATGTACATGTATATATGCAGTTTGGAGTACTGCGCTTTTGAGATTCTTGTGCTATAGGCTGGTTTGATGCCAAACCCGGAAACATCGATTTCCACAATTGCGATGAGGTAAAGTTGTTGGGTTTTATTTGCCCTAATTTCTTACCATAAATAGGTTTTCCTTTAGGAAAATATTTTGGATAGACTAGTCCTTTTTCTTGTAGGAAAATGTTTAGGATTCTATAAATAGAGGCATGTTCCTTCTAACTTAATTAGCATTCACAATGTAGTCTTAAGAGCTTTGAGAGTTTTGGTTAGGGGGGAGAATTTATGGGTCACAAGTTTGATACGTTATCACTTGTGTGAACCTCCCATGTATTCCGAGTGAATTGGTTGAGGTTGTTTCTCTCTGTATTTTATACTCTCATATTTTATCGTGGATTGCTCATCTCCTTTGTGGACGTAGGTCGATTGACCGAACCACGTTAAATTTTTGTGTTTTTGGTGTATTTCTCGTTGTCTTCTTACTCGTGGTCTTTCGAGGTTTGCATTGCTATCTTCCGCGTTTACATCTGCTTATATTTCGGTCCTAACAAGTGGTATCAGAGCTAGATTCAATGATGGAGTCAGGTTCAGTGGTTCGATAATCGATGATTGAACCAGCTTAGAAAGAGGTGTTTAACTTGGCGGGTGTAATTCTAGCCGCAACCTTTTTGACAGTAATGAAGATTCTGTTGGAGAAATTGTTTCAGAGAGATTTTCTGTGTTGAGACATAAATTCTGCAAAGGAGATTATGGAGAGGAGAAACAAGTTGTTGAAGATTAAGTGAAGAAGGTGGACAAATTTATTTTGTCAGAAATTCAGGCCAAGGGGGAGATTTGTTGGGTTTTATTTGTCCTGATTTCTTACCATAAATAGGTTTTCCTTTTGGAAAAGGTTTTAGATAGACTAGTCCTTTTTCTTGTAGGAAAATGTTTAGGACTCTATAAATAGAGGCATGTTCCTTCTAACTTAATTAGCATTCACAATGTAGTCTTAAGGGCTTTGAGAGTTTTGGTTAGGGGGGAGAATTTATGGGTCACAAGTTTGATACGTTATCACTTGTGTGAACCTCCCATGTATTCCGAGTGAATTGGTTGAGGTTGTTTCTCTCTGTATTTTATACTCTCATATTTTATCGTGGATTGCTCATCTCCTTTGTGGACGTAGGTCGATTGACCGAACCACGTTAAATTTTTGTGTTTTTGGTGTATTTCTCGTTGTCTTCTTATTCGTGGTCTTTCGAGGTTTGAATTGCTAGCTTCTGCGTTTACACCTGCTTATATTTCGATCCTAACAAAAGCTTCTTTGCTTTGGACACATTTTCACATTCATCAAGGCTGACAATTTTCTGGTTGTGACTTTTCAGTGTAAATACCCATGCCATTGCCCACATGTTATTTTCCGGATAATCTACCATGCACCAATATGAGTTTAACTTTTATGCTCTGTCCGGAGGAAGAAATGCTTACATAGTTATATCTTAAGATACATTATAGGTAAACTATATAATGTACTAGGAGTAGCAATTACTCCCCCTGTTTTAATTTTTTCATTTTACTTTTGATATATTATACATATCTTTAACTTAAGACCAGTACATGATTCAAAAGTCTTATTTACTTTTTTAAACTCCGTAGTTAGTCAAAGTAAGACAAACAAATTGAAACGGAGGGAGTATTACATTATAAATCATGTATGTAAGTATTACATTATATATATGCAGCACCAGAGTTGAAAAGGAGTTAAGAGCTGGAAACCCTGATGGAGCTAAACATGTTGTGGCTGTTGCTTTCAAGCAAACTATTGTGTTGGTATATGTACTTTGTTTGGCTCTATTGAATCATCATGTTGCCTGGGCTGGCCTCTTTAGTGATAGTGCGGAGATAATTAACAATTTTGCCTCCATGGTACCTCTTCTTTTAATATCCTTTGTACTCAAATTCACTCAAGGAAATTTATCAGCTCAGATTTTTATTTCTGTACTATCCAGATATATATATACAGGGGCGGATCTACGTGAAAGGGTGGGGTGCCATGGCACCCAGTGATCTCGGAAAAAACATTGTATATATATGTATATATGTATAATAACTGAATAAATATTACGTTTGCCACCTAGTAACCGTAATGCGGAATAGCTCAATGGGCGAAGTAGAAGGTCTGCCACCTAGACAATCACGGATCAAACTTCACCAATAACATATACTTATTTGCTTGCTCCCATTTTTCTTTTCTTTTCTTTTTCTCCATTTATACTTATTTATTTACTATTCTATATTAATACAATTTGACCCCTTTCCTTAATAAATTTTTAGTATTTTTTTTACTTTCTCTTGCACTAATTATTAATCTCTTGATATGTGTGAAACATTTTTTTTAATCAATTTTTTTTCCTTTTTCTCCATTTATTCTTATTTATTTACTATTCTTTATTAATACAAATTGACCCCTTTCCTTAATTAATTTTTAGTATTTTTTTTACTTTCTCTTACACTAATTATTAATCTCTTGATATGTGTAAAACATTGTTTTTATCAATTAGTGAGTACTGAATTATGAGCGTCAACAACGTACATTTACTTATTTGCTTGCTCCCTTTTCTCTTTTCTTTTCTTTTTCTCCATTTATTCTTATTTATTTACTATTCTTTATTAATTCAAATTGACCCCTTTCCTTAATTTTTAATTTTTAGTTTTTTTTACTTTCTCTTGCACTAATTATTAATCTCTTGATATGTGTGAAACGTCTTTATTTTTTTATCATTTAGTGAGTACTGAATTATGAGCGTCCAATAAATTTTATTAAGAATATATTTAAATGGTAGTTTTAAAAATGATGAATATTATTATTATAGTTTTCTTTTTTAATTTAGAGGTTCTTTCGATCTTCACCGACGTTCTTGCTAAGTAAGATGACTACGCTGGAACTATAATTTTTATTCTTTTCCTACTATGTATCTCCAACAACACATAAATTCAATGAAAGATGAATATATTATGTTAATACATTTAGATGGTTTATACAAACTCAAATTTAATGTGAAAAATCTTTTTTTTCCTCAAAGTTTCAGCGAATAAGACATCTAATTCCAAAAAGGAAATAAAAATTGAATTGTTTGGTTATCTCTAATCACAAAATATCTAAAAAAAATATTATTAACATGCATATCTGATCGATTTGTTTACAAAAAAAAATAATCAAAAACTCAAATTGTGACCCAAAATTAAAACAACCGATCCTTTATCTTACAAATGTTGTGGCACCCCCGACCTCCAAATCCTAGATCCGCCTCTGTTAATATATATGTACTCTTAGTTTTGACATTCAAATTAAGCTTAATAACTTTGTCATTCGATTGATCAGGGGTGGTTAAAGGATGTGGGTGGGAGCGTTATATATGCTATGTGCATCGACTTGGCAACATTCTATTTCATCGGCATCCCAATAGCAGTCCTCGTTGTTTTCAAGTTCAGCCTATCTGCTCAGGTAATTCAAGAACAGTCATATGCTTTATTTGTGTCATCGTGTAGACAAATTCAAGATTTAAACTTGATGAAAATTTTGTTTATGAAAAAAATGTGATGCAGGTTTTATGGATTGGCTTGATATGTGGTCTAGCTTGCCAAACGTCTGGCTTATCGCTACTGATATTATTGAGTAGATCATGGAAAAAATTAGAGGGCTTAATAGAGAAAGTGAACTTTCAGCTTAATCTGTTCTTTAGCTTTTTGTATAGCTTTGATATTGTTTAATCACTTATTTGGTACGTCAAGTATATGAGAGAAAATAATATATGTATTAGCTTTGATATTGTTTAATCACTTATTTGGTACGTCAAGTATATGAGAGAAAATAATACATGTATTAGCTTTGATATTGTTTAATCACTTACTTTTGTGGTATCATTTGGATCACAACACTAATTAGTACTATCTCATGTTGCCTGATGACATCAAAATCTTGAATTTCCTTAAAAGCATATTAGCTGTTCTAGTATGTGTTTGTTTTTGGAGATAATAATAAGTACACTATGTTTGATCATTCATTACTAAGTTTGTATAGTTGGAAATCCTAGAAAAAATTATTATTTTTTATTTGTCTTTGCAATTTTTTTTCAATAATTGAGAGACATTAACATTACTATTAACTTCATAAAATGACTCATTTAACATTACTATATAATAGAGTAGAGCATTCTATGTGTTAATAAGAAGGGAAAATTATGCAGTTAAGCAAATTTATATTACTTAATTACTCATCATAGCTATAGTTTGCTATAATTATTACTCAAGACTAACATTATACATTAATTATGTGGGCTGACTTCGAGTTTGTATAATTAACCACATTTGTATATGTATAATTCGCCAGAATATACAAATACATATGTATAATATACAACTATTTAATCAATATACATACACAATCCACCTCTCTCCCACTCTCTGACCTCTCTAGCTCGCCTCTCTCCTCCCTCTCTCAATCTCGCTCTCCTCTCTCCTCTCTCTCCCAATCTCGCTTGCTTTTTATTCAAATGCATATGTAATATACAATTATCTAACCAATATACATATACAATTCACCTCTCTCCCACTCTCTGCCCTCTCTCGCTCACCTCTCTCCTCCCTCTATCAATCTCGCTCACCTCTCTCCTCTCTCTCCCAATCTCGCTTATACAAATACATACGTATAATATACAATTATCTAACCAATATACATAAACAATTCACCTCTCTCCTACTTTTTGCCCCCTCTCTCCTCTCTCTCCTAGTCTTGCTCGCCTCTCTCCTCCCTATAACATGTAGCTCGAATTGTAATTTTCAAAATATAGCTATGGAGAGTAATTAGGTTATTTTTAGTGGCTATATATGAAAATTCACTTAAGAAGAATACTTTTTGGCCTAATGCACCCATACAGGATCTAGGTATGTGAGATGGCCCATTAGTTAATTTAACTCTACGCCCTAATACTGGCTATATAAACACCATTATAGGTGTTGAAAGACACATTCTAGATCTCCTAGTGAATGCCTAGCGGGCTAGGGTTAGAGAGTTTCTCTGCTAATATACATATATTATTGAGGATATTTAGGTTGTGAACCAGGGCATCCATTCCCCATTTGAGGATTCCTAGATTGGTAATTGAGTCATGGATGCCGCAGACGATCGACTTTTGAAAAGAGAAAATTTGTAAGTCTCCAAACAAATGAATTATTATTCTATGCTTTATATTTGATAATATATATATAGTTGAGGATATTTAGGTTGTGAACCAGGGCATCTATTCTCCATCCGAGAATTCCTAAATTGGTAATCGAGTCATGGTTGCCGCAGATGATCCGCTTCTGAAAAGAGAAAATTTGTAAGTCTCCAAACAAATGAATATTACGCTATGCTTAAATAATACTACATAAACTTGGGATGATAGGAATATTGATGCATGTAGATAAAGTGTATGTGCAACTTGACGGCGATTGTGCATCCTCCAACATGTAGTACACACTTTATCTGCACTTTTCAGTATCAATATTAAAGCTAGGCACCAGATCGAGTTGTACCGTACCATTTTGGTTACCATTTCAGTCCGTTCCGATCCAGTAGTATTCGGGATGGAATGGGATACATTGAATTGGTATTCAAAATGGGACGGTATCATGATTTGGTGGTAACTCATTCAGGTCCGGACCGTGAAACTGGATCTATTTTTTTTTTAATTTTTGTCATTGTTTTATACTTTTATTAGTGTTTTTTTTTAAAAAAATTACAACTTAATTCATCAACTTCAAATAATATATACCTAAAAACTTTAAAATTTTATAAATTATAAAAGTTACAAACTTAAATTATTTAAATTATAAGTTATAAATTATAACATATAACTTATAAACTTCAAAAGATTCAAATCTTGAAAACTTATAACATAAACTGAAAAAACTCTTAAACTTAACTTACAAACTTATAAGTAAATATTTTTTAAAAAATTATCTTATTAAACTTAGAAAAATAAAAAAAAACATTCATATTTTTGTAATTCAAAATAACTAAAAAAAAACTATTATTTTTTGAAATAGTTATATGTGTCGTCCCGCTTATCCCATCTTGTTTCATTACAGTCTGTATATAATGGATAGAACGGAACCGAGTTCCATCCTGATACCGGTCAAAAACGCGGTCAAACCATCCCGGTCCGATCCAATACCAGTTCATTCTGATCCAATGATCTGATTCCGGCATAGTGCCCTGTCTTAATCTCTATCGTCTCAAGTTTCTTTAGTATCGTTGATGTAATATCTGATGTGAATGACTACTACAACTAAAACTAAATAATATGGTGCATCTGAATTATGTACAACAAACGATCATGTAAATTTGCTCAATCGATGTAACTGTTACTGCTAAACAGAGACTGCTTTTGTCCTTGCGCAACTGGTTCTTGTTAGGGGTGTAAAAAATGAGCCCAAACATAGGTAACCCGCTTAGAATTTTAAGGGCTGGGTTCAATCTCAACCCATTTTAAAAGAATCCTCAATTGAGCCCAATTCAATCTCCAATTTCAACTCGTTTTTAAACTCTTTACTAAGATATGTTCCTATATTAAAATATATGAATTATTATCTATTTAACAAATTTTAGGATGATTTAGCTATCCATTTGTCTTTTTTAAAAAAATTGAGCTGAAATTCGAAATTGTGATTATAAAAGTTAAATATCACTATATTAAAATTATTATGATTAATCGGGTCAAATTGGGCATGTTAAGATCCAACCCGTTTTTAGCCCATTTGAACCCAACCCATTTGAGCCCAAAGTAAATTTGGGCGGGTCAAGATCCAATTCAATTTCTATTTCAACTCATTTTAATATCTCTAATTTCAACCCAACCCGCCCATTTAAAATCCCTAGTTCTTGTGTATGTTCACATCCCTGCGGATATTTTAATTACTATATCTATTTCTAGTAATTAACTCTAAATCATTTGTTCCTATATGTCTTCAATGAGATGCATACAGTAGTGAAGAAGTTCCCACGTGGAGGTACTACACCTTTGCTACATCTCAATCACCAAAGAATCCATTGAGACTATAGGCCTTTCTAGTTGTTCTTTTTAGTCATTTAAGTTGAAAAACCAAATCCATGTATACGATGGATATGATGAAGAATCCATAGCTATTGCAGAGAACATGCCTGGACTGGACCACCTTCAAACTCTTTGAAAGTAAGATGACAAAATGAAGGATTGGAAATTATTCTTACTGGTTGTCCCGCACCTTGAATCAAGGTGAGGACAACCATTAAGCATAGCTTCCAATCCTTCACTTGTCATCTTGTTTCCAAAGAGTTGAAAGTGGTTCAGTTCAGGCATGTTCTGTGCAATAGCTATGGCTTCTTCATCGTATTCATCGTATACATGGATCTGGTTGTTCAACTAAACGACTTTAAAAAACGACAAGAACGACTTATAGTTTCAATGGTTTTTTCTGGTGATGGGATGTAACAAAGGTGCAATTTACTGCCCATGAATAGTTATTTAGTGACTGCCAATTAGGGAATACATTTGCAAGTATCCAAAGAGCCTTACGATCTTTGACTCTAGTTTCCAACAATGTTGCCAGTTTGATACATTTATTCCTCAGATAGAGTTTTGATTCATTTAGCTTATGCAATTTATTTATTCCTCTCACATTCCATATAAGCCAGCTCATTAGATAATATTTATTATGTCTCCTTTATCAGTGAGTTGCATCTGTCCACTTAACCTTCTTTGATCCCCTTCTTTCTTCTTGGGCCAAGATTCTTATAAAGGGAAGTTTGACTATCAATTGTTGTTTCTTGGTTCCTTATATTGAGGCCTTTCCTTTTGCACTAGCCTCCTGCTGGGCCACATTCTCCTATGCACCTGAGTAGGAGTAGTTCTTATCTGATTCTACTTTGGACTTTAATATGTCTTGAACTCATATGTTCCTATACCGGCTTCAGTGAGAAATTGAGTGCAGCAGTGAAGAAGTTCTCATTGTTGGAGGAACTCCACTTTTGCTACGTCTCAATCATCAAAGAATCCATTGAAACCATAAGCCTTTATAGTCATTCTTTGAAGTCATTTAAGTTAAATGGCTAGATTCATGCATACGATGAAGAAGCCCTAAAAAATACAAAGAACATGCCTAAACTAGACCAACTTCAACTCTTTGGAACTAAGATGAGAAAGAGGATTGAAAACTATACTTCGTGGTTGTCCTCACCTTGAATCATTTGATATGCGACAGTGTTTTAATGTCCATCTAGGAGGCCACATAGGAAAGCGATGTTCTCAATAGATCAAATACCTAAGACACACTTAGGACAGCACCAAAAATTTTGGGTTGGTATTGAAATGCATGATTTTGAATAATTGGATGAGAATTAGTGATGATTAGGATTTCCTGACATCAACCTCATCTCGAATGACAATGATTATTATGATTTTTTTTATACCAAAATTTATTCTAATGTTGATTTTAAAATACTATTCTAATGATGATTATTAGAATAGTTGTTGGCATATTTTTTTTTACAATAATCATAGTTATCTAAGATGAGCTTGATGTTAGGAAATCTAATGGATAATCACTAATTGTCATAAAATGTTTCAAAATCATGCATTTTAGTACCAAGCCCGAAATTCTCGGTGTGATTCTAAGACTGTCTTAGATATTCGATCTGTTGAGAACATCGCTTCCCTACATCGCCTCCTAGATGGAAACTAAGACATCTTCACAGATCAAGCGATTCAAGGTGAGGACAACCATTAAGAATAGCTTTCAATCCTTCATTTGTTATCTTATTTCCAAGGAGTTGAACGTGGTGCAATTCAGGCTTATTCTCTGCAATTGTTATGGCCTCTTCATCGTACTCATGGAACTGGTTATTCAATTCAAATGACTTTAAGAACAATTTTAAAGAACGACCTATAATTTCAATGTCTTTTTTGGTGAGTTGGATGTAGTAAGGTTCAGTTACTCCAAAAATTGGGATCTTCTTCCTAATTTATTCTCACATGTTTTAAATTATTAATTTTTGTAACTTATAATATTTTTTTATCAGTTTCTAGATATATAAATTATTTTTAAAAATTACTATTTAAGATGATATAAGAAGTCTACCTCACAAAACTTTTAAGTACTCCTTATTGACACCAAAAACTCTATATTATCTTATTCATATCAATTGACCCAAACAATATTGACACCAAAATGGAAGCCATTGCCGGTCTTTCTTGTTCTTCTTCTTCATCTCTATCAAATTTTAGAAAATCGTTCACCTCCATTTCGCCCATTTTCCCTTCCTTCCATTCTATGCTTCCGCAAATTTCAAAACCCTTATCCCTCAAAACCGTAAACCCAAAAATCGAAACCTTCCTACCACGCCGATTCTCCTCCGCCATGTCCGCCACCTCCGATAAGTGGGTAGGGTTTGGTCGGGGAGAGGGGGTTGATAAGGGGATTGAGTTAGGAGTGGAGTAAAAAAATGAAAATTTTAAAATTTTAAATATATTTTAAAAACAAACATTTAAGAATTTATTTTGTAGGGGGTGGTTAGGGGTAGGGTGGGATAAAAAAAACTTAAACCAAATAACTTTTTAAAATTTTGTATGTTTTAGTTTGATTGGAGGATGAGGTGTGAGGGCTGGTTTGGAAAATGTTTTTTCTTATTAATTTTTTTAAGGGAAATCGTTTTCCTTAAAATCAAGAGAAATAAGTTGTTTTGAAAAAACATTTTCATAACATTTAAATTAATCAAACATGAGAAAATTGAAAATCTATAGATTCTACACTTAAAATGTAGATGGAAACTAAAATTACATTAACTTTAACCCAATACAATAAAAATAATAATTTGATAATCATTGGCTCATTATTTGTTAGTGTTGATGTTTAATTATAATTTCTAATATTTATTGTCATATATTTTAGAAATTCTTAATTTTTAAAATATATACCTTCCTATTACCAAGTAAGATTATTAAGTAAAAAAATTTACCTAAATTAAATTAAATAATAAATAATTCTTTAAATCTTTGCTGATTATGTGGAGTGACCGATGGACAACCAAAAATACTTGGATAGAAAAGAAGAATCGAAAGTCTTATTTCAGACGTCAATAAGTAGTGCCAGTTATTTTTTATTTGAGTGCCTTTCATAAAAGATAGACATTTTTTGTCAAGATAATTGCTACTAAAAAAATTTAGTTGTTATAGTCATTAAAATCATCATAGACCTGATGATTAAGGATAGTTTCGTAAAAAAAATCGTTCGAAAGTCATGGGCTACTTACAAGTTGTCTGCTTGATTTCACATTTATTCAAAAAATTATGTAATGAATATCTACAATACGGTGCCTATAACAATTTTTTAATTTTTTTTATCCCTTTTCAAATGTTAGCTTTTTATCAATTTAAGATAGAGCTAACAATTTCAGTTCGTATTTGTAACATTTGTCTATGCTATCCATATTTCAATAAGTTGGATCACTTGTATTTCAGTTGGATAAATTTGAATTTCAATATATTGTTAGCCTAAATAATTTGAACAAATATTGATAAATATGGAAATTAATAGTAATTCATGTATTAGATAGACTCTTATACATTAATCAAACGACTCCTTAATGCATAACTAATACAACTAATTTTCCAAATTATGTATTAAGCATCATTATCTTATCTTGGTTAATATTCACTGGTGCTGCCGATTTTGATCATGTCAAGAGTCAATTTCAATTTACGGATTCTGTAAAATGCCGCTACTTTCGGCTGTTCACCAGTTTCTCACAATCAATTTCAATTTTCAGCAATGAGATATGCTTATTTTCTTCAAGGTACTCGGCAAACTGCTAATAGGTAAGAGAATTACAATCAGCAATAAATAATTGAACAATGTGAATCATTCCCTCAAATTGGGAGTAAACAGTTCAACATCATAAAAAAGAACTCCAACCTTAGGAGAACCAATAACTTCAACCCTTTATCAACTCAAGAAACATTTTCAGATTTGAAAGTTGGATAGGTGCCTCAAAATTGAGTTGGACATGCCATCGGTACGATTGTAGTACAAGATTATATAATTTATATTGATTATGAGAACGGTATATAGTTCAAACTTCTTGTGCTAGTGCATTTTGTATGAATTCAACGAGATCGAGTAGATATAGTTGTTTTAGACTGAATGACAAAAGCATATTCTCTAAACTGTTAAATGTACTTATACGCTTAATCTTGATATAACTATTATGATCTGTATATATTAATGTCACGTCCTGAGCTACCCCCGAGACGCGGACACGGGACCTAGGACCACAAGTGATCCCAAGCTAACCCTGCTGGCTTGATCATTGGCATACTAAAGATAATAAACTGGTGCGGAAGCTATATCATAATTAAAACGAAAAAGATGGAGAAATACCCATATATTATAACTGAGATATATGAAAACTGATGAGTTTAATAAAGAAAAGATATTGACTCAATACTAAGCTGAAACTAAATATGTCTGAAATAACATCTAACTGACTAGAAATGCTGGGACAGGCGCCAACTAAGTCTAGCAAAACTGAAACTAAAGGACTAAAAAATACTAAAACTAAACTCATGAATATTGTCCTCGGAGAATGAGGACTCAACACTGATTCTGCTAAACTGGAGATCGGGAATCAATCTAAGTGTGATAAGATGTAGCGCACGTATACGTTAGTACTTAAAAGGTACTGAGCATGTAAGATAGAGTAATGCTTAAATAATACATAATTGAACAAGCACAAAAATAAATATAATATTCTGAACATGATGTACTAAATGTTGAACCAACTGGATGCAATGACCAAATTTATAACATGCTGAAACTGAATACTGAATATACTGATAAACGATTAATGCAATGGAATCTGCTAAACTGTGGGAGCTACTAATAAGCGATAATAAAACCACATGAGCTAAATGTGGAGTCCGATGTATACGCCCTATCGAGAGGACCCAATATATCCTACCAGAGGTATAAAGGAATGCTGGCGTGATCATTAAACTGATGCCCACAGAGGGGACTTACAATCTACTTTGGTAGTTCTGGGACTATTTGGGTACACTGAACCCTAGTCCAACTTGGTATCATGCTACTCCCAATGAATTAAGTGGTTAACTAATTATGACTGAGTTCCTATAAATACTTGATAGCTCAAAACTCAACATGCAAACTGAGAATGCAACAATTAATCTAATAATGATGCATTAATAACTTAGGCATGTATAACTGAATAATTGAAATATATGGCCTAGCATGAGTAATTCAAGAACTAAAAGAAATACATAGCTAGGATTCTAGAATTTATGCATTTATCTAAATATTAACGTAATTAATAATCTGATTTGGATCCTTCTAACAGCTAAGAACCCAATAATTCTAACATTCAAGAAACCCTAAGTCTAGTCATGATATAGGAATCAAGAAAGTGACTGAAAACTAGGGACCTAATGGGTGAAAGGAACTCACTAGTGAAATCCCACATACCTGGTGATGAATTCCATTGAGAAATCTTTAGATTACGGGGCTGGAACTGATGGAACCTTGCTGTGTTCTTGAACTAGGGTTCTTGACATTTTTCTCCTCTCTTGCTTCTAATTTTCTAAGTTTTGATTAATGATTTGACTTAAGTAAGTTGTAGTTATGTTTCTAGGCTTAAACTGACTAAAACCTCATGATTTACGGTCTAAACGACGAATCTAGGGGTCAAACAAAATAGGAAAAGACCAAAAGACCCCCGACTTAACTACTGTCGGAGTGATTGACGAATTGGACTGACGGGCCATCGTTCAATCTATGGTCCGTAGGTTGGGTCCGTAGTTAACACCTGCAAATTTCTAAAAAGCTGATTTCTGGTCTGTTTTTGGATACGTGGTGTTACAATTAGTTATCGTTTTGATTTATTAAAAGGTGAGATCGTGAGATGGGCCAATAGCCTGGTAGATTGAATGATAATAATATATATTGGTGAAATAATAAGTTAGTTGGTGGAATTCATGTTTCGTTATAGAGATTGATTGATATGCCTTTTAGAGAAGCTTATAAGTTTACGTGTCAAACCTTGCAAGTGGATTTATGAATCCGACACGTGAAATAATTAAAGCAGTACTCTATAGGAAATTAATCATTGAATTAAATTCATTAGTTTTTTAATTTATTGATTACTATTTGTAATCTTGACATGGGGAATTACATAAGTGTTTAATGGACAATTTTGAAATATTAATAAAGGAGTGCAATTACGAAATTCTAGTGGAATGATTTGTAATTTATTATGGTAAGAATAAATTCAAATTAATTATTTGAATTATTTCCATAATATGAAGTCTCAGTAATTAATTATGTGGTCACTACAATGCTCATATTTAAAATAGAACTCATAATTATATTTCTGTGGGAAAGGGCAAGAATAATATGAGTTTTTCTAGGTTTTACTCATTTTTGGATTGAGAATAAATCTCTATAAATTGGGATTCGCCTAACCTAGAAAATAGATGAATCAGTTTTCTATTCGATACATGCCCACCCAAGTATTGAGAGAGTTCGGATGAGAACTCGGGATCAGTGTAGAAGATTGCATAGTTGTTCTCTATCTTCTGGGTTCGCTTGAAGGTCTGTCTAATTTGTGGATTCTCTTGAAGGTATCTGCTCACGCTTCTAGAGGTATTTATCGAATTAAATTTCAGAAAGTTTATGTGTTCTAGCATGATTGTATGTGTTCTAGCATGAACATTATCATGTAAGCAATATGATTCTGATATGCTTCCGTCGTGCATATAGTTTTCCAACAATAACTTGTCACATACATTATATCAGTTTGTCATATGAATTATAAAATTAATCTATTTACCCATATTTTAGTCAGTTGGATGACTTGTATTTCACTTGGATAAACTTGAATTTCAATTTATTGTTAGCTTATAGAAATATGATCAAATATTGATAAAATACAGGTATTTATATTTTGTCATGGTAAGCCAATTCAAATATAATATATTTATTTTGTCATGGTAAGCCAATTCAAATAGATGAATGATGAGTACATTCAAAACCTTTTCCGATAGTCCAATGATATTTAGCCATTTTCTAATAAAGAATGAAAAAGAGTAAAAAAAGCTTAGAATCATTTTATCCAATTCATATTTGATAAAATCTAATTTTATATATATTTATATTCTACTATATTATAAGAGACAACTAACCAGCTCAAGCAAGAGGCAGATCAGCATGTCTGCATGCTGCTTAGGGGTATTTTTGTAACGTAGGTGTTTTTGATTGGTTTGATTTGTACAACTGCTTTATTAATTTTAATTGTAAAGACAAGTTTATCCTCTGTGTGTGCGTGGTGGTGGTGGTGGGGGGGAGAGGGGTTAATTTAGCCCTTTTTGGTTTACCCATGATTCCTTTCTACATATTTCTCATTGATTGCACTGTGAGATTGTCTAATGGAGAAATTACGCGGATAATCCAACATACACTAGTTATACAACCTTTTTTTAGCTATAATTATGTGCACCTCTCTCCTTTCTTTCTCTCTCTCCTCTCTTATACATATACAAATACAAATACAAATACAAATTATACATAATATGCATATACAATTATATGAAGGATATACAATTACGATTCACCTCTCTCCATTCTCTGCCCTCTCTTGTTCGCCCCCCCTCCCCCCTCTCTCAATCTCACTCACTAGATATACAAATACATATGTATACCGGTTAATGTTTTAAAAGACTCTTCTGGAACTCGCCCTAGGGCGGGGCTCTAGTAAAATGCTCCGAAACTCAACTGTCAGACTTAGTTTTACAAGACTTACGCCCTAATTAAGCGTCCGACTGTACGTCCTAAGCACGCCCAACGCCCAACGCCCAATGCTCGTGACTCGCCTAACCGATCTTACACAAATTATGTGTTAAAATCTTTAATTAACATTGTTGACTCTCATAATTCTTGAATAAAATGAATGATACATAACTTTTTAAAATTTAAATGACTCTCTAATTTTTTCTATAACGCATAAATTGAGACAATAAATAAATAAATATTGATTCCGTGCTAACATGGACACTTGTATCTAGTGATACTTACGTGGATGTATTACAATTTAATCCATTTTAAGCTGCTCGAATTCGATTCAATCTATTCATTTGACACATGTGATTATAAACAACCATCCAAACAAAATGTAAAGGAGTAACAACTCCTTTATTTTGTGCTACTTCAAAAGCATCCATTTTCTTCATCACAACCCCAAATTTCCAACTCAAACCCTAGAAAATTAATATCCTCCCCAAGTAGTTCCTGAACACAGAAGCAGTCTCAATTGAATCAAGTTGTCGAACAGAACATAAGAACATTTTACTGGAACTGCTTTTTGGTGCAAACTAACTGAAATTTGTTAATGAAGATAATTTTGTGATAGATGTTACCTTATTTTTTGTACTCTCTAGCCCAGGGGCGGAGCCAGGATTTTCGATAAGAGGGTTCAACATCTGAAAAAATGGACATACGAAATAGTCGAAGGGGGTTCGACATCTACTATATATACCTAAAAAATTATTCTAACCATATAAAAATAATATAATTTTCCGCCGAAGGGGGTTCAGATAACCCCCCTAAACACACTGTGGCTCCGCCACTGCTCTAGCCTGGGTTTGGTGCTCAGCTAGTTATATTAATAGAATCTTCTATACATACTGAAAAGAAGAAAACACTATGCTAGCAAGTTAGGTAATTAAGAGGTTAAGAAATAGTGGATTTGATGCGCTTACTTTTCTCATGAAATACTGAATTTGATGCAAAATGTCGAGAAAACACAGAGTGATCAGCTCCATTACGAGTCATACTAAATTTCTGAATTACTGGGTTGAACATCCCAAACCAAACTTGAGAAAAATATTTCAGACCATAAAGCGACTTACGTAATCGACATACAAGACTATTGAACTCTCCGCGAACAGTAAAATTAGGTGGTTGCGCCATATATATAGACTTCTTCATAATTTATAGATAGTCGGAAAGTGCTCAAAATCTAGTACAAAATGTATGGATCGTTTTGTAATAAATAGTTGAGTCGATATTAAAGAATAAAGTCATTGAAAAATTGGTCGAAGTATGTTCATGTGTCGAATTATTAGACTTGATGAATGAAAATAGTCACAATCTGAGAAATAGAATAATGGTGGTAGGGTTGGAATGATGGCACGACCCTACTAAGAAAGAGAGTGATATGAGTAGAGTAAGAATGATGGCACGATCCTAGTTGAAAATAAAATTATATGGGTAAGGTCGGATTGATGGCATGACCTTACTAAAAAGGAGAAATTATATGGGTATGATTGAATTAATGACACGACCCTACAAAAAATATAAAAATGCCATCAGAAAGAATGGTGCTACGCAAATAAGATATGAAAAAGTAGTCTACGAAAAAATGGCACGGTGCTATACAAATAGGATATGAGAAAGTAGTCACTTGAGTGACGCATGATACTACACAAATCAAATACAAGAAAGTAGTCCCACAAATACAAGGTACTACGCATATTAAATATGAGAAAGTATTCATGGAAAGATACACTGTTATACACAAATTATACGAGATAATAGTCATCAGAAAGATACACAGTGATTCAACTTTTGCCAACATATGGCCAAACATATGACATATATGGGTAATAGTTATCCGGCGGCCACGGAAGCTCTTTGATTCTCTGCTAAGATCGTCGAGACTCTGATACTATGTGAGAAATATAGGAGAGATGTTATTGAATTTTGTATCTACTTATTACATGGAGACTCTGTTTATAAATACTAAATTACACTCCTTTTTCGACTAGGATACTACAATACAATCCTAATCCTATTCTAAGTAAGATTGTATATACGATTTCTATTCTTATAATAAATAGGACTGTATATATTATTCTTATTACTATTCCTATTCTAACAATATTTATTCTTCTAGCATGAACCTAGAATACCTCATGCATCTAATTTAACCAAAGAAATCACTTTCATCTTTCTTAATTTATGAATAAAACAATGCATGCATCTAAGTACTTGTTCAAAGTAAAAAAAACCAATGTATATACCTAAGTAAAAATAAACTAAATTGCTCACTCTTTTCAAAAGAAACCTAATATGTCTATTTATAATGGTACATAAAGTCGAAATCCTAAAAGTATCAAATTATTCCCCCCACATGATTTGGAATGAAATACACGTCCGTCGATTGACTCATGGCATGTGAATTGCCCTCAAATCCTCGTCATTTTTTCTAGGGTTTCTGAACTCGTTACGTGAATTGATTCTGTGGGCATGAGTTGTTTCACAATCTTAATTCTGATTGTATGCTCCTCTAACATATCGATCATCTTCTTAATGTATGGGTCATAGATTGGACTCACGATCGTATGTTGACTTGTTATTTGACCATTTTCTGCAGGGTCTCTTTTGACATGTTCTCTGGCTTTTTTCATGATTTGCTCATCGCTCTGTCAATTGATCTGTGATCATAAGTGCGACTGTAAATCTCTTCAATTTTGGTGATTTGTGATCTGTTGTGCTAGTGATTTCAACTAAGACTTCTTCGACAACTATCGGTATGATTTCATTTTCCAATTTTCTATTAGTGTACCTCCGAGAAACTAACGATCGGAATTTCAAACATTGATTTTAGCAACTAATTAACTATTTGTCATTTTCAACAGATTGAGCTTCAAAGGAAGCTAATACCACTTTTTTTTTTTAATTTTATTTTATAAAAAAGACAAAATAGTAAATCAATCCCCCAAATAGCTGATATGTGCACCCTAAAATATGAACTTTTATTTGAAAAAAATAAGATCAATATGGAGCTCAAAATTCTAGGAACTAGGAGATGGCATACCTAGGAAGACGATTGATGAGAAATCGACATAAGAGATTGAGAGATTGAAGGAGAAGAGAGCATGAATAAGTTTTTTTATAAGCAAATTTACCACTAGATATTGTCGAGTGGCCTTTTCCTATACATAAAATAATATCAATAGGGATAAGTATGAGAAAAGGGGTAGGCCTTACTGTACTAATCCTAATGAAGTACCTAACTTCTACCTAACAAGTAACAAGCATGAAGAAATAAGAACTAGACAGAACTAAGTATTCTGTAATCACCACAAAGTTTATAATACACTCCATGCTGATATTACAAATGAGGATGATTAAATAATGTAAGAATATACCAATCAACAAAAAGGTTAAGTTATCAGCCTCAAACTTTCTATTACAAAAGCATAAATGAAAAGAGATTGATTGTCTATCAAAAGTAACATGAAATATTTTTATTTTGTCTTCTTGATCCTCAAACCTATCATACAACACTTGATAATACATTCCTTCTTTATGGATTTATTGGATCTTGTTGAACCTATTGATACTGTCAAATGGTTCTGCTTTGCCTGTCGCATCGGTAGGTGCCTTGGAAAATCCTCAGTCATTTTACAGTCCCAACTATGTTGCCTTCAATGTGTCTTTCTTTTTGCTTTTGTTGCGCCCACTTCTTTGTTGCCTAGGTGGTATATCCCCTTCCCTAGCCATTCTATCGAAGCATATGTCCAACATATTGTCTTCCTCACTTCATCGAGAGGATCCTTACCCAAATCGATTGTGTTTGACATTAAGTCCCTTGACTAATTCGTCTTTGCAATCACACATTTAGGCAAAAATACGACAGTTTCTGGGCTTAATTTGTTATTCAAAGAAGGTGGTGAAATCTGCTTTTCTTGGATCAAATCATTGTCATTCTTTGTTAGCCTTACTTGCTTTCGAGTAGCACTCAATAAAGCATCAAAGCTATTCGAACATAATAAGTCTCTTGAGGCATTACTAATATCTTGTCTCTTCTCACTATCATGAAAATTTCCAGTTGCACCCTTTCCACTACATATAGAATTATTTCGACTAGTTGGGGAAAGGGTCCGACTACTAGTTGAATTTTTGTGTGCAGCCAGTGTCATTTTTTAGTTGCATTCTCATTTTCAACTTACAAAACATATTGCCAGAATTTTCAGCATCTTCAACATCAGATGTATCCATTAGTTGTTGTCCTGAATCCATTAATTTTTGTCCTAGACAAACTCCCGACGCATCAACCCCAACTCTTGATGTTCCCCTGCATTTTTAATTGCATTAGACATCAATTCAGCCTAATTTTTTTTATTGCACCTCATTAGTAGCACTCTGCTAGTTATTGCAATCACCTGTAGCCTCCACACCTTTTTGTTGATATAAGATCTCTACTGATTTAGCACTTAGAGTTAATTCTTGATCATTTGAAACCTCTAAAATACCTTTGTTTCTGGTAGTTGCTTGAAAGCTAAAATTACTTGTATCGACATCCATTGAGTCCGCACGATTTTGCTCAGAAGTGGCAACAACCAATTGTCGATCTAAAGGTAGTTTTACTTTGATCGACATCTACAATCCTTCATTTTTCATTTGCCATTTCTCTCACATCACCTTGATACTTATCACTATCGGTAGTACCTTTTAAAGCACCTTCAATGGTATCATCAATTTGTTTGTTATTTTGATTTCTTTTCGAGATCAAGCGACAAATATCTTCACCATGACCTTGGTGCTTACAATAATTGCAATACAAAGGTAGATTATCATATACAATCTCATGAAAACCTCGATTAACTTACCAGATTAATTTCATCTGCAAACTGCAACATTATATGATGAAAGAGTTGGTTTTGGTTCTTGTTGAATCAAACTAAATGGAAGATGAATTAACATGAATATTTGGTAGGAAGATAATTAGTACAAAATAAAAGTCAAAGATTGTACCTTGGTAGGTGAAATTTAGGCAAACCATAAAATGGTTTCATATTCTTAACCTTGACAATTTTGACATATAGTGATGTCATGGATGACATCAATAGGATGAATTTATTCCTATAAATAGGTAGCTCTTAATTCATTTTCAAATCGTCCTCTCACTTGCCTTCTCACCTTCTAAGGCATTTGTGTTCTCTCTCTTGTAGTGTTTCACTTGTATTCTTTGTAAGGTGAAATAAATATTGGTGCAGTTGTTCTTTGGTGGACGTAGGATCATTTTGATCCGAACCACGTTAAATATTGTTGTTCTTCCTTGTTCTTTAATTTCACGTTTCCGCTAACAATTAGTATCAGAGCCAAGGTTCTGTCTGAGTATGCTCGTGGTTGCAGCACAGTCTGAACTTCCACATCAGAAAAGGATTACTTTGGTTTTCTGCAGTTCCAAATATTGTAGTAGAAAAGGAAGAACAAGTAAAAAAATGAGTTCCATGAAGTTTGAAATTAATAGATTTAGTGGGCGCAACAACTTTAATATCTGGAAAATCCAGATGATAGCGTTACTGCGGAGGGAAGGTTCAATCCATGCTATTGACGGAAAGTACCCCGATAAGATATCGGATTCCGACAAGGAAAAGATTGAAGGAGATGCATTGAGTGCAATCCAACTGTCCCTTGCACCTAACGTACTTTGTGAAGTGAGTACAAGTACCGAAGAGACGGCCAAAGAGTTATGGGAAAAGCTTGAAGCGCTTTACCAGGACCAGTCAGTGACAACAAGGATGTTGTTACAACGGCGTCTTCATACATTTAAGATGGATTCAGGTACTTTGTTGCAAGACCATCTAGATGCGTTCAATAAACTTGTGATGGACTTACAAACTGCTGGAATTAAAAAGGACGAGGAGACGCTTGCATGTTCTTTGCTATTTTCATTGACTTCAAAATATCGTGATATTGAGAATTCAATGATGTATAGCAAACAACCTATTAAACTTGAGCAAGTGCGGCAAGCACTAAACTCTTGTGATGTGCGGATGCATTTTGAAGGAGACAAAAGTGACGAAGCTAGTGGAACTCTTTGTAAGAGGTCGTACTAGCCAACAGGGAAGGAGCAAATCAAAGTACAGATCAAAGTTTCGTGTGAACAAAAAGAATGCGGAATGTTGGGGCTGTCACAAGAAGGGGCACTTTGAACGAGATTGCCCTATGTCGAAGTCCAAAGAAAAGGCGAGCGCATCCATTGTTGAGCAAGTACATGATAATGATGATGATTATGTACTAACAACATCATGCAATAGTGGAGTCTATGACAACAAATGGGTCTTAGACTCTGGTTGTACTCTGCATATGACATTCCGAAAAGATTGGTTCAGCAGCTATGAAACAAGCAGAAGAACTGTATTAATGGGCAATAATGCAACTTGTAAAATAGTTGGCATTGGTTCAGTTCATGTTCGCTGCCATGATGGAATCGTGAGGACTATTACAGAAGTCCATCATGTTCCTGATCTAAAGAAGAATTTGATCTCCCTGGGTACTTTAGATAAACAAGGCTATAAGTACATGAGTGAAGGAGGAACTATGAAAGTGACTAAAGGGTCTTTAGTCATGTTGAAGGCCAAGCTGGAGGATGGCCTCTACACACTTGCGGGAAGCACCATTATTGGCTCTGTAAATGCATCTACAGTGCAGTTATCTAATGATGACAAGGCAAAATTATGGCACATGAGACTAGGCCATATGAGCGCACGAGGATTGGAGATGTTGAGCAACCGCAACCTTTTGAATGGTGAGAAGATCAGCACACTTGAATTTTGTGAGCACTGCGTCTTAGGGAAGCAGAAAAAGGTCAGCTTCAGCACTGGCAAGCACAAGACAAGAGGGGTGCTAGACTACATCCATTCAGATTTATGGGGTCCCTCTAAGCTTCCATCGAAGGGAGGAAAGGGGTATCTTCTCACATTCATTGATGATTTTTCACGAAAGGTTTGGGTGCGCTTCCTGAAGACAAAAGGTGATGCTTTTGAAGCATTTAAAGAGTAGAAGATTTTGGTTGAAAATCAAATGGAGAGGAAAATCAAGTATCTTCGCACGGACAATGGCTTGGAGTTTTGCAGTAAAGAGTTCAATAATTTCTGCAAGGTTCATGGGATCGCAAGGCATAAGACGGTCAGGCACACACCACAGCAGAATGGAGTTGCCGAGAGAATGAACAGAACTCTTCTTGAGAAGGCTCGTTGTATGCTCTTACAAGCTAAGATGTCCAAAGTATTTTGGGCTGAAGCAGTTCATACTGCTTCTCATATTGTCAATCGGTCTCCAGCATCAGCGATTGACTTTAAGACTCCGAATGAGGTCTGGTCAGGTGAACCCTCTAACTATTCATACTTGCGAATATTTGGGTGTCCAGCTTATTATCATGTTAATGAAGGTAAGCTTGAACCAAGGGCTAAAAAGGCCATATTCGTAGGGTATGTAGATGGAGTAAAAGGGTACAAACTATGGTGTTTGTCTTTACTCAAATTTGTAGTTTGTAGAGATGTTACCTTTGATGAATCCTCTATACTTGATCCTCGTAAAGTTTCTGTGGAGTTATCTAGAAACGAGAACAACGAGCAGGTGGAGCTACCGGTGGAGCTTACCAAGGAACGGGATCAAGAGACTCAAATTGATGAGTCAAAAGATGCAGATCTTAAAGAACTTGCTTCCAATGAACCATACACAATTGCGAAGGGAAGGGACAAAAGGCAGATACGGAAACCGGAACGTCTTATAGAGCAAGAAAATCTGATTGCACATGCGTTCGTAGCTGCAGAAGAAGAGATTAAGGATCTCGAGCCCTCTTCGTATGTTGAAGCAACTTCTTGCAAAGATGCTGCACAATGGCAGTTAGCCATGATGGAAGAGATGGAGTCTCTTCACAAAAATGAGACATGGGTCTTAGTTAAAAGGCCAAAGGGGATGAGGACAGTTGGATGCAAATGGGTCTACAGAAAGAAAGAAGGTATTCCAGAAGTGGAAGATGCTAGGTTCAAGGCGAGATTGGTTGCAAAGGGTTTCAGTCAGAAGGAGGGAATTGACTACAATGAGATCTTTTCTCCAGTCGTGAAACATAGCTCAATTCGCGTGCTACTAGCATTGGTTGCACAATTTGATTTAGAGCTTCAACAGCTTGATGTCAAAACCGCTTTCTTACATGGTGATCTAGAAGAGACAATCTATATGGATCAGCCTGAAGGTTTCCTAGCTGAAGGAAAAGAAGACCATGTATGTCAACTGAAGAAGTCTTTGTATGGTTTGAAGCAATCCCCTAGACAGTGGTACAAGAGGTTTGATGCATTCATGACTACACATGGATTTTCGAGGAGTGCATTTGATAGTTGTGTGTATCACAAGAAGATGTCTGGTAACTCTATGATTTATCTATTGTTGTATGTTGATGATATGCTTATTGCTGCTAACAACATCACAGAGATAAATATTTTGAAGAAACTGTTGAGCAAGGAATTTGACATGAAGGATCTAGGAGTTGCAAAGAAAATCCTTGGAATGGAAATTTCAAGAGAAAATGGTGTTGTACATCTTTCTCAGAAGAGGTACATCGGAAAAGTTCTTGAAAGATTCAATATGCATATGAGCAAGCCTGTAAGTACACCTTTAGCTTCTCATTTCAAGCTTTCAGAGTTACAAATGCCTCAATCTATGGATGAGGTGGAGCATATGTCAAAGGTTCCTTATGCGAGTGCAGTTGGTAGCATTATGTATGCTATGGTATGCACACGTCCAGATATTGCCCAATCTGTAAGTGTGGTAAGCAAGTACATGGCAAATCCAGGAAAAAGGCACTGGGAAGCTGTCAAGTGGATATTGAGATATCTCAAAGGAGCTCCTGATGTTGGCCTAACCTTCCGGAAAAGTGAAGGTATTTCAATTCTCGGTTATGTTGATTCTGACTATGCAGGGGATCTTGATCGAAGGAGGTCCACAACTGGATACATCTTTACTCTCGTTGGCAGTGCCGTTAGTTGGAAATCGACTTTACAGTCGATTGTCGCTTTGTCAACAACAGAGGCAGAATATATGGCAGCAACGGAGGCAGTGAAAGAAGCTATTTGGTTGAAAGGTTTGGTGGCAGAATTGAGTTCGGTCCAGCTTGAATCAATTCTAAAATGTGATAGTCAAAGTGCTATTCATTTGATTAAAAATCAAAGATTTCATGAGCGCACCAAACACATTGATGTCAGATTTCATTTTATTCGAGATGTCGTAGAAAAGGGAGCTATCAAGGTTGAGAAGGTTATCACAGACGATAACGCTGCAGACATGTTGACCAAAATAGTCCCGCTTGCCAAGTTTGCACACTGCAAGGACTTGGCGGGAGTATGCATCAATTGATGCAACTCTAAGAGAACAACTGCTAGGTGGAGCTGGTATGTTCAACAAAGGTTTGATTCTTCTTGTTTCTTACAATGGGATTGCCCAGTAAGCTTAGAAGTTTTGGCCGGAGTTGTTTATACGCATGCTTGGAACACAAACCAAGGTGGAGATTGAAAGAGTTGGTTTTGGTTCTTGTTGAATCAAACTAAATGGAAGATGAATTAACATGAATATTTGGTAGGAAGATAATTAGTACAAAATAAAAGTCAAAGATTGTATCTTGGTAGGTGAAATTTAGGCAAACCATAAAATGGTTTCATATTCTTAACCTTGACAATTTTGACATATAGTGATGTCATGGATGACATCAATAGGATGAATTTATTCCTATAAATAGGTAGCTCTTAATTCATTTTCAAATCGTCCTCTCACTTGCCTTCTCACCTTCTAAGGCATTTGTGTTCTCTCTCTTGTAGTATTTCACTTGTATTCTTTGTAAGGTGAAATAAATATTGGTGCAGTTGTTCTTTGGTGGACGTAGGATCATTTTGATCCGAACCACGTTAAATATTGTTGTTCTTCCTTGTTCTTTAATTTCACGTTTCGCTAACATATGATTTGGAAGCTTTTCCATTAAATCAAGTTTAACCTTGACCCTAGATGTGCTAGGTCTTGACTTGATTTGAGTTGTTTTATTTATAGCTATTGGTTTCCCAACTGTTGATGCTATAGACAACATTTTTCACAGCTGCTAATGTTGTTTCCTCCTTAGGATTATATCCAATAGACCATGAAAAAACCCTATATTGGTGCTCCTCTCGATTGTAGGGAAGATAATTGCGCGAGATAAAGCTAATACATATTCTTCATATTGATCAAACCTCAATAAAATTTGTCTTGGAGAAAGTAAACCAATCAAAACATTGCCCTTGCTACCAAGATATTTCGGTAAAATTGACCTTAATACCTTCGAATCTGGCGCACCATAGGATAATTTAAACATCATTGTTTGATGCAATTCCTCTTCGATCATAAAGTTTGTCTTTCCTTCATTGAAAATGTGATAATAGAATCTCCATGAACTATTTCGATTGACTTTACGATTATTTTTGAGTTAATTAGGGCAGATTGATAAGGATTTAGAGTATTGGAATTAAAAGGGTGACGTATGTGGTGGTTTAGGGTGGTGGGGTGGGTTGGAAAACCTCTAAAGGAGGTCGTCTGGTGGCCATAGCAGCCATGAGAGTTTCGCAACTACTGCCTAGGAAGGAGCTACCAGAAGAAATCCCTAACTGCCAAATGTAGTCTCTATGTACTTGGTGTGTTGTTGAGAGCACGAATAAGATGAAACTTTGAAAAGAAAAATAACTTCTTTCTTTTTAAGGACAATAGAAAAAAAATCGTAATGAAAATAAAATCAGTCATCATGTCATATCTCTCAAGGATATGCAAATGCAAACCAAAAGGATATGCTCAACATATAGGAAAAAGAAGTCGAATAGCTAAAAAGAAAATACTTTATCTAATTTTATATAATTGTAACTCTAGAATGATATATTATGTGAAATTTGATGTTATAAGTATATAATTAAATACTAATTTTACATAACAAATGAAAATTATTAATTTCTTTTAAGTATATAATTGTATATGAATTTGCTTGTTGTGGTCTACATAAGCACGTGAATGTGTTCCAATTTCCAAATCTAAACATTTTTTATTTTGCACATGATGATGAGTTTACTAATCAAGTGAGGATTTAAGGATTCTTAATTATTATGTCTATTTTAATGAAATTAATCTTTAATTATTATCTTTGTTTAGGTAATTTACGTAGATTGTTTCTTTGCATATTAGAACATGGTATAGAAGTTAATATTTTATATGTCATAAGTCGATTAATGTTTAGTAATCCATGTAAATGCAAAGGAAAATCATGGTGGGAGGAGACCAACTCAGCAATTTGCATGATTCAATCCTACTTCACATCCTCTCGATGTTACCAAACAATAAAGAAGTTGTGAGAACCAGCATATTATCTGAACGATGGCGGTTTCTTTGGAGATCTGTTCCAATATCACTCAATTTCAACTTTCGGATTAGTGACAATGAAAATGACACTCTTGATTATCTAGTTTCTATCCACAGAGAACTTTATTATTGGAGGTCTTGCGAGAAAATTCAGAAACTCAAAGTGTCGGGCCTTAAGTATGTGCAGCGTTTTGCTAAAGATGTTGATTTGTGGGTACATTTTGCAACTAAACTTGCTAATATTGAAGATTTTAGACTCCATTTTAATATAAATAACCAAAGGTATGAGTTTCCTCCATTTGCATATAAAAATGCATCGTTGAGGAATTTGGTTTTAAGCCGCTGCCAATTGAACCCTTTTGGCAATATTAACTGGAGTAGTCTCGTTTCTCTTTCAATGTTTGACATGAAATTCATAGATGGTGTCATGGAAAATATATTATCTGGTTGCCCTAACTTGGAGTACTTAGAATTGGATGCGTTTTCGGGCATACATCGTTTGGAAATAAGATCTGTGAAGTTGAGAGAATTAATTATACGTGAGTATGTAAATGAGAACCATGATCTAGCGCTCAAATTATTAGCCCCCTACATTAAAAAATTGGAAATTGTAGGGTTGTGCAGTGAGATACGCATCATAAATGTGACATCACTTGTTACTGCGATGCTTTGTTTAGATTTTGATTTTTATTTGGGGAAAGAACAGTACTTGGAGAAGGAAACTAGTCTTTTGAAGGAGCTTCTTCACAGTGTTACCCATGTCGAGAATCTTACGTTGGGATCCTGGTGCATAGAGGTATATTCATACTCTTCATTGTCCGAAATTCAAATTCTTTTTAGGGACTCTTTATTTACTATTGGATCATAAATCCTTGTTTTAACATATTTTGTGATATTCTACACGACCTAGATTACTTTACTTTTACTGGACTTTTGTTAAGAGAACTAGGTCGCCTAACGTGTTTCACAAAAGTGTAAAAACAGTAAAGTAAATAACACAGTGTTTTTACATGGAAACACCCGGCTCAAAAGGTGTAAAAACCACGACCTGTTCCTCAACAGGATTTACCCCAAATTCACTAAATCAACTACGAGCCTCAGACAATAATTAAGATTACAATAGTTTCTCTAAACTAAAGATCAACTACTTAGTCTTAATTCTATCACACACCTCCAAGATATGTGTTCCCAATGTCTTCGAGTTGCCCTCAACTTGAAGACTAAAACCTAAAATCAGTTTATAATTTACTGATCTAGAAATTACAAATACTAAGAGAATTCCCAGATCTGCTTTTCTGTATTACTTGATCAGTATCACCTCAGCAATCAATCTCTCAATATTTTCCTTTTCAAGTGTGTATCTTCAATGAATGCCTCTCCTTGTATTTATACTTATGTTCTTGAAGTCTTCTATTTCGTCAAGAACTCTAGTCAGTGAACACCTCTCTTTGTATTTATGCTTATCTTCTTGAAGTCTTCTAATCCTTCAAGGACTCTTTCATAAGATGGAAGTCTTTCTTGAAAACGTTTCTCTTGTGCCAACTTTGCCAACGTGTTCCATGTATTTTGTCATTTATCAAAACACTGCATATCCCAACAAATTCCCCCTTTTTGATGATGACAAACTTATAGCAATTTCCTTTCCTGTTAGCTTTCAATTTTAACCTGTAACACTTAAGCATGGAACATATATGGCAAAATAGATTAGCTATGGGTTATAAATATTACACTCCCTTTACTTTTCCCCCCTTTTGGCATCATCGAAAACGGTTTCAAGACAAGAGAATAATCTAATCTGCACCAAAGGATTGGTTATCAAGATTCGACCCAGAGTAGCAACACAGTTAATCACATAGACATAGTCACAGAAAGCAAAAAAAAAAAGGATACAACAACCTAACATATATAGAGTACATGCCAACAGTATGCAATGTCTTAAAGAAATAAAACACAACATGCAGACATCACAAAATAACATAGTCCAGTAGATAGTTTGGATAGAATGTGGAGAGCAAAAGATTGAATTTGGAGTAGAGCAAAGAAGAACTGGGTTGTAGCTTAAACAGTGTCATTATGAGCAGCCCTCTCTCGAGCAAGTTCATTTTGTAGCTCCACTATACGTTCCTCTAAAGTAGCTATCTCTCGTTGATGAGCAGTCTCCAGAGTAAGAAGTTGATCCTCTTTGGTAGCAAGCTGTGATTTTAGGCGCTGCACTGGATTGGCAGGATTCCTCATAGAAACAGGTAAGGCCATATAGTTCACAATACCCACCACATCCTTTATTGTTTGAGCAGCCCACACCTGAACAGGCACATGAAATGCCTCAAAAATTAGAGTCATCCAGAACCCATATGGAAGAGCATGTCCATTTGCATCCTGATGAAGGACCCTGTGCATATGTTTGATAATCAAGGAGGGTAAGTCGATAGGAACTTCAGAATCGAGTAGCTCCATAAGAGTCAAATCCATAAAGTTGGCTACAGTACGACGCTCTTTCCTTGGAGTAATAATCTTGTGAACCACCTCAAAGTATAACTTGTGCAAGGGAGACATCTCATTTTTAGTGACACTACGATGATGAGTCAGATTAGGCTTAGAGGAAAACTTGCGCGAGATACTTAAGGCAGACGTATGAGGAGGTAAAGGAGGCCACTCAAGTTTCACATAATGACCCCATCCTTGTGAAGGGATGTCCAAAATACGAGTGAGATCAGCAGGACCAAATGAACAGACATACCACGGACAGTAGATGTAAAAGAAAGTGCATCACTTTTCCCATTGATATAGAACTCAGTAATTTCCTTCTTGGCCATTTTACGTTGAACAGTGCCTTGAAGAAACAGATCAGACCACCCTTGAAACTCCAACTTGGTCAATAGAACAACCATTTCAGGACCCTCAAATCCAGTGATTACTCTTCCCCTAATAACAGATTGCTGACGGAAGTTTATAATACGATCAAGTGAAGGAGGAGGCACAGAAGAGTTGGTCTTAGGCAAATAATCATCATCATAATCTGACATAGGACTATCAGAAGAAACAGGGGAAGCAACCCGTTTCTTTTTGGATTTAGAGAGGGAAGGTGTGGTGAATCTGACAGTAGACGCAGGCTTGGAGGGAGGTTTAGACTTGGCCTTTGTGGGAAGTGTTGGTTTAGAACTTGATTGTTTGGAAGCAATGTGTTTCCGACGTCGTAACTGACTTATTACTAGATCATCATCAGAGATAACAACATCAGGAACTGAGGAGGATGAACACGTAGAAGTACGAGTTCTTTTTGATACTGAGCCTGACATTTTTGCTGTCTAGTTTGGGGAACTCTAATGGGAACAGAACAAGAGGTTTCTGAAATTACAGAGGATTTAGACCTAGATGCACCCATTGATTTCTTGGGTAGGGATTTAGAACGACGCTTATTCATCTGAGGAACAACTTCTTCCGTAGTAATTTCATCAGTAGTGTCAATGCATAAAGGGACAGGTTGAACCTCATACTCCATAGAAGAGAACAGATTAGGAATAGAATAAAAAGGGTTTTGACTTACAGAGTTCCATTGTTCAAAATTATCAAGAAAAACTCGAAAAGGTGCACGATCTCGAGCTTCCCCCTCACTAGATGCAACTGGTACAATGGCAAGATATAGTTCTTGAGACGACAATGACTCCATTTTGGACGATCAAACCTTTTCCTCTTGTTAATTTTTTTTTGTTTGTTTGTAGAGAGAAGATGATGGAATATGTAGAGGTGTATTGGGTTTGGTGAGGGGATGGTGACAGCCTTTTGAGAAATGAGGAAAAAAAGTGGGATTTTGGCGGTTGTGAAATGATGGGGCACAGATAAATGAACTACATTAATTTTATGTGTCAGCAAATGTGTTTCATTAAATTAAAACGTTTTATACCTAAATTGTGCTCCACGATTTGTCACAGTATCGTATACCTATTTTAGCTGCTCAAGGTAATAAATCTATGAGATATGGTGAAGACTAATAAGGACAAAAAAATGATATACAGATAATTGTACTATGATAGATTAGATAAGATCTCATTTTAAAAAAAAACGTTGATAGACATAGTTTTCTAACCAATCATTGAGGGAGGGAAATTATGCAAGCTTAATCATCCCCAAGTCTAACCTATTCTTTTCAAAGTGTTCTCTACTCAATGCTTTGGTAAAAATATCAGCTATTTGTTCTTCAGTGGAACAAAACATGATTGATATGTGACCTTTTTCTACATTGTCTCGCAAAAAATGATGTCGTATATCAATGTGTTTTGTACGCTTATGTTGCACAGGGTTCTTGGCTATGTTAATAGCACTAGTATTATCACACAAGATAGGAACCCTACCAACTTTCATGCCAAAGTCTAACAATTGTTGTTTAATCCATAGCAATTGAGCACATCAAGATCCAGCAGCCACATATTCAGCCTCTGCAGTTGATAAGGCCACAGAGTTTTGTTTTTTGGTGGACCAGGATATCAAACATGTTCCAAGGAAGTGAGCCATACCTGTGGTGCTTTTTCTGTCAACCAAGTATCCAGCATAATCAGCATCCGCATACCCAACGAATTTGAAATTGCTTCCTTTTGAGTACCAGAGGCCCAAATCTGTAGTTCCTTTGAGATACCTGAAAATTCTTTTAACAGATTTAATATGAGATTCTTTGGGATTTGCTTGAAACCTGGCACAAAGTCCAACACTAAACACAATATCAGGTCTACTTGCAGTGAGATACAAGAGAGACCCAATCATTCCTCTGTACAGCTTCTGATCAACAGATACACCTGTGTCATCCATATATAGCTTAGTGGCTGTAGCAATAGGAGTATCAATTTCTTTTGCATCATTTATGTTGAATCTTTTGAGCAGTTCTTTCACATACTTCTGCTGATGAATCAAGGTACCTGTGGAAGTTTGCTTGATTTGTAATCCAAGAAAAAAGCTTAGCTCTCCCTTCATACTCATTTCAAATTCTCCACTCATAAGTTCAACAAACTCTTTGGTCATTAAGCTATTTGTAGATCCAAAAATTATGTCATCCACATAGACCTGCACAATCAGCAGATCATTTTTATTTGTTTTAAGAAAAAGAGTATTGTCGATTTTCCCTCTAGAATGTCCATGGTCTAAGAGAAACTTAGATAACCTTTCATACCATGCTCTTGGAGATTGCTTCAACCCATATAAAGCTTTATCCAGTTTATAGACATGATCAAGAAACTCAGGATGTTCAAATCCAGGTGGTTACTTTACATATACTTCTTCTTTTAAATAACCGTTCAAGAATGCACTCTTTACATCCATTTGATAGAGAGTGAATTCTTTAAACACAACAAAGGCAATAAGTAATCGAATAGCTTCAAGTCTTGCCACAGGAGCAAAGGTCTCATCATAATCAATTCCTTCTTCTTGATTATATCCCTGAACCACCAATCGTGCTTTGTTTCGAGTGACAGTTCCATTCTCATCCAGCTTGTTCCGATACACCCATTTTGTTCCAATTATTGTTCTTCCTTCAGGTGGTGGAACAAGATGCCATACTTTGCTTCTTTCAAATTGGTTGAGTTCTTCTTGCATTGCTTGAATCCAATCTTCATCGAGAAGAGCTTCCTTCACCTTTTTGGGTTCAACCATGGACACAAATGCTTGAAAAGCACAAAGGTTCTTTAAACCTGACCTGGTAGTGATTCCAGAGGTGAGATTTGTAAGAACATTATCAATAGGATGTGATCCTTGATACTTGTAGCTTTTTACAGTCAACCCTTGAGAGGTGGCAACATTTTCTACATCATTTTGTTCCTCCGACTGGCCAGAATTTTGACTTACTATTCCCCCTGACTGTATGCTTACTGATTGTTCAACATTGGGAACATATTGTTCGACATGTTCCTGTCTTTGATCCTCAATTTCATTATCGCCCTGCATGTTAGTCTCAACCATAGAACAATTTTCATCAAATGTAACGTGCACACTTTCTTCAATACATTTTGTTCTTTTATTCAATACCCTATATGCTTTACTATGTGATGAATATCCTAAGAAGATTCCCTCATCACTTCTTGCATCGAACTTACCAAGGTTATTTTTTCCATTATTATGAATATAACATCTGCAACCAAAAGTCCTAAGGTGAGAAATATTCGGTTTTCTACCTTTGAGTAATTCATAGTGAGTCTTCTCTTAGATGGGGCGTGTCATGCATCTGTTTACAATGTAACATGCAGTACTAATGGCTTCAGCCCAGAGATTTTTTTCAAGATTATTGGCAATCATCATTGTTCTGGCCATGTCTTCTAGAGTCCTATTTTTCCTTTCAACTACTCCGATTTGTTGAGGGGTTCTTGGAGCAGAGAAATTATGATCTACACCATGTAATGAACAGAATTCAAAGAATTTTGTATTTTCAAATTCTGTTCCATGGTCAGATCTCATGGAAATCAAGGATAGTCCTAGAGTTTTTTCTAATTTTTTTAAAAAAATAGAAAAAGTCTCAAAGGACTCTTCTTTAGAAGCCAAGAATAATGTCCAAGTAAATCTAGAAAAATCATCTACAATGACAAAGGCATACCTCTTACCTCCTCTGCTTCTTACTCTCATAGGTCCACATAAGTCAATATGAATTAGTTCAAGGCACTTGGTTGTACTTACCTGATTCTTTGGCCTGAATAATGATCTCACTTGCTTCCCCCTTACGCATGCACCACAGACACTGTCATTTTTGAATTTGGTTTTTGGTAAACCTATAACCATATCCTTTTCTAACAGTTTGTTCAATTGTTTCAAGCTCGCATGCCCAAGTCTTTTTGTGCCATAGTAAGGGATCATTCGCAATAGCACAAAGACACTTCAGAGTCGTGCCAGGCATTCCCATGACAGCAGTTTTTTACACATTTTTGTGTCTTTTGGCAGTTAAAATGACCTCTTTTGTGTCAAGCTTCTCAACCCTGCAACCTTCAGATGTAAAAATTACTTTGTTACCTTTGTCACATAATTGAGAAATGCTAAGAAGATTATGCTTTAGCCCATTCACATGATATACTTCCTCCAAGGCTTTGGATTCAGTTTGTCCAATCTTTCCAACTCCTACAATTCTACCTTTCTTTCCATCTCCAAATGACACATTTCCCCCTTTGTATGCAGTGAGTGAAAGGAATTGATGCTTGTTTCCTGTCATATGCTTAGAACAAGCACTGTCCATGTACCAGTGCCTGCTTCCTTTCACTTTAACCTGCAATCATTTTAAAGATTAATTTTAGGAACCCAGACAAGCTTGGGTCCTTTTTTATGATAGAAAGGATGAATGAGATTTCTTTTCGCCCACATTGGCAACCAATTATTACTTCTGATTCTCTGATTGATTTTGACATAATTTGTTGCTATTTCAACATTTTTGTTACTATGCTTTCTGGAAACAGGACATTCAGTAGTTGGGTGCCCGAGTTTGCCACAAAAATAGCACAAATCCGTTGTAACAGCCTTGTCATTATTAAAGCCAATACCTACTCTCTCATTGTGATTTCTCTCACTTAATTGATTGACAATTCTCGATGAGTTAGTCCATCTATTTGCTCTTTCAAGCCTAACTTTTATCTGAGAGATTTCTATATTTAATGTTCTAACTTTTTCTTTTTCAGTAAGATAATTATTTTTACATTGATTCAACTCTTTCTCAAGTTTTTCACTCATTTTTCCTTTTTCAGTAACAGTCATTCTTAAGATTTCAGACTTAAGATCCAGGTTTGATGACTCAAGTTCTTCAACATGTTTCTTCAGATAGATGTTTTGTTTATCAGTTACAGTTTTGTTTTCTTTGAGTTCCATGTACTCAAATTTTTGATCTGCAAAAGCTTTAAACAACTGATCGCTTTCGCATGTTAATTCTTTAAGATCAACAATTAACCCATTCATTAATCCAATTAATCTATTTTTAGAAAATGACTGTAGTTTTTCTTTAAGATCAGTGATACTAATCTCAGAGTTTTCATCGTCTTTAGCATCTGAATCCCCTAGTGCCATGAAAGCTGTTTCATCTATTTCATCATCAGATTCTCCATCTCCTGAACCCCAAGCAGCTACCATTGCATATTCCTCTTTTTTTCTTTGAATTCCTTTCCTTTTCCATCCTTTCTTTCCTCCAGTTAGCTTCCCATTGCGGGCAGTTCTTAACATGATGATCCATTTTTCCACACTTGTAACATCCATTTTGAGATTTATCATTTACCCATCCCTTTTGATTTTTTTCTTTCTTTTCATTTCCTTTATTTTTGATATACTTCTTAAGATTTCTTGCCAGGAAGGCCATTTCATCTCCAGAATCTTCTCCATCAGAAACTTTTAAAGCTAGTGTTTTTTCAGTGAGCATCTCTTCCCTTTTTAATTCATCCATATTCATCTCTTAAGTTCTGAGATTTCCCACAAGTTCGTCAAGTGTCATGATAGAGATATCTTTCGCTTCTCTTATGGCAGTTACTTTCACATCCCATTTATTTTTAGGAAGAATCGTTAGCACCTTGTCAACTTGCTCTTCAGTAGTCAGAGATTTCCCTAGAGATGACAACTCATTTATCAACTTAGTGAGTCTCGTAATCATTTCTAGGAGAGGCTCGCCTTCCTTCATCTTGAATGTTTCATATTCAGTAATACATGGCTACTCTGAATTTCTTGACCTGACTTGTTCCTTCATGAGCATTTACCAGTGCATCCCAAATTTGTTTAGCCGTAGTACAGTTCGAAACTCTATTGTACTCCTCTGGTCCAAGACCACAAACAAGAATGTTTTTGGTCTTGGCATTTTTTCTGAGAGCAGCTAAATCTTGCGCAGTGAAATCAATCCTAACCTTTAGTACTTTAACTCCTTCGACAGTCTTCATTGGAATAGTGGGTCCTATAGTTATCCTATCCCATAATTCATAATCTTCCGCTTGAATAAAGTCCTCCATGCGTGCTTTCCACCAGCCAAAGTGAGACCCATTGAACATTGGGGGTCTGACAGTTGACTGTCCTTCGCTGTGACCAATAGGTGGTGCAGAATTCATCTCGATCTTTTATCTTAGGTGTTAACCTATAAAAGACAACCTGCTCTGATACCAATTGATATTCTACACGACCTAGATTACTCTACTTTTACTAGACTTTTGTTAAGAGAACTAGGTCGCCTAACGTGTTTCACAAAAGTGTAAAAACAGTAAAGTAAATAACACAGTGTTTTTACGTGGAAACACCCGGCTCAAAAGGTGTAAAAACCATGACCTGTTCCTCAACAGGATTTACCCCAAATTCACTAAATCAACTACGAGCCTCAGACAATAATTAAGATTACAATAGTTTCTCTAAACTAAAAATCAACTACTTAGTCTTAATTCTATCACACACCTCCAAGATATGTGTTCCCAATGTCTTCGAGTTGCCCTCAACTTGAAGACTTAAAACCTAAAATCAGTTTATAATTTACTGATCTACAAATTACAAATACTAAGAGAATTCCCAGATCTGCTTTTCTGTATTACTTGATCAGTATCACCTCAGCAATCAATCTCTCAATATTTTCCTTTTCAAGTGTGTATCTTCAATGAATGCCTCTCCTTGTATTTATACTTATGTTCTTGAAGTCTTCTATTTCGTCAAGAACTCTAGTCAGTGAACACCTCTCTTTGTATTTATGCTTATCTTCTTGAAGTCTTCTAATCCGTCAAGGACTCTTTCATAAGATGGAAGTCTTTCTTGAAAACGTTTCTCTTGTGCCAACTTTGCCAACGTGTTCCATGTATTTTGTCATTTATCAAAACACTGCATATCCCAACATTTTGGTTTGTCTATTTCCGTTGTAAGTGCTTGTCCATCTTGGAGTTGAAAGGGTGGGAGTTTCCACCATCAAGCCGGAAATTCTTAGAACTTGGTGTGGAATTTAAACAGTTAGACTTTCCTAGAATTTGCTGCTTTTTACAGAGCTCACTGGATCTTGAGACATTGGTCATTGATTGGTACGACGTTGTTAGGGGAGTAAGTTTCTTTTAAAATTTCTTATCTAAAGTACTATTGATCATTTCATTTTATTTGATATATACATTCATCATTAATCTTTCAATAATACATATTTGTATAGAAAAGTCGTCATCTTTTTATTTTATCCTTGGTTAATATAGTGGATTCTTTCCTACAGTACTTGCTGTCAAGCTACACACATTGGGACGAAGAGACGAGGAGGCTTGAGCCACATAATTTTAATGGCTCATTTCCGTATCTGAAGACCATCAAGATCCTTAGATTTAATGGATGTGTTCTGCCATTGATAGAATATTTGCTCAAGCATGCAATTGTGCTTGAAAAGTTTGACATTGTTGCGGCAGTTCGAAGGAATCATACGTCTCCGGATTATGTTACAATGGCACGGGAGGTCCTAAGCTATCCAAGATCCTCTCCACGCGCTTCAGTTTTCTTCACTTACAGATAACTTTGGTCCCCTATTATTTTTATTCATCACAACATACTTGACATTTATAACTTTATGTTTGTAACTGTCCGGTTTGCAGTGAAGAACATCTATTATAATATGGAATCACCTGATTAAACTTGAGTGATGCACAACCATATTTACAGAAATTTTTCAGTAGCATAAAAATGTCAGTATTTGTTTTTCAAAATTCCGCTAAATTGTTCAACTTTTACTTCAAATCAGTATTTGTTTTCAAAAAATGTCAGTAAGATTACTGAGGGGTTTATTCCAAGGCACCTACCGATGCGATTGGCAAAGCAGAATCATATGACAGTGTCAATAACTTTAACAAGATCCAATAAATCGAAGAAGAATTGTTGAACTATCAAGTATTGTTAGACAGATTTGAAGAGGAAGACAAGAAGAAAACACTCCAAGTTACTTTAGAAGGACAATCTATTTTTTTAGTTCATACTTTTGTAAAACGAAGTTTGAGTTTAATCACTCAAATCTCATTATGTCTTTTATACTTTTGTACTACTTAAGCATCTTCATTTGTAATATCATCATAAAGTGTATTATAAACTCTCTGATGATCATAGAATACTTAGTCCTCTCTAGCTCTTATTTTCTTCATAGGGTTTAATTAGTAGAGGTTTCGTACCTCATTAGAATTGGTAAGGTAACGTCTATCCCCCCTTGCTTGTACTTATCTCGATTGAGATTTTATTTTAATTATATTATTAATAAAAGGACGCTAGACACTATCTGTTGGTATAAATTCAAAAAAAAAAAAACTACTAAATACTCCACTTGTTATACCAATCTACTGGCCAAAAAAACCAGTGGAACAAAACAAATGTAACCACCACGTATGTTCTGAAACAAAGGTCATTTTGTCATCTTCCCCATTCCCAGCAATAAAGACAAAAAAGGGAAGAAAGATAAAATAACAATGGTACTAAAATATTGGGCTTTTACATTAAGTTAAATTCTTTGATCATGACAACATCACTACAATTTACCAGTTTTCATCTTCACTATCATCTGCACTATCGTAGTTATCAGAAGACCAGTAATTGAAGTACAACCAAACTTCATAATCATGAGTGGAAGCATGAGGTTGCTTTAGATCTACAATCTGTTGCCTGCATCCTCTTCCTATATCCCCTTCAAGATCAAAATTACAGTAGCGCAAGTCAAGGGATACAAGGTGTGGACAACCATCAAGAATTGCTTGAAGTCCTACATTTGTCAAGTTATTCAAAAGAAGTCTAAGGTGCCGTAACTCAGGCATACTTCTGGCAATAGCAGAGCTAAACCATCATCTGGATATCAATTTTAGGCCTATCACCTGCATTGTCATTCAATAAAAATGTCTTAAGTAGAGAGCAAGAACGACCAACACTTTCTATATCATCTTGAGTAATTAAAGTGAAGTGCATGTGCAACTCCTCCAAATATGGAAAGTTCCTGGCATATACAGCCAAACCTCCAGCAAAGTCATAAAAACCCTTGACGACTCGGAGATGTCTGAGATGAGTTGATCTTTCAGAAAAGGAAGCAACTTGATTACTTTATGAGAAGTCCTATTTCAGGGGTCACAATAAAAAGAAATGAGCAATTACATCAACACCTCTTGTTTTGTTGAGCAAAATAATTGCTCGACCAAATTTCTTTTACACTAATTCAGAGGACCATGGTTGATATTCAAAATTAAGATAACAAAGGAGTACCTCTCAGCAATATACATGAGTAAGTTTCTGCTACCAAAATTTTGAATGCTAATTTTGAGTAACTGGCCTTGGCTACGATCCACCCCAATCCTACATATCCTCTCCTGTACCACAGGCATTTTGTTTGAATCGGGGTCATAATTTAAGTCAATAACATGCCACATAGCAGGATCATGGCACACCTTCCACCACTTCTGCATCATTGAAAACCAATAAACAAAGGACTCGAATAACATTTAATGAGTGCAATATCATTTTTAACTCATGGCCACTTGGGCAACACTTTCAAGTACTCTTCTGCTAGCAAAGATAATAATATGAGGATGTTAACCATCTTTAAACTCATACCAATCAAGATCTCCAATGAGAAACATAATAACAAATATGTACCGGTTTTAGCCCTTAGAGCCCTAAGTCAAAAGCATATGATATCATGAGTATGAGACAAACATAAGCACATTAAAGAGTCTACAAAATTTGAGGGTAAGGAGTGGGACGAAGATTACGAAAGTGAGGATAAAGGGAATATTACTACCATTAATATTTTTTTTTCAATATGTCCATTGTGTACCAGCTCGTTCGTACTGATTAATTTTCTTAGAATGTGAAATTTCATCAAAAGCAACATGACGTCCATTATCAGTTAAACATAATCAGATTCAAGAAGACCATGTGAGTATTTTCAAGCATTAGGACCAATAACAAATGACTTTTGGAGCTCTTTTTTTTAACTTTCCATTTTTATTTTTTAGTTTTGCTCCATAGCATTTTCACTCCTCCATTGCCTTTTTTTTTTGGATAGCCTTTTGCTTGATGACATTTCGAAGGACTATTAACTATAAGTAATAGATTCACCACATTTTGGTGCAATAGAGATGTGTTTATCAAGGCAAGCACTGATAATAGTTTATTCCTATGAGAATTGTCCCCCTTGAGAGACATGCTTTTTATACACTTGGAATAGATGGAATACCGATTTGGAGTTTGTGAACCTGGTTCAGAAGTGAAAAGTAAAGCAAGGTTCCCCCTGAATTATAGCATGAGTGGCTTGAAGACTAAGATTTTCATCATTAGAGCGATTTGGGATTGAATGTTGCTTATTGTCAAAGAGGGTTCTTGGTGATTTTTAAAAGATTTGAATTTTGAGATCGATCAGGCTCACTAGTGCTTATGTTTAAACAAACTCAGAAATTCATGCATTGAAAAAGAATGGTACATACCTGAGTATTACAGAGAAACCAGGTTCCCTTTTTTGTGTTCTTCTATTATTTACTTAGTGGTGTTAGCAAAAGAGTAGGGATAATACCCGCAGACCTTTTAAACATTGTTTGAGATATGCATGGAGTGTGTACCTGCTACAGTACGAGAATGAGTTACCAGATATTCATTGTATAATACTCAAGCATAATATTATTCGTTTACTAGCCAATTATTAAAGGAAATCATGATAATACATCAACTTGTTTCGATAAGCCCATGCTTTGGCTGATTTTTCTCAAGTTCTTCATATTCAAGGCCTTCATGACTCATGAGTATGTCTGCATCATCATACTCTCCCACATCAAAGGAATATCAAGTTGAGAACCAACCCCTATCAATTTTCAATAACTTCCAACGAATGAATAATAATGACCAGATTCACACAACGAAGTTCCCCGTGAAGGTGTACCATACGCTAAGTGTCCTGATTGCTCTGTTATTCCCCCTATCTCCAAGACCATAGGTTAGTACATTAACTCATGTTGCAGGTGCATCAATGATTGTTATATGTGAACCAGGTTCAATTGCAATGTTCCCTAAATTTGCATCATTAAAGATGTTTGATATCATTTCACTTTCTTCAACTTTTTTTTTAATCTTGTCTCTGTCATTTTTCTCATCATTTTCAAGGACTACATTGCCGCCTTGAAAATCAAAGAGCGAGAGGAAATTTTCTACCATTTTAGCACCTATTGGAGTATGCACTATTCATGTACCAGGTTGATCTTTTCCTGTCACCTTCACCTGAAAAACTAGTAAAAAATTAGTCTTGGGAACCCAGATTAGCTTGGGCCCCTTTATGTGAGTAAAATATGAATAAGATTTCTTCTAAACCTTTAAGGCAAAAATAAAACCTTTTATCTGTAGCATTTTTATTAAAAACTAGGTTCTTAACCGTTTCAACCTTTTCCTTTTTGGTGAACTTAATATTTTTCTGAAAAGCCTCAAATAGAGCTTTACATTGATTCTTTAAATGACATGAGTTTCCACAATGAGTGCATAAACATTTAGACATGTGAATAGTGTGTGCTACAACATTATTTTGTTTTCTAAAACCTATCCCACTTCGATTGGTGGTTTGCCTTTCTTGAATCTGAGTTAAAATTTCAGAGGACCTGGTCCATCTAAGATTTTGTTCCAGATCAAGTTAGTATGATCAAGATTTTCTTATAGCAATCTATTTCTTTCAATTAAGGCCTGACAATTTATGGTTAACAATTTTATTTTTTCTTCCAAGCTAATAGAAGTTCACTAGCAGAGTTAGAGTTTTTGCCATTGTGACTTAAATCTGAGGCATGAATCTGGTTTTTTGATTTATTTTGAAGACATTGATTGTATTTCTCAAGATTGTCATTTTCTTTTCTTAAAAATGCATAGTTTTTCATCATTTGTTCTCTTTCAGAATTGATTGACCGATATGCATCTATAAGAATACTCAATACGGACTCTAGTTCTTTTTTAGAATATGATTCAATATTTACTTTAATGTGATGAAAACTTGCCTTGCTTTGTTTGTCATCTGCTTTATCATCTTCAAAATCTTTTTCAGTAATGAGTGCAAGAAAATCATATTTATTTGTTTGTTCTATTGCAAGTAGTAATTGATTTTCGAACCTTCCATCCTCAGATTCTTTTTCTGATAAGTCCCCCATAGCGGCAAAAGGCCTTTTCATTGAGAGATCAGCTTCTTTATTGGTCATTCGTCTGTTTATAGGAATGTACTTATCATTCTTGATTTCCTTTTCTTTCTCCAAACTATTCCTCTTTTTCTCTAGGGCATTTTATGGACAAAATTTGGTAAAGTGATCCGGACTTTCACACTTGTGACATACTTGATCTATTGGATTTTCAGTGGTTTTGCTAGAGTTCCTTCCTTGGAACACTTGTCCTCTTTTTAACATTCTTAAGAACCTTTTAGTCATTAGCGCAATGTTTTCGTCCTCAAAATCTTCTGGTGTTGTACCTCTAAGAACCCAATTCTTCTCCTTTCTTTTGCCTCCAGTTTCCTTTTCTTGAGTTCATCTGTCATAAGATTTTCAATGAGTTCATCCATAACTAACTTATCTAGATCATGTTCTTCAATAATGACTTATACTTTGCTTTCCCAAGACTCTGAAAGAACACTGAAAAGTTTCCTGACTGCCTTCCCATTAGGAATTAATTCTCCTAGTGAGTAGATTTCATTAATGATAGCGGTGAACCTGGAGTGCATCTCTTGGATTGTTTCACCTTGTGTCATTCGAAATAGTTTATATTGTATGTTCAAATTATCTATTTTAGACTTCTTTACCTGAGTTGTTCCTTCATGCACATTTTGCAGAGTTTCCCATATTGTTGTTGTATCTTGACATGATTGTCTTTCTCTATCGGGCCCCATTTGGGTTTTTTGTCCAGACTCTCGCTTCCCGAAAAAGAAATCCATAAAGTCCTCGGTTGGATTGGCAGCATCCCCCCTCAAGGCACGATTCTGAGAAAGAATCTCTTGAAAGAGAAAAAAACATGAATGTTGTCTCTCCCTGATTTGCCAGATTCGATTGTATTCATTTGGATATATTTTGGATATCAAGATCTGTTTTGCTATAGCATTGTTCTGAATTGCAAGTTTATCTGCAACATTCAATTTTATCTTATTCTTTGGTACTTAAGTGGTTCCATTAGTTTCATTCTTCATGGGTATATTCATACTCTTACGTTGGGATCCTGGTGCATCGAGGTATATTCATACTCTTCATTGTCTGAAATTCAGATTCTTTTTAGGGACTCTTTATTTACTATAGGATCATATTTCCTTGTTTTAACATATTTTGGTTTGTCTATTTCCGTTGTAAGTGCTTGTCCATCTTGGAGTTGAAAGGGTGGGAGTTTTCACCATCAAGCCGGAAATTCTTAGAACTTGATGTGGAATTTAATCAGTTAGACTTTCCTGGAATTTGCTGCTTTCTATAGAGCTCACTGGATCTTGAGACATTGGTCATTGATTGGTACGATGATGAATCGGGAGTAAGTTTCTTTTAGACCTTTATGCTTGTTAAATAACTATTCATCATTAATCATATATTATTATAAGTGGAAGCACCAAAGTGTAAAGTTGAATTACTTTTTTGCCCTTATACTAATTAAAATGTTATAAAGTATTTATATTAATTTATTATGAACTACTAATTCAACATAAAAGTTAATTATTTATTCATTAGTTATGAGTTACACCTCCTCCAATATGACTTTTAAGTATTTTCAGTTTTCTAAGCATCAAGATATTTACAATTTTCTAAGCATTAAGATGCTTTTCAATTATCTAGATGTATATTTAATTTAATTAAATTAAATGGTGCAATGGATGCATCGAATCTCATCATATCAACTCCAACACCTGCATCCAGTGGCGGACCTAGGATTTTCGTTGAGGAGGTTCGGAAATTAAAAGTATAAACATATAACTAAAAAAAAAAAATGAAACCAAAAAATGTAAAAATGAAACGCCAATGCAGGGATTCGAACCCTGGACGTCACACATAACTTTGAGCTCAGTTACCGCTGGGCTATCTCATCCATTTGTGATTAAGGGTGTTCAAAATATATATATCAATACAAATCCAGAAAATTCACCTTAGGTATACAGTGTATTTTTTTATCGAGGGTGTTCGGGTGAACACCCTGGATAGAACGTGGGTCCGCCCCTGCCTGCATCTTGAGAAACCTTCGAGACCTAACTGAAATTCTGGAATGGTTCAAAGAAGCTGAAGAGTCAGAAACGGAATTTAGGAATATGAATAGCTAACTTCATTAGTCTCTCTCTCTATATATATTGTAATCTATTGTCATTTCTATACTTTTATCCTCTCTATATAATTTTTAATATTTCTTGTATTTGTTTTTCTTTAATATATATCTTATTCTTGATTTGTTTTTGCTAATTATTAATTCTTATTTATTTGTCTTCTATTTCAGATTTTTTATCTTACAATTTTGAATTCTTCACTTCTCATTCAAATCATTAGGTAAGTAATAAATATGATGTTCGTTTCACAAAAATATAATGTAATCTGTAGGAAAATTATGATATGTATGACATTTTTTAGTAGTATAAATGATATAGACTTTAGATCCATACAAAATTATTGTTTCTTTGAGTGGATACATTTTTTGAAGATGTACATCCAATATTTTTAAATAAGATATTTTAAATATTTCAACCATTTATATCAAGTTTCTTATTTGTGAGTATAGATAGCTTATATTATATTCCATAATATGATTATATTTAAATAATTTAACTAATATTTTCATGAAATTTACATATGAAAGGACTCATAATCTTGAATCAAACAAAGAAAGTTGTTCGTGCAATTGGATGTTTATATATCGATTAAATTTTCTAATGTCAATAATAATTAACTATCTCTATATATCACATATATAGACTATTTTATTATAAGTGTATCCCATGAGATTGACAATGATACATTATCCACCTTAAAGAAACACATGTTGATCAATATTTGTACATCATGAAATATGACTTTTATTCGGCAACAACTTCTTGATATGCATGTGTCTATAAAAAAGAGGTGATATTTTCTACACAAGATACAAACTTTAACATGTATGGAACACTTGGAAACATAATCACCGTTACTTATGTAAAATATAAATTATTTGTTAAAATATTTAAAAAAATTAAGGAAATGTTGTACTAGGTATATATAAGATATATTAGAACTATACAAGAAAAATATCACATATATCAATTTAATTGATTGTGTATAACTACAAACAACTATAATTCTTTTTCAAAATTTAGTTACTCAATATTACTTGCAAATTTTAATAGCAAGTATATCATATAATTTTTTGTACTAATTAACAGAAGACACACGTGCAACGCACATGCCTAGAGACTAGTCTTTCAATAATAGATACTTGTATTGAAAAGTCATCATCTTTTTATTTTATCCTTGCTTAATATAGTGGATTCTTTCCTACAGTACTTGTTGTCATGGTACACAGATTGGGACGAAGAGACGAGGAGGCTTGAGCCACATAATTTTAATGGCTCATTTCCATATCTGAAGACCATCAAGATCCTTAATTTTAATGGATGTATTCTGCCATTGATAAAATATTTGCTCAAGCATGCAATTGTGCTAGAAAAGTTTGACATTGTTGCCGCAGTTTAAAGGAATCATACGTCTCCGGATTATGTTACAATGGCACGGGAGGTCCTAAGCTATCCAAGATCCTCTCCACACGCTTCAGTTTTCTTCTCTTATAGATAACTTTGGTCCCCTATTACTTGACATTTATAACTTTATGTTTGTAACTGTCCGGTTTGCATTGAAGAACATCTGTTATAATATGGAATCAGCTGATTAAACTTGAGTGATGCACAACCAGATTTACAGAAATTTTTAAATAGCGTAAAAATGTCAGTATTTGTTTTCAAAATTCTTCTAAATTGTTCAACTTTTACTTCAAATCACTATTTGTTTTCAAAATTCTTATTTCCTCACACACTCGGAAAGAGGAGTTCTATCCATCAAACAAAACCAAAAATCCCTCACAAGTATTCCGGTCTACTTGTGGCTTGTGCTCGTCTCAACTATGTTGTGGCACCGAGGCACCGAAAAAGAAATACAGAGCATAAGTTATGTACAAGTCACCTCAAATGCTACAGGAAGGCATTCTGATTGCAATTTGTGTACAACACTAGTCACTTCACCTGTTACTGCTCCAAAAGGATGATAGGGCGATCAATAACCTGCAAACTACAAAATGCAATGATTTCCACAACGCAATCAGCATCTGTAAATCATCATCAAAAGACGAATAATTACAAATTTGAACATCAAATTCATAACCATAAGCGGAACTGCAGTCATTTTCAGGACTCTTTCACCTATCAAGATATTGAAATTCCTGCCACATAACTTATTTCATATAAAAGAAAATAGTGTTTCACATATTGGTCTTGGAGAATGCTTTATGAAATTGGAACTGTTGGCATTGGTGTTAGCATTGCTGAATTGCTTTTGTTTACCCTGGTTTTCCTATATTTTATGGAAGCAATTGTTCGGCATGGATATGCTATGAACGAAAACGGCATAAGGAACAAGTACCCCTAGACTATGACCGAAATCGCAAAAACACACCTTAACTAAACTAAGGTCCTATTACCCCTGAACTTATTTTTGTTTTGAAATTTTGTACACGCCACATATAGGGATCATCACACATCTTCCAGCATGTAATACAAACCATCTGCACACTCTCCACTATCTCTATCGTTCCAATAATCCAAGACGCTGCAGAATGTCAACTGTGAGTTCTGCCGAAAGATCAACCCATAGCGGATATGGCGGTGGTGGTGGTGCAATTGAGGATGCTTTCAACTTTTTGTGAACATTCAATATTTTATTAGGATCTTGATTTTTGTGGACAGAGAAAAGAAGGGAACAACAGAAGTGGAACCGTCACAAAAAACCATTCAAATTCAAAAACTCTTGGCACTAGAAATGCTAATTTATTGTCTCAATAATTCATAGGTTAGTACATTAACTCATGTTGTAGGTGCATCAATGATTGTTATATCTGAGCCAGTTTCATTTGCATTATCGAATATATTTTATATCATTTCACTTTCTTCAACTTTTTTTTTTAATCTTGTCTCATTCATTTTTTTCTTCTTTTTCAAGGACTATACTGTCGCCTTGAAAATCAAAGAGCGAGAGGAAATGTTCTACCATTTTTAGCACCTATTTGGAGCATGCACTATTCATGTACCAGGTTGACCTTTTCCCTCTCACCTTCACCTGAAACACTAGTAAAAGATTAGTTTTGAGAACCCAAATTAGCTTGGGCCCCTTTATGTGAGTAAAAGGATGAATACGATTTCTTCTAACCCATAAAGGCAAATAAGAAAACCTTTTATTTGGAACCGATTCTTAACCGTTTCAACATTTTCTTTTTTGGTGAACTTAATATTTTTCTAAAAAGCCTCAAATAAAGCTTTACATTGATTCTTTAAATGACATGAGTTTCCACAATGAGTGCATAAACTTTTAGACATGTGAATAGTGTGTGCTACAAGATTTTTTTGTTTTGTAAAACTTATCCCACTTTGATTAGTGGTTTGCCTTTCTTGAATCTGAGTTGAAATTTCAGAGGACCTGGTCAATCTAAGATTTTTTTCAAGGTCAAGTTTTGTATGATCAAGATTTTCTTGTAGCAGTGTATTTCTTTCAATTAAGGCCTATCAGTTTATGGTTAACAGTTTTATTTTTTCATCGAGAGCTATTGAAGTTTACTAGAAGTGTTTTGCCCTTGTGACTTAAATCTGAGGTCTGAATTTGTTCTTTTAATTTATTTTGAAGACATTGATTGTGTTTCTCAAAATTGTCATTTTCTTCTCTTAAAGATGCATAGTTTTCTGTCATTGGTTCTCTTTCTGAATTGATTGACTGATATGCATCTATAAGAGTACTCAATAAGGACTCAAGTTATTTTTTCGAATATGATTAAATATTTACTTTCATGTGATGAAAACTTACCTAGCTTTGTTTGTCATCTTCAGATTCTGTTTCAGCAATGAGTGCAAGAATATCATATTTATTTGTTTGTTCTATTACAAGTAGTGATTGATTTTCGAACCCTCCATCCTGAGATTCTTATTCTGATAAGTCTTCCCTAGAGGCAAAGGCCTTTTTCATTGAGAGACCAGCTTCTTGATTGGTCATCGTTTGTTTGTGGGAATGTACTTATCATTCTTGATTTTCTTTTCTTTCTCCGAACTATTCCTTTTTTTCTCTAGAGCTTTTAATGGACAAAACTTGATAAAGTGATCCAGACATCCACACTTGTAACATACTTGATCTATTGGATTTTCAGTGTTTTTTTGAGAGTTTCTTCCTTGGAACACTTGTCCAGTTCTTTTAAATTCTAGAGAACCTTTTGGTCATTAGCGCAATGTTTTCATCCTCAAAATCTATTGGTGTTGTGCGTGTAAGAACCCGATTCTTCTCTTTTCTTTTGCGTCCAATTTCCTTTTCTTCTTTTTTCTTGATTTCATAGGTCATGAGATTTCAAATGAGTTCATCCACAACTAACTTATCTATATCACATACTTCAGTAATGACTTATTCTTTGCTTTCCCAAGACTCTGGAAGAACACTCGAAAGTTTTTTGACTGCCTTCCCATTAGGAATTATTTGTCCTAGTAAGTAGATTACATTAATGATAGCAGTGAACTTGGTGTGCATTTCTTGAATTGTTTCACATTTTGCCATTTGAAACAGTTCGTATTGTTTGTTCAAATTATCTATTTTAGACTTCTTTACCTGAGTTGTTTCTTCATGCACAGTTTTCATAGTTCCACATATTGCTTTTGCATCTTGACATGATGAGATTCGACTATATTCATCTGTACCTATTCCGCCTATTAAGATCTTTTTTGCTTTAACATTGTTTTGAATTGCAAGTTTATCTACAATATTTCATTCTTTCCTATCCTTTGGTACTTGAGTAGTTCCATCAGTTTCATTCTTCATGGGTATGATTGGACCGTCCAACACGACTCCCCTTAGGACTGGATTTTCTCCTACTAAGTGATTCATCATGCGGTTCTTCCACCATCCATAATACTTTCCATTAAACAGTCGTGGTCGAGTTTGAGAAGCTCATTCATGTGGTGTAGGTGGTGCAACCATTGATTCTTTTTCAAGATGTTAGTCTTTTAATGAAAAGACTTGCTCCGATACCAATTGAAGAAACCTTACCGTGATACAAGAACCGGGTTCTTGTACTTTTGTCGCAACACAATAAAACAAAGATTTTATCGATGAAACCTTCCTAACTCAAGGAAGGAAAAAACCACACTAAAATTTTATATTAATTTAAAATTTACAACTCAGTTAATCAATGAATCTGAATATAAACTTCTACCCTTTTCGATTAACTATAATAAAAAACTCTCCACTCACCAAGAAGTCAAACTCGCTTCTTATTTACAAAAAAAAAA